>VZSC01002048.1:52591-71666 GCA_013398225.1 Steatornis caripensis | reverse complement strand
AGGGGGGGGGGGACACAGGCAGGGTGTGCCCCGGGGGGATGCCCCAGGAGCCCCAGGGCTATGGGGTGCGCCTGGGGTAAGGGGGTCCCTAAAAGGGTGGGGGTGCCCAGGGAAGAGGGGCACCCCGGTGACCCCCGGGCACGTGCGGGTGTGCCCCAGGGTTTGGGGGCCTGCGCAAGGACGGGGTGCTCCAGGGGTGTGGGGTTACCCACGGGGAAAAGGGGCATCCGCGAGCCGGGTGCCCCCAGGGTTACGGGACCCCGAAAGTGTGGGGGGCCCCTGGGGAGCAGGGGTGACCCAGGGTGATGGCGGGATGCTTTTGGGTCCCTGAAAGCGTGGGAGGGCCCCAGGGAATGGGGACACCCTAGGGGGGCTGTGAGGATGCCCTAGAGCTGGAGGGGGTGTGCGCAAAACTTTGGGGGTGCCCCCGAAGAGCGTGGGGGTGTCCCCAGGGGACGAGAGTGTTCTTGGAGCTGTGGCGATGCGCCGGGGGCAGGGTCGTGTCCCACGGCTGGACGGGTGCCCCCAGGGAACAGAGGTGCCCCAGAAGCGCGTGGTACCCCTAAACTTCCAGGCACCTGAAAGGGGTGGGCAGGGGGTGCCCCAGAGGGAGGGGGTCCCATAGGGTGCCCAGGGGTGCAGGCTTCCCCCAAAGGCGATAGGGTGCTCAGGGTAGAGTAGGGGTGCCCCAGGGTGCCGGAGGGGTCCCCACAAGCTTGCGGGGCTGGTGTGGGGGGCACGGCTTTGCCTGGCGGCTCAGCTCGGCACAGCCAGGGTGGGAGGGACATCGGGCTCTGCTTTGGGGGGTCCCCCGCAGCACCCCCCGACGGGGGCTAGGCAACCCCCTCAGTGCCCCTGTGCCCCCCACAACCCCAGCGCCCCCCAAGGCCCCTCACTCTATCAGTGGGGGAACAGCACGGAGCCCTGCCATGCCCTTGCCCACCAGGCTGCCTGCCAACCCCCCTGCACCAGGGAACCTTCCGGGGAGGCTGCAACACCCAGAGGGGACTCAGAAGGGAGCCCCGTGTCCACTGGGGGCTGGGGTACAAGGTGGAGACCCCGGGCTGGAGACCCCTGGGGTGCATCACTGAAGAGGGGTGATGCACCCCTGGGTGCGCCCCAGTGTGACCCGCTGCTGGGTGACACACACCCCTGGGGCGGGAGGGTGGCGGGGGTCTGCAGGCTCCCCCTGGCTCCGGGAAAGGTGTCCCAGGGGAGCCGGGGAAGGGTCCCTTTGGGTGCTACTTCCCCTTCGCACTGGAAGGTGGTTTTGCAACCTCGCTTCCTCCCTGGGCAGCATAAAGCGGGCAGTGGAGGGAAGGGGCACTGGACACGGTGGCGTGCGCAGGTGCAGGACCCTCCGGCGGGCCTGGCACTGCCACACTCTGCGCCAGAGCCCTTTGGGGGTGACGCTTGGATTTGTCCCCGTGCCCGGGTGCTCCCTGGTGAGGAACAGCTTGGGACGAGCGGAAGACCCCAGAGTTGGGAGGACGGCGAGGGCAGCGAGCGGTGAGTCCCTCGTCTTCCCTTGGGCTTTGCTGGCCCCCGGCACCTGGCTGAGCCCCCGCATGTGCTGCTCTGGCTGCCTGAGGGGCTGCCCGGTGCCGGGGGAGCAGGAGGTGGCAGCTGGGGACACCCAGGGCTGTGCTCGGGGCTCATGTGGGGTGCAAACCCCCAGCGGTCCCCAGGGACATCGGCTGTGGGTGCCCCAGGGGGAAAGTGCCCAGTCCCATTTCCTTGCACAGGGATGAGCGGGGAGGGTACTTCCCTGTGGCGTGTCCCTCCTTCCTTCCTGAGGGGACCCCCAGGGCCACCCCAGTGTCCCCCAGCCCTTCCAGGGTCAGGAGGGGAAATTGGGTGCTGCTTGTTCCCCAGACTGGGCTGGCTGAGGGGTGCCGGTGGGTGGGGGATACCCGGTCCCAGAGGAACAGCTGAGATTTTCCTCTGGGGAGGCAGAAAGAAGCAGCCAAAAATAGACTGAGGGGAAGTGCTGGTGTCCGGCTCTGCTCCATGCCTGTGGCAGCCCCGCTCAGGGGAACCTTTCCCCATTGGCATCAGCCATGGTCCTCTGGGATGCTGGGGCATCGCTGCCCCAGGATCACCATCCTGGGATCACCACAGGAGCGGGGCCAGCAGAGCCAGGGAGGGGTTTTTCTGGGCAGGGGCACTGGCCCAGCTGGAGCAGCAAATTCCCACTGGGCAGAAGGGGAAAGTTGGTCCCAGGGAGGGTTTGGGTTCAAATGGGGCCAGCTCGGGGCTGGGAACCCCTCAGCACTGCGAGGACTCAGCACCCCAAAGCAGCCCTGGCATCGCCAAGCCCTGGAGGGGCTTGGGGGCTTGGAAACGAGGTGGAGGGTTGAAACTGCAGTGAAACGAGGGTTCGGATCCGTACTGGGAGAAGGCTGAAACCCAATGGTCTTTGGGGAGGCAAGGGCAGAACAGGGTGTCCTACACATGAGGAGACAGGAAGAGCAAGTGTCACCTGTGATTTCCCCATTGCGGCTGAGCATGGGGGACGTGGGGGTGCCTGGCAGCGCCCAGCTGAACAACAGGAAAACCAGAGACGTGAAATATTTCCAAAGCTGCCTGCAAAGGGTGGCACGTCTTTCCGTCTGTGGGGTGAAACCACTGACACAGGGACAGGACTGGGAGAGAAAGAAGGGCATGAAACCATCTTCGGACCTTCTTGAGTGCCGCGTGCCCCAGGCACCGAGACCGCAGCCTCGCCGCTGGCTGGGGTGACAGGAGGGGCAGCTCTAGAAGTGATGCTTGAGGGAGGGGCTGGAGGGATCCAGAGGTGCTCGAAGGACTTTGGAGGTTGCCCAGGGAGCCCTGAGATGCCCAAAGAGCTCGGAGGCTTTTGAAGGACCCACACAAACCAGGGGGGCCCAGGAATCCTGGAGGGGCCAGGTGTCTCCTGGAGGGACGTGATGCTGCATTGATGGGGGGGGCCCCCAACCCAAGAGGAGGTGGCCAGTCTGTGGGGGAACACCTTCGTCCATGGGGGATGGGGAAGGGACAGGGTTGGGGTGAAGTGGAGCAGACCGAAGGGTGCTGGGGGTGTTGTACAAGGGGACGTATGGAGGGGCAGTGTCCATCTGCAGCACTGCCCATTACCTGGCACAGCGTGGATACAGTGGAGCCTTGGAGTGGGGCTGCCCCCTTTCTGGGAGGGGACCTGGGGGGCAATGGAGATGCCAGGGGACCCAGAGACACTGTCACCCCTGGCCCACACCACCATCCTGCCCCACATTCACGCTGCTTTGTGCTCCGCAGGCAAAATGGAGTCCCTCTTCTACAGTGGGGATTTCTCCAACCTCTTTTCCCTCTACAACTACACCTATGACTACAGCACAGCCCTGCCCAACACTGCCCCGTGCCGGCTAGACAGCTCCGTCCTCAACAAGTACCTGGTTGTGGTGATCTACTGCCTTGTCTTCATCCTCAGTGTGGTGGGGAACGGGCTGGTGGTGCTGGTGGTGACCTCCAGTCACACCAACCGTTCCGTCACCGACATCTACCTGCTCAACCTGGCCGTGGCAGACCTGCTCTTTGCCCTCAGCCTGCCGCTCTGGGCCACCTACCGAGCCCACGAGTGGGTCTTTGGCACTGTGATGTGCAAAGCCATCTCTGTGCTGCAGGAGGCCAACTTCTACAGTGGCATCCTGCTGCTGGCCTGCATCAGTGTGGACCGCTACCTGGCCATCGTCTATGCCACCCGGGCTGCCACTGAGAAGAGGCACTGGGTGAAGTTTGTCTGCTTGGGCATCTGGGTCTTCTCCTTGTTGCTGTCCCTGCCTGTCCTGCTGTTCCGCGAGGCTTTCTCCTCACCCAGCAATGGCACTGTGTGCTATGAACAAATCGGCGGTGAGGACACAGCCAANAGCAGACCGAAGGGTGCTGGGGGTGTTGTACAAGGGGACGTATGGAGGGGCAGTGTCCATCTGCAGCACTGCCCATTACCTGGCACAGCGTGGATACAGTGGAGCCTTGGAGTGGGGCTGCCCCCTTTCTGGGAGGGGACCTGGGGGGCAATGGAGATGCCAGGGGACCCAGAGACACTGTCACCCCTGGCCCACACCACCATCCTGCCCCACATTCACGCTGCTTTGTGCTCCGCAGGCAAAATGGAGTCCCTCTTCTACAGTGGGGATTTCTCCAACCTCTTTTCCCTCTACAACTACACCTATGACTACAGCACAGCCCTGCCCAACACTGCCCCGTGCCGGCTAGACAGCTCCGTCCTCAACAAGTACCTGGTTGTGGTGATCTACTGCCTTGTCTTCATCCTCAGTGTGGTGGGGAACGGGCTGGTGGTGCTGGTGGTGACCTCCAGTCACACCAACCGTTCCGTCACCGACATCTACCTGCTCAACCTGGCCGTGGCAGACCTGCTCTTTGCCCTCAGCCTGCCGCTCTGGGCCACCTACCGAGCCCACGAGTGGGTCTTTGGCACTGTGATGTGCAAAGCCATCTCTGTGCTGCAGGAGGCCAACTTCTACAGTGGCATCCTGCTGCTGGCCTGCATCAGTGTGGACCGCTACCTGGCCATCGTCTATGCCACCCGGGCTGCCACTGAGAAGAGGCACTGGGTGAAGTTTGTCTGCTTGGGCATCTGGGTCTTCTCCTTGTTGCTGTCCCTGCCTGTCCTGCTGTTCCGCGAGGCTTTCTCCTCACCCAGCAATGGCACTGTGTGCTATGAACAAATCGGCGGTGAGGACACAGCCAAGTGGCGGGTTGTGCTGCGGATCCTGCCACAGACCTTTGGCTTCGCTCTGCCCCTCCTGGTGATGCTTTTCTGCTATGGTGTCACCATCCACACCCTCCTGCAGACCAAGAATGCCCAGAAGCAGCGGGCCATGAAGGTAATCTTTGCAGTGGTGCTGGTCTTCCTCATCTGCTGGCTGCCCTACAACATCACACTGGTGAGCGACACCCTTATGAGGACCCAGGCCATCACTGAGACCTGCGAGAGGAGGAACCGCATCGACACAGCCCTCTCCATCACGCAGGTCCTGGGCTTTGCCCACAGCTGCATCAACCCCATCATCTATGCCTTTATCGGGCAGAAGTTTCGCAACAGCTTCCTCAAGATCCTGGCGCAGCGTGGGCTCATCAGCAAGGATGCTGTGGCCCGCTACGGCCGCACCTCCTATACCTCCACCTCTGGCAACACCTCTACCACCCTCTGAGCCCTGCTAGGACCCAACCCTCATGGCTCCCAGCGGGTCCAGGCACTCCACACACCCTGGCATCCTTGCCCAGCAAGGGATGCAGGCAGCGGTGCCACAGGGATGGGCAGGGCCACCACTGGATGCTGGACCCCGGCTGGAAGAGGGCTTGGGCAGCAAGGAGGTAGGACCCCATTGCCAGGGGAGTGATGCCAAGCATTGCCCACCCTCCCTGCTCTTTGAGGCAGAGCCTGTGACTTCGGGGACCCCGCAACCCCACTGTGGGGACGGTGTTCATGGCCGTCCAGCAATAAAGCAGTTGGCGGTTTGGTCACCCAGGACCGGCTCCTCTTTGCCACGGGGAGGGGGCCAGCAGGATGGGCCCAGGGCACATCTCTGGGCACAGTGGGTCCTGGGCTCCCCAGCTCAGTGCCAAAGCACTGTTGCCAGCTCAGCCCGACGAGGTGTGAGTAACCCCACTCCAGCCCAGGGAAGGGCTATTGCCCAACAGGCTGTTGCAAAGGGTTCGGCATCCTGTGCGTCCCCAGAAGGGACCCAAACCCAGGTCTTGCTCCCCGCATGCGCCCCTGGCACTTCCTCAGCACGGGGCTCTCTGTGCAATGTCTGTCCCACCTGGGGACAAAGACATCACCTTCCCAACCCCAATCTCAGCCCCAGGGGAGCAAATCACTGCAAGAACCCTGGGCAGCCCCTTGCTGTCAAGGCATCCTTGTGACCTCCGTCTGCAGGGTGCTAGCACCCAGGGCACCCCCTGCCCCCGCCCCAGCACTGCGGTGCCAGGACATTGTTGTGCAAAGGGCTGGGAACCTGTCCCTTACACAACCGTGACGTTTCCGCCCCAGCTTGGGCAACTGGGGCTGGCACCCAAGTAGGGCAGAGGGGCTGTAGAGGGGGCTGTGACCCTGCTGGGGTCCCTCCTGCCACCCTGTGTGCCAGGTATTGGGATGTCTGCCCCAGCGCAACCAAGCATCTCTCCACAGATGTCTGTACTGCTCCTCCATCCCCCGTGATCCATGCTCCAGAGGGTCCTTAACTGTGGGCGCATCAGTGGGTGCCAGCCATGTGCTGCCTTGTGGGTGGGTACAGGGGTCCCCTGGCACCCATGCAGGGAGCCCTGCACAGTTGGGGCTGGACAGGGTCAGCGGGGGTGCTGGGCAGGGACAACCCATCACCTTTGCATCTGGGAAAACTCTTGCCCAAGCAGTTCCTCGCAGCCTAGGAGGAAGCCAGGGCTGTTGGCTGAGAGCCCTCTCCCCTGCCCACTGTCGCCTCCTGCTGTGGGACTGGGCAGGTGGTAACTCAGCTGGGCCACAACTGGGACACCCCTTGTGGGGACGGTTCCCCCCAGGAGGGTTCGGACACCCTCATACTGGATCCTCCCACCCTGCACCCAGCCTGGGAGTCAAGCAGTGATAACCAATAGATGACACGGGAGCCACAGAGGTAGCAGGAGCAGGTTGTTTTCCTGTCTGTGGACCAGCCACAAGGCAGACACGTCTCAAACCCGAGAAGTCGGGCAGCAGGGCCTGCCTGCAGGCCCCGGATGCCTGGGTCCACGGTAAGTCCAGGAGGAGACGGCCAGGGCAGGGGGTGTCCCAGGTATGGTGTGAGGGCCATGGTCCTGGCTCATGTAGCCTGCGGGTGCCTTTGCTGGTAGCAAAGCAGGCAGCAGCGCCCCTGCTTGCCCACATCCACGGAGCACGCGTGACACACCTTGCCCTGGCACAGCCTGCCACGAGAGTGGGCGCTGAGCGCCGTGCCATCCTGGTGCCACCCCCAGTGCCCCCCGTAGCCCACCTGCAGTTGTACCGCCGGGAGAGGAGGCGGAAATCCTTGTGGCAGCGGACACACAGCCCTGCGTCACGGGTCGGCGGGCTGGGCATCGGGGTGTCGATGCCCTCAGTCTTCTGCCACAGGGCATCCTTGTCCCTGTGGGAGGGGACAGGTCAGCCCTGGCAGGAGCATGCCCTGTGGTGGGGGTCCAGGAGCGTGCCCTGGCACCCCAGACCCAAGGTGGGCATCTAAGTCTTCGAAGGCAGTGAGCGGGATTTGCTGGGGCTCTGGTGCCCTCCTCTGGGCAAAGGGGTCTGGGCCTCTCACCCATGCGTGGCCCCGCACTGGTGGGGTCCCCGGGACTCTCACCGCAGCAGCTCCAGCAGCCGCCCCTTCATGTCGCGGATGAGCTCCTGCTGCCGTGCGTGCTCGGTGCCACGTGTGGCCTCCCGCTCCAGGGCCTCCCGCTGTGCCCGCTGCAGCGCCGATGCCCAGCGCTCCCCGTCCTGCCGGGCCCTGGTGTGGGGCAGTGAGGAGATGGTCCCCCTGCTCTCATCTGGCTGTCCATCCCTCCCTCTCTCCCTCTCTGTCTGCTACCCATCCATCCCCAAGCAGACTCCCAATCCTCACAGCCACCTTGCCATCTGCCAGGCCAGCAACCCATCTGTTTCCCAGCTGTTCCTCTGTCCTTCCCTACACCCATCCCTCTGTTCTTCTGCTTCATCCATCTACTCACCCCAAATTCATCCCTCTGTTCCTCCATCTGCTTGTCCCAAATTCATCCCTCCACCCCTGTGTGCCTGTCCATCAACTTATTCACCCCAAATTCACCTCTCCACCCACCCCTCCATCTGTCTACTTGCCCCAAATTCATTCTTATTCACCCCTCTGCCCACCCACCCCTCCGCCTACCTATCAGTCCCCAAATTGACGCATCCTCCATCCCTCCCCAAATCCTTCCCTCCTTCCCTTTGCCCATCCCCAGGTGCTGCTCCTGTGGGTCCAACTCGGGCACCACCGGGATTCCCAGGGGAAATGGTGCATCAGTGAGATGTCGATGGGGGGTGGGTGGGACACACAACATGGTCGGAGCTGCGGTTCCCTCCAAACCTGCCAAGCTGCTCCTGCAGCCGCGCCACCTCCTGCTGCTGAGCCTGGAGCTGCTGCTGGCTCTGCCGGGCCTCCTCACGCGCTGCGGCAGCCACAGCGGCCAGGCGCTGCGGGAGAGCGGGGGCTCAGTGCTCGACCCCCTCCCACCCATCCTCCCGCCCCTCCCCGCGGGGTGCCCTCAGGCTCGCCCATACCATGGCCATGCCCGCGGCCGTGCCGGGTTCCCCCTCCGCCTGGGGGTCCGGTGGGGGCTCCTGGGGGCTGTGGGCGAGCTCCAGTGCCTGCCGCAGCACCTCCTCCACGGCAGCCACTTTGTCCGAGGCACCGTCCTCCAGCCCGTCCGTCTGTGCCCCTGCCGCATGGCAGTCCTGCAGGCGCGAGGACAGTGCCGCCGCCTCTGCCAGCGCCGCAGCCAGCCGGGCACCCCGCTCCTCTGCCAGCTCCTGCCAGCCCCGTGCCTCCTCCTGGGCCCGTGCCAGCACCCCTGGACCCCCTGCTGCCACCGCCGCTGCCAGCGCCTGCCCCAGGAATGCGTTGGTCTCCCGCAGTGCCTCGGCCTCTCTTTCCCGCAGCTGGGCCCAGCGGGCGCTGCCCTCCTCCTGCCGCCGGTGCCGCTGCTCCTCCCGCACCAACTGGGCTGCCAGTGCCTGCAACGCCGCCTCCCGCTGCCCCAGCTCGGCCTGCAGCTTGGACACCAGCGCCCGCAGGGACGCCTCCGTCCCGCCTGGCTGCCCAGGCACTGGCGGCGAGGAGCCAGGCATGCACCCCATGCTGGGTGGCGGGGGCGTGCCAGGCTCCCCATCACCATCGGGCTGGGGTGCTTTGCCAGTGATGTGTGTGTCCTCCCGTTCCTCCACGTCCACGCCCTCCATCTCCTTGTCTTCCTCCTCCAACTCCTCTTCATCCTCTTCTTCCACATCCTTTTCCACTTCCACGTCCTCCACATCTACCTCCACATTCTCCACTTCCTCCTCATTCTCATCTTCATCTTCCTCCACCTCCTCTTCTTCCTCCTCTTCCATGTCCTTCTTCAGCTCCACATCCCCCTCCTCCACCTCTACACCCCCTGCCTGCGGGGCAGCCAGGGTGGGTGGGCATGGGCAGGCTGGCACTCTGTGGAGTGCTGCGGTGGGACAGGTGATGCCATCGGGCCATCCATGTGCCCCCGTGCTGGTATCGCCTGTCTGCAGGGCTGCCTTTGCAGGGCTGCTCCTGCCCACTGGGCTGGGCCGTACCAGTGTCCTAGAGGGGACACAGGGCTCAGGGCCACCAGGTCACCCCAAGGGTGAGCCAGGCACTGCCACCCTCCCGCAGGGCTCCCTGGGCACGATCAGCCTTTGGGGATGGAGAGGGCAGCAGGGCTGGTGACACTGGGTGCCACGTGGTGGCAGGGGACCAGGGGGGCTAGTGCCATCAGCCTAAACAACCGCAGAGTAGGTGGCACCCAGAGACCCCCATGGCGGTGGCAGGGGGGAATTGGGGGCTGCGTGTGTGCTTGTGGCAGTGCATGCACACGAGTGCACAAGCAGCAGAGCAGGTGTGAGTGTGCCAGAGCAGCTACATCCACGAGTGCCCCCCTGCAAGCACCGCTGGAGACAAGGGTGTACACACACACACATCCCTGTGTCTGAGATGTCACAGCAGCAGGGTGTTGCAGCAGAGCTGTGCCTGGGCACGTGCTTGGCAGAGGACGGTGGTGTGTATGTGTGTACGCACGTGTGGCATGTTTGCGGGTGTGGGCACTGTGTGCATGCTGGCACAAGTGCCTGTGCCCGCCTGGAGCCACGTATGGAGGGCTGGCACAGCTGAGGCACCGCGCAGGTTCCGGGGTGGCAGGGGGACACCCATGTGCTGCTCTGTGATGCTGAGACCGAGATGACCCTGATGAGCCTGGCACCACTCATGTCCCTGGCACCACTGATGTCCCCAATGCTCCCAGTGCCCCCAGTGCCCCTGGGCTCACTCTGAGAACATGGGCCAGGCAATGTCCAGGTCAGCCCGGTGCAGGGCTAGGTGGAAGGTGACGCCATCCAGCTCATAGAGGCTGCCCAGGATCTCTGCCCGGTGCTGGGAGCTCAGGAAAGGGCTGCGGGCGTAGTACCAGTCTCTGCAACCACAAAACGGGCTCATGCACCCCTCTGAGCCCCATGCAGGCACCTGCACCTGCTGCACCCTTACCCACGGTGCACTGCAGGGTGCTACCCGTCCTGGCCGTGCCCCCTGCCAGCACGAGCATCCCCTCCACGTGCCCCCTGCTCTCACCTGAGGTTCTCAGGGTCTAGGAGGCAGAGCTGCAGGGACTCTGCCAGCTGCCGGTGCACCAGGCAGTACCGCAGGAAGGCTCGGCCCCTGCCCACAGGTGTCTTCAGCTGGGGGAGAGGGGATTATCCAGCTGCCTTGCCAGCCTGTCTCCCACATGCCTCCCCCTCAGACCATGCAGGAGGGAAGGGGGTCTCCATGGCTAGGACTGGGGAGCAGCAGGGACACCAGCAGGGCGAAGGTGCCAGTGGACGAATGCTCAGTGCCCAGTTGAGTGTGTGCCCATGCACAAGTGTGCGCATGTGTACCCCCAAACAAACACAAGCACTCACATGTGTGCATGCACAAGCCCCTAGGTGCCCTGCCAGCCTATGCCTACCTTGTCCAGGGAGGTGACAAAGCGAACACCCTCGTGCTCCTGCCGGCGCCGCGCCAGGCCCTGGCACAAGAAGTCCCAATAGTCCTTGCGCTGCCCGAAGAAGCTCCTCTTCTCCTTGAGGTCGAACTGGCAGAGACATGGGCTTGGGCTTGCTCGTTTGGGGGTGTCCCCTCTCCCCCCAGCCTGTACCCTGTGGGGCTGAGATTCTGCCAGCTCCCCTAGCAGGGTGGGTCCCAGTGACTCCTGGCTGCCCCCTCTTCACTGGCTCTGTGCCTCAGTTTCCCTTGTGCAGCACGTGCAGTTACACATGCGGACGTGGGTGAGCCTGGTCCAGGTGCCTGTGTGTCTGGGGATGCCCAGGGCTGGACAACACTGGCTGGGGTCATCCTACCCCCCAAAACGTCTGGCGTGGGGTTCCCTCTACTCTCAGCTGTGCCCCAGGGGAAACTGAGGCAGGGAGTGGCAGGGATGGAGGAGCAGTAGTACCTGGAGCAGGAACTCCAGCTGGGCACAGAGGCTGTGCAGCTCCCGGCTCCCGTCCGTCACCGGAAGGTTCTGCTCCCGGTAGCTTCGGTTCATCTCGGCCACAGTCTCTGTGCGACGGCAGGGCTGAGCTGGCACTGCGCTGCCCAGGCAGCGGGCACCCTGCCCCATCCCACCTCCCCGCCCTGATGCCTCCTGGCTCCCAGCCCTGGGGATTTCTGCTGCCGGGTGAAAGAGGAACCTGCCTTGGGATGAAACGGGGGAGCAGGGGGAGTGAGGAGCGCAGGTACCTGCCGGGCACTGCTGGTCCCCTAGAGCTGGCAGCGAGGATGGGAGCAGGCAGCAGTGGCAGTGTTGGCACTGGGAGGCTCTGAGGGGGAGCCTGGCACCCATGGCAGTGACCCACGGTCTGGGTGCAACGACTGACCCAGCACAGCCAGGACGAGACATGCCATACAGCGGACACGCTGCGGGGGGACAGGCTGGCATACTTACTCTGCAGGTCCTTGATGACACGGTTGAGCTCCCCATCCCCCGCCATGGCTATCCCCTGGGAGCCTGCAAAGGCAAGGGCAGAGATGAGAAGTGCCAGGCTGGCACTCACCTGGCACCCCCAAACTCTCTGCCCCAAGGAGAGGGTCTGCCACTCCAGCTCCACTTCAGAGCTGCCTGCTGTCCCTTTCCCTGCCCATGCCCCCCGACTCCATGGTCTATGGGGTAGGTATATGTGCCCCATCCCGTACTCCCTTGGTTGTCCATGTACACTGTTCCAAAATGCCCTCAGGCTCTGCCTCCACATTGTGTCCAGCCTCTGCCTGCGTTCCCTGGGGGGCTGCTGGGGCTGAGCCTTCCACCCCAGTAAGTGTGTCCTTGTCCTCGTCCCTGTCCCCGTCCCTGTCCCCGTCCCGCAGGATTCAGGATGTGGGTTTGGCATGGGGGTAGTGCTGCCTTTGCTTCTGCTCTCACTTCCCTCACTCATCACGAACAGCACAGGGGGCTCTCGGAGGGGCATGGAAGAGGGACATGGAAGAGGGGCACGCAGCCCCTGACATGAGCCCCTCCAAACCAAGCTCCCCTCTAGGCAGACCCCCTTGGCACAGCATGCTGTCTGCGGGGCTGGCATGGGGTTTGGGGGTATTGTGGGCATGGGGCCGGGGGCATAGTGCAGGGGGGATGTTTTTTTGGGGGGGCAGGTGGCATCCTGGGGATAGAGCGAGGGACAGTGCCCATGGAGGTGGCAGGCTTGTCACCAGAGATGGTGGCTGGGCACAGGGCTGGGGGAGCACACATGTGTACATTGGGGTGTGCACGGCAAGGTGCGTGTGTGCTCACAGGAGCGTGTGTGCCCAAGGGTGCCCAAGTGCGCTCAAGTGTGCATGAATGCCCCATGCTCCCCGCTGCAGCAGAGTGGCATGGCGGGCAGGGCAGGACACGGGACTCTGGACGCCTGGGTTCCTGTCCCAGTGCCCTTGGGTGACCTTGGGTGAGCCAGCCCCTGCCTGCCCACTCTACCCATGCCTCAGTTTCCCCCAGGAAGAGGAGCCTCTTACCTGTGGCTGGAGAGCTGTGGGGTGTCCCGAGGTGCTCTCTGGGTGCTGGGGGATGCTGGCGTGTCCCCTCTCCCATGCCACGCCTGCCTGCTTCTCCTTTTGTACCTTGGCCAGGAGGAAGTGCGGCGGGAGCCACCCCCCTGCGCACCCCACACCACATCAGGCGCCGCAGCTTGGTCCCCCGGCACCCGGCTCCCCTGTTTGGGGGTGCCAGTTTTGGGGAGAGGGTCAGCGAGGCTGGTCCCCCTGTGCAGCCCCTGAGGGGAGGGGGAAGGACAGTGCCAGGCCTGTGGGGAACCCTGATGCCCTCCTGTGGGAATGAGGCTTGGGAATGCTTTGAGAGACTCCCCTGCACTTTTCGGGGAGGGGGTCCAGGACCCATACCCAGTTAGCAGCAGCCAACAGCACCCCTGGGGCAGCAGCAGCCCCTGGCACAGAGTCCACCCTGCAATGCACAACAGCCTCTGGGCACAGAGACCCCCAGGAGCTGCAGCCTACCCCAGCAAGGCCCGCAGCACCTCCCGGGCATCTGCCCCCACATGGCATGGTGTCCAGAGCTGGGGTGCAAACTCTTCCCAGGGTAACCTGGGCGAGGCCCCCCCTCCCTTTGCTATCTGTGCCTGGGAGGCCCCCAGCCTGGCAGAGCCCCTCAGCCACCATGCCCGTTCCCTTTTGCCATGCCAGCCCTGACCTGTGGGCTCCTTCTGGAGTGGGGGCTAAATCCCCTGTGGGGGGCCGCGGGCGATGCCAGCTCATCCTCCTAGTGCAGGGCATGGGGACCTGCTGCCATCCTGCTCCCCACCACCATCCGGCTTGGTGGATGCCACCAGCTGTGCCCAGCTGCCCCCACAACCTGCCCCCCGTCACACCCCCCTCGCAGCACCCGCTGCCCCCTACCTGTGCCACCCGGGGGGGCCTGGGGGGTACCCGCCACCCCCAGTCCAGGCTTCGGCTCAGCACCAAAACGAAAGTAGGAAGTGATGTTGAGCGGGAGCCTGGGCCTCCCTGCACCCTTCTGACTCCTGGTGGGGGGGTGTTGGGCCATGGGGTAACCCCAAGCAGCGGGGGAGCATGGGGGAGCNGCCCCCTACCTGTGCCACCCGGGGGGGCCTGGGGGGTACCCGCCACCCCCAGTCCAGGCTTCGGCTCAGCACCAAAACGAAAGTAGGAAGTGATGTTGAGCGGGAGCCTGGGCCTCCCTGCACCCTTCTGACTCCTGGTGGGGGGGTGTTGGGCCATGGGGTAACCCCAAGCAGCGGGGGAGCAGGGGGGAGCTGGTGGCAGTGCTCAGGATGACCCCTGGCCTCCCCAGCACCCCCTTGCCCTGTGCCACCCAGCGGTGGGTGGCCCTGTGGGCATGGAGCACAGCACCCCACGTCAGATTGGGGGTGGACAAGTTGTTGGGCAGGGACCATCACCCCACTGAGCCAGGAGAGATGCATGTACATGCGTGTGCATGCGTGTGTGTGATTGCACACGTGCTGGCTGCATGTGCATGGCTACAGGGCTGCATGTGTAGGTGCAAGCCATATACGTGTGGCAGGCGCAGGCGCAGTGCTGAAAGGGCATCCGTGTGTGCGTGTGCACATGTGTGTATGCCTGCAGGTGCACCCACTTGCCAGCACCACCCACCCTGTGCCAGGGACCCCACGAGCAGGACCCCAACACCTGCGGAGGGGCCGTGCCCCCTGCTCTGGCGGCGGGGTCCCCTGTCCTGCCCCAGCCAAGGGCAAGGGAGGGGGGGCCAGGGGACCAGGGAGGGGGAGAAGACACCCGTCCGTCCTTGGCGTGTGTGCAATTCAATTAACGAGGCCTGGCCCTCGTTCAGCACAGCCAATAAAGCTAATGGCCCCGCACAGGCCTGGCGCTGCACGGCGGGGGGGGTCCGGGGTGCGGGCGCCATCTGCTAATTAAATGCGGGTGGGGGACGGTGGAGCCAGCGGTGATGTCACCTCCCTGGTGCTGAGTTGGGGCTGTACCCTGGCACCCCCTGCCCACCAGCCCTCTGCCCACCCCAGGGTGCTGGGCAGGGCTATGGAGGACAGCTGTGAATTGTGTGGGACCCCCGCAAACCCCTTGCCCCCTGTGCCCCTCCCTGGTGCTGCTGCTTGTCAGGAGCCTTCCCAGGGCAAATGCAATTAGTGCCCAGGCCTGGCACAGCTACTGCCCACGCTTGGCACTGGCAGCCGCCCTGCAGGGATGGATCCTCGTCCGGCATCACCGCGGCATCGCGGTGGCATCCAGGGGTGCTGGCACCAGCCTCTCTTGGCATCATCTCGATGGGTGCAGAGGGGGTGCAGGGTCCCTGGTGCAGCTGCAGGAGGGGGTGCACTTTGTTGCCCTGTCCTGGGCAAGCCCCGTGGCTGGGTGGGGGTGTCCAGAGCCATGTCAGGGGTCCTGTGGTGAGGGGTTCGCCTGGGTAACACTGTGCCCACAGCACGGTCCATCAGCTGGGCACCCTCTCGGAGAGGGGACCCCAATGGCGGGGCTGGGAGCTGGGTTCCTAAATACGTCCATCAGCTCCTGGGAAGGGGAGAGGCTTGGTGGGGTGCCGGGGAGTGCTGGCAGAGAGGCAGCCCCTCTCATGTGCAGGCACTGCCATTTAGGGCTTGGGGTGGACAGGGGGTGCTGGAGGGAAACCGAGGCAGTGTCACGGGTTGACCCGCTGTCGAACTCAGCCTTGCGAACTCCTCCATCCCCAAACCAGAGGGGGCTGGAGGGAGGAAGCACCGTTAGGGTCCAGCAACCACCCCAGGGAATGCTGTGCCTGGGGGCCAGGCGTGTGAGCCCGGGGGGTGCCGAGCCCTGGAGCCCTGTGTGCGTGGAGGTGGAGGAGGAGGAGGAGGGAGGGAGGGGGAGGAGGGGGAGCGTGGCGGAGCTGGCTCCCACCCAAGCACTGCAGGACATGGGCGGGCACGGTGCTCCCTGCCTGGCTGCCAGCGCGCAGGCGACTCTGGGGAACCGGGGGAACGGGACGGGGCCCGGTGGGACAGCCGCCCCCGCCCATCGCCCCACGGCCCCGTGCCCGCCGCCGGGCACCTCCTGGGCACTTCCCGGGCACCGGTGCTTGTTGCAGCCGGGGCGGGGCACGGCTGGGTTTAGCCGCACTCCCGAACGTGCCCTGGGCAGGGGTCTGTCCCTGCACCCCGCCCCCGGGCCGAGTGACCCCCGGGCAGGGGCACCATGACCCGGCTGAGCTGGTGCTTTGCCACCTTGGTTCGCTGGGGGAAGTCCTTGGTGTCCTGCCTCCTGCCCCTCCGCGCCTGCCGCCCCTGGGAGGTAAGCGGGCACCGCCGGGCACGGCGTTAGGGTGAGGGTCTGCAGGGGGGTAACAGAGCTGGGGCGGGCTCTGGGCGTGCAGGGGGATGGGGGTACAGGCTGGTGCTGGCTCTGCCTGCTGCAGGCAGTGGGGGGGTTAAACCATGCACATGCATGCCAGGGTGCCAGGCATGTCCTTTGTCCCTCCTTGTGTCATCCCTTCCCCCAGCATGGCACCCCTGTGTGACAGCCACCCTATAACCCACACCCCTGGGGCCCTGCAGTGCCTGGCTGGAGGGGATCTGCTGGGATCTGCTGTACAGTGTTTCATGCAAAGGGATCTGCTGAGATCCCCGTGTCCTTACCGAGCGAGCGTGGAGGCGGTGGGTGTCCCTGTGTCCTTACAGCACCCACAATGGGGAACCCCAGTGCCCAGCATGAGGGGACCCTCATCTCCCTAAAGCACCCCACATGAGAGATCTCTTTGCCTGTAAAGTGCCCAGCATGGCGGATCCCTGTGCCCGTAAGCACCTGGCACTGGGACGGTCTGTGCACGTTGAGTGCTCGGTCTGTGTGGGATTCCTGTGCCCCAAAATGTGCCCAGCATGAGAGACCCCTGCGATGGTAAGCACCCAGCATGAGGCATCCCTGTGCCCATCAGCACCTGGTGTGTGTGGCATCCCTGTGCCAAAGGATTGCCCTGCATGGGGGATCCCTGTGCCCATGTGGCACCCAGCGCAGGGACCCGTACCGTCTGCCAGCTGTGCCAGGGAAACTGAGGCAGGGAGGGGAGAGGCTGGTGGAGAGTGTGGGGTTCCCGCTGCACCACCCTCACTTGGTTCCTTAACCTTTGGGAAGCTGCCCCGTGCTCAGCTGGGTGGCATGGGCCACTTTGGCTGCACCGTGCCAGCAGAGCGCGTGCCAAAGCCACCGCAGGCAGCGCCTGGGGGAGTGTTGCTGCAGGGTGGTGGCAGGCCAGTATGTGCCAGGGCAGGGACCCGGCCTGGAGGAGTGAGAGGTCCCTGGCTGCTTGGGGATGCCAGTGCCTGCTGGGGACACAGGACAGTGAGCTACCAGGGTCTTAGTCGGGTGATCAGGGCTGTGGGTGGGTGGGCAGTATTGTTGGGTGTGGGGTGGCGGTTGTGCAGTTCTATGTCCATCCCTGCATCCGTGTGTCGCTGATGTGGGTGGGAGAACAAGAACTCAGGGGGTGGGTCACACACGTGTGCTTGTGCATGCGCGTGTTCCTGAGCATGTAGATGGAGCTGGGAGAAGAGGGAACTGCAGCTCACATGAGGTGCACAGCAGGTCTCTGGGGAGCTGCCATGGGGTGCGTGTCCCTGCATGGGGGGGTGTGTATGCCCCCTAGCACATGCGTGTATGCTGGGTGCAGTAGCAGTGGTGTTTCATGCTGCTGTGAGCTGTTAGAGGGGTGTCCCTCAGCCTTTCCTGTGCTCAGGTGTGACATGTGTCACGTGTGACATGGGCTGTGTGTGCCCCAGCGTGCCCCAGTGTGTACTCAGGAAGGGTGCTCGTGCGACGTGTGTGCGCACTGTGCACCTAAGGGCAGTGTGGGGACAGCTCTGCTGGAAGCAGGCATGGGGGGCTTGGGGACGCAGTGACTCTGGGAGGGGGGACTGTCACGGTCTACAGACTCTTACAGGGACACAGAGGACTCCTGCTGAGGCTGGCCCTGCACTGAGAGTACATACCTGCAACAGTGGTGCCCGTGACAGGGTCCCTGGGCTTAGTGTCCCTGTCTGTACCCTCCCCTGCTGAGAAAACAAGCCCTAAATG
Organism: Steatornis caripensis; assembly: GCA_013398225.1. Taxonomy (NCBI): domain Eukaryota; kingdom Metazoa; phylum Chordata; class Aves; order Caprimulgiformes; family Steatornithidae; genus Steatornis; species Steatornis caripensis. The sequence continues at coordinate 53,865 of VZSC01002048.1, read as the reverse complement.
ATGCTCACGGGCAGTGTCCCTGCGGCCACACCGTCCCCGTCGCATGACCCTTGTCTCTGCCCTTCGGAAGGGCCCGGGCTTGTCACGGCGGTGAATGGGAGGGGGTGATTTATGGGGGGGGTGGGGACACCTTTCTTCACTGGGGCTTTCATTTGTGGGCAGTAACGAGGCTGATTAATGAGGCCTGTAATGATGGGGGGCATGCATGGATGGGCGCTCCATGCCTGCTCCGCACTGTGAGCAGGATCAGCCCCCCCTGCCTCCCTCCACCTCTGGGCCTGGCTGGCATGGTGGGGTGGGGAGCTGCTGTCCCCATCTGTCCTCTGTCCTAGCGGGCACATCCGCACAGTGGTACCTCTGCCATGGGCCAGGTGTGCACAGCGGAGCAGTGGGGCAGAGGGTGATGGGACAGGGGTATTTTGGGGTGTGTGTGTGACACTTTGGGGGGACAGAAGCCACCCCAGCGTATGGGAAGGGCAGCCCCCTCCCGCCCCACCCTGCCCTTCCCCTCTGGGCAGGTGGCTGTATGCAGTTTACAGATGGGAAACTGAGGCACGGTTAGGGTGGGCATTACAGTGCCCACATCCCCACCGTGCCCGCAGCCCTGTGCCAGCCGCGACTCTTGCCGCCAGCATGTCTTTGCCCCTGGCACGTCCCCCAGCCCTGACTCACACCGGCATGGTCACAGCCAGCTGAGCACAAGTTTCCAGGCTGGAGCCAGAGTTGACGCTGGTGGAGCAGGGACCGTGTGCCTCCTGGCCAAGGCCCTCCAGGAGGGGCTGGGGCACCCCCCTGCCGAATCCATCCCTGTCAGGGCCACGGTCTGCCAAGCCGCTCTCCAGCCCCATGGAGGTTGTCCCCCCTTGCTGGGGCCCCCCAGCTCGGCGCACGAATGTCCGTCGATCCCTCCGCGTCTGCCATCCCGGGACCACCCAGGGGGGACAGCTGGGGATGGGGCGGGGGACACACACCCCGCCGCAGGACCCACTGGAGGCCGCGGGAGGGATGGGGATGAGGTGGGTGGCGGGTGCCCCCCGTATCAGCGGAGGAAACAGATCCCAAACGTGTGTGGGGGGAGAGGGGGGCCGGGACAAGGCACGGCCCCACTCCGGCCGCCCCAGTCCCGCAGCCCCTCTGCTGGGGTGGGGGGGGTCCTGGCTGCCTGCGTGGCCACCTCGTCCGGGGTGCCGGTGGGCGCTGCGGGGGTCGGGGAGGGTGGGGGGGCTTTGCAACCCCCCTTCTCCCCGCTGCCGGAGGGGCGGTTTGGGGCCGGG
>VZSC01002048.1:41768-51929 GCA_013398225.1 Steatornis caripensis | reverse complement strand
CCCCCGCCCCCTCCAGGTGCACCTCGCTGCAGTGCTGGGCAATGAACCCAGGCCTCCCAGCTCCTGATCAATCTGGCATCTCCCCAGTGCCTTTTCCAGCCCAGGACACCTGGGTCCCCTTCCAGCTTCCTTGGGTCTGCATGTTAAGGGACCAATGGCCAGGGATGCCCTTCCTCCCCCTCCCACCCTGCCTGTGTTGTGTGGGGGGTGGCTCCTGGAGGTGGGTACCCATGGGTGGGTACCTGGGTGGCATCCCCAAGAGGCCCCCACAGCCCTCCTATGCATCCCCCTGGTACTTGTCAGCCCTGGGGGCAGGGAGGCTGACAGATCCTGCTGGTATGGAGCTGGGACAGGGTTGTTTCATGGGATGGGATGGTTCCCCAGCTGGCAGGGTGGCACTGGCTGGGCAGGGTACCCTCCCGCAGCAGGGAGGTGGGAGCGTCAAGCTGGGCACTGGGTCAGCAGCCCCCTGGCATGGGGATGGTGTTGGCAACAGGACAAGTGAAGGGGACTCTGAGGGGTGGGAATGGAGGGGGCAGCTCTTTCCCTAGCAAGGGTAATTGCCGTTAATGAAGCAGGCCCTTGCCAATGTCTGGGGCCAGGGCAGGGTGGGCGGTACGTGCATGGGAGACGCGTCGGCTTCCCTGGGCATCCCAGCCGGGTTCCTGGGAGCAGGGGGCAAGGCTTCTTCCCGGGGTGCTCCACAGCAAAGATGCTACTTTGCATATGCAAGCAAGCTCATGGCATCATTAGGCCTTGCTGTCACCCAGCAACAGCTGCATGGGAGCCACTGGCCTAGGGGAGCCTTTCCCACAGCCGCTGAGTGGGTGGCAACACGCCTGTGCACATGCTTGTGTACGCACATATATGCGCTCAGCCATGTGGACCCCAGTCCCTTGTAGGGTGGCACAAGCACCAGGGGCTGCCGAGGCACCAGCGAGTGGCCCTGTGGGATCAGTTGCCTGGGGAAGAGGGGCTTGCACATGTGTGTACAAACCTGTGTGAGTGTGCACACAATTGCACATTGACCTGCATGTGGGAACATGGAAATCTGCCCACATGTCTGCTGCTGCTGTGGTTGGCAGGGATGTGCACGCTCACACATGCTTGCATGCTCGCCGGTGTGCATGTGCATGCAGGACACTGACACATGTGCCACGTGTAGCACACGCACCACCCTCACAGCCCGGGGGCTGTTTGCACTCATGCAGGCAGGCGGTGCACACGTGTGTGCCCTTATACCTGTCTGTGCATGCACTGTGGAAACTGAGGCAGGGAGGTTTCAGAGCGGGGTACCTGGCACCCTGACACTTTGGCACCGTGCCCCCCAGCTCTGGTGTGGTGCCGAGGCTGGAGGAGAGCGGGGCGCCCAGGCCCGTGGTGGGTGTGGGGCCTCTGCTTAATCTCATTGGTCTTGGCATGAAAAGACAGATTTACAGGGGCTCACGTCTTCATCTGGCGGTGGATGGGTGGGTGGGCAGGGCTGGCACGCTGCCAGGGGGTGTTGCACCCCCTCCCTCCCCCCCAAACATCCAGGAGGGGGGTTGGGGTGGGTGCTGGCTGCCTGAAGCTGTGCCAAGAGCCTCCCCCTGCCCTCAGCCCCGGTGCGTGAACACACACACACACGCTTGCACACTCGCAGTCTGGCACCTGCACATGTTCAGATCCATCCTGCACTCATACTCGCGGCATCGGCCTCCCCTTGCTGCAGGCTGTGCCAGGCAGAGAGGCCATGGCTGCTCATGCTCAGGGGGCACCGCGCCCCTGGGGCACCCCAGCACACGCTGCCCAGTGAGCACCCCAAAACACAGTGCGGTGCTGAGGCACCCCCCTGCGTGGGCACCCTTCTGGCAGCACTGCACATACCTGGGTGCATGCATGCATGTTTGCACGTGTATCTGTGTGTTCACACACATACGTGCAAACACATCTGTGCACACACACGTTTATATATGTGCATTCACATGTGCTCACGTGCACACCAGTTTGCACACACATACGTGCATACAAGCATGTTCACACCCCCCACGCACGCAGGCGTGAGCTCTTGTGCCTGCACATGTGTCTGCACAGCATTGCTTGTGCACAGGCACGCGTTCACAGGGACACGTGTGCCAGTGCACCGACATGCAGGGAGACACGGATGCGCACCCGTATGTGCGCGTGCACACACCCGCGTGGACATACGTGCACGCAGGCGTGGATATGCCCCTGTGTGTGCATGCAGTGTGTACACAGGCGCGTGCAGACACGCGCGCGCAACCCTCCGGCGCGTACCGCCAGGGGGCGGCAGAGACTATTTAAAGGGGCCGCGGCAGTGCGGGGGCGGGGGTGCACTGCCCCTCCCCCACTGTGTCGTTCCCCCCCCCCGCACTGCCCCCCCCGCACTTCCCTCTGCCCACCCGGGCAGGAGCCGAAGGCCCCCCACGCTGTGCCCACGGCTCCACGGCCCCAGCCCTGCTCCTGCAGACACGGCCCCGTGCGTTGGGCTGTGGGGCAGGGGGAGACATTTGTTCACCTGGGGACGAGTGAGGGAGGATGACCCCCTGACCAGAGGGAAACTGAGGCAGGACAGGCTGACTGTCCAGGTCTCCATGCCACCTCATTGCCGCTGACAAAGCCCTGTGTCCCCCCAGCCCCAGGACCTGGAGGCCCCCCCGGCACACGCCTTCAAGATGACGAGCTTCAAGAAGGTGAAGGCGTGCGGGATCTGCCGGCAGGCCATCACGCGCCAGGGCAGCACCTGCCGAGGTGAGCCAAGGGCGCCGGCACGTGTGTGTGGAAAGGGGTGTGCCGGGGCGGTCTGGACATCATGGCATGCGTGCGTGTGTGCCTGCACGTACAGCTGTGTGCATGAGGATGTGAAGGTGGGAATACGTGCCTGTGCCAACATGTGCTCACACGTACGTATGTGCGTGTGTTAGAGGTGGGGAGAGCCTGTGGGTGTGCAAGAGGGTGTGCGGTGCCTTTGTGGGTGGGAAGGTGGCTGGAAGGCGAGAGTCGCCCGTGGAGGGACTTGCATGCGTGCATGTAGCCGTGTGTCAGCTGCATGCACGTGCAGCAAGTGTGCAACTGTCACCACACCAGTGTGGGTATGCATGCAGGTCTGTGGGCACGAGTGGGTGCTCATGCACTCTGCCATTCTTGCTTCCGGTGGCGCCCAGTGGGACGCAGGCGGTGCCATGGCCCCTTGCACGTGTGTGGTGCTGTGGAGCCCCGTGAGGGGCGGTGGACGGAAACGCTGCTGGCTGCGGGAACAATGTGGCTTCCTGCGCTGCAGGAAATGGCCCCAAGGGGGGACAAGGCCTGGGGGGCAGCTGTGGCCAAGGCCATGCTGCGCAGGGACCCTCGTGTCCCTTGGGTATGGGACATGTGGCTTTGCAGAGCTGCACGGGCGGTGTGGTGGTGCCTTGTATAAGTGCGTGTCCCCAGCAGCGACAAACACATATCTGCACAGACTGCATGCACGTGCTGTGCTCCGCATGGATGCGAGCGTGCAACAGCAGCACCGGGCAGGCAAGGGCAGGGGAACTGGCAGCACCCCCGCGGCGCTCTTGTGCACGCTGGTGCACGTGTGAGGCCTCGTGAGACATGTTGGTGCACAGCCTCCCTTCACGCCGTTAGCCCCTGGGCACTGGGATTTGCACGCGCGCACACTCCCCGGTATGTTGGCACCAGGGTGGGGATGGCTCGTGAGCGTGGGTGTGTGCGTGAGCATTCCATGCATGTGTGCACGGCGCTGTGCTGTGCTGGTGCCGTCCGGAGTGTGCATGCATGTGTGCGAGGTGTGGGCATTCTTGTGCGTGTGTGCGTGTCCCAGCAGCCTGTGCCAAGTGCCAAGGCGCTCTGTGCCCTGCAGCATGGGGTGCCACCCCTTGTCCTGGCCAGCACGCGGGGTGCCTCTGGGCTGCCCCTGGCAATGCCCCCTCTGCCCCCACTAATGCTCTCTTCCCTCTCCCTCCCACAGGTTGCAAGCTCTCCTGCCACACCAAGTGCCAAGCCAAGGTAAGGCCGGCGCCCTGAGGCGTGCCTGTCCCTGCCAGGGGGCCATGGGAACTTGGAGGGGGTGATGCTGCGGTCCTTGTCAGCTGACCCCACCAAATGGGCACCGAGATGCGATGGTGGCTGTGGCATGGTCGTGGTGGCACTGGTGGCACTGGCGGGTGAGGCTGGCATCCTGCTTGCCGGGCCCCTGATGGCATGTGCCTGCCCGGGTACGGGGCTGGGTTTTGGGGTGCAGCCCGGCTCAGAGGGGGCTGGCAGGGATCTGTGCCCTGGCGCCTGGAGCTGAGTGCCCTTTGCCAGGGTAAATGCTGCTGCGTGTGGGTGCCAGGTACCATGGCTGAGCGCTGCCGGCAGCACTCACGCAGGCTGGGCACCTCTCCCGATACCCAGCGCCGCCGAAGGCGGATCTCACTAGCAGCAGGGAGCAGAGCTGAGGATGCCTGGTAGTGTTGTCCGTCTGTCCGGCTGCAGCACTGGCGGAGGGGGACCCTACGGCAACCCAGGTTCTCCGGGGAGCTGGAGGTGGGCACGGTGCCCACTGCTGTGCTGCTGGGACAGGGGAGCCTGTGCGTTCCTGAATCCCGGGGGAGGCACGCGTGCCAGCCGGCTCGGGCTGGCGTCTCGGGCGCAAAGAGGTGGGCGGGCAGCATAGGCTGGGACGTGCCCATGCCCGTTCCTGTGCCCGGCTGGGCAGGGAGGGAGAGGAAGGGCCTGGGGGTGGAGGAGCCTGTGCTGGGGGCCAGGCACGCGTTGCAGGGTGCTGCGGCATGGGTGGCGGTGTGGGGCAGGCACTGGGAGGAGGTGGGGGCTGTGTGGGCACCCTAGGAATGTGCCCGGCACCCTGGGCCCTGGGCGGCAGGGCGGAGGTGGCCAGGAGGCTTGGTGGGTGTGCCACCCTGGGGACCCTGTGCCATCTTAGGACCTTGTGCCACCCCAGGGACTCTGTGCACCCTGGGGAACCCTGTACCAGCTTGGGGAGGACCCTGTGCCAGCCTTGGACCCTGTGTCTCCCTGGGGTCCCTGTGCCAAAGGCACCCAGGGGCTGAAGCCAGAGGAAGTGGCTTTGCCTTCATGCCAGGGTGCCGTGGGGAGAGATGAGGGGGGGGCATGGGGTGAGGGGATGCCCACAGTATGGCAGGCAGTGGTGGGGAGCATCTGCCAGTGGTTTCCAGGCAGGAGGGAGTGTCGAGAAGCACGTGTGTCTGGGTGTGCGTCTCGTGGGGATTCTTCGGTGCCTGATACGAGGTTGTGCACTGAGAGGGGGGTCACCCCAGAGTCCCAGCATCTGGGTAGCCTGTGCACAGGGGCGGCCTGTGGCTTGCTTCTGCGGCCGGCTGCATTTCATTAGCCTCCGTCACCCTTCCCACGCTCGCTGGAAGCTGGAGCCCCCTCAGTGGGGCCGGCTAGCCAAGGGGTGTGCTGCCGGGGGGCGTGTGTGCATGGGGCCAGGGCCAGGGGCCTTCTGCAGAGCTCCTCTGGGCCAGCGCCCAGGGAGGGGCTCCTCCGGCCAGGCACGCGGCCAGCTGACTCACACGCCGGCTTGTTATTGTAGGGTCTCTGGGGATGGTGCGTGTGGGGAGGGGGCTTGGCACAGAGCAAAAGCAGCCTCTTGTCTACCTGAAGCCCCTCACATTTAACCCCTGCGCCACCAGGATATTTGTAGTGGGAAGATGGGCTCACCCTCAAAGTGCTGGCAGCTGCACCCCCTGACACTTCCTCCTTCCACCCTGGAGATGCTGCCGAGGTCCCGATCTCCCCTGCTCTGGTGGCTCCTGGCCCTGGAGCCTGTCCCACCATGCTATTGCCAGCATCTTCCCTTTGGTCCCCATATTTACCCCCCTGGGACCTGCCCTGACTCCTTGTTCTACCCCCGCTGGCTGCCCCTGGCACGGCTGGCTCCTGGCCAGCTGTGTCCTGGCCCAGTTTGGGGCAAGCCCCCAGTTGCAAATCCGAAATGGACTGGGTATGGTGGGAGGGGGAGAGAGGGGGGAGGCAAGGATGTGGGTGGGGGGACTGGTGGGTTGTGAAGGGTTGTACTGGGGGTGATAGGTGTGGGGTGTCGGGGGGTATCATGGGTGTGATGGGGATACAGGGGGGCACTGGGGTGTATGTGGGGACAACATGGAGGTTTTGGGGTGCTGGTGAGTGCCATGTCCCCAAGGAGGCAGTGAGTGGCCACAGCTGTGCCAAGGCAGGCAGGACCTGGGCCCTGGCAGTGACCTGCACCCCTCAAAGTCCCCTCCGGCCTGAGGGACAGTGTGGGGGACAGTGGTGGGACACGTGCCCCGTGGTGGCAGCAATGCTGGCGGGGTGCCCGGCGCCCGTGGGCGGCTCTGGAGGGGCTGGGGCAGCCGCACACACGTCAGCTGGGAAGCACAACGTGGTTCCCATGACCATGTAAGGCCCTTCTTGCACCCGGCCCCGCTGCTCAGAGATTTTTCCTCTCTTAGCAAACCTCCCTTCCTCCCTCCCTCCCTCCCTCCCTCCCTCCAAGGGGGATGGATGGACGAATGGATGCTGGCATGAATCCGACACCCCAGCCTGTGTCCTCCCTCTCTCCCCGCACTGAAACTGCCTGCCCAAATCAGGGGGGGTGTAGCTTCTTTGGAAAAGTGGGGAAACTGAGTTACAGAGCCGTGCCTGGGGGCAGCCGGAGGTGAGGAACACGGCGTGGGGTGCAGTGATTTCCGTGGCAGTGGTCAGGCGTGGGCAAGCCTGTGTGCTGGCACATGCCAGTCGTGGCACAGCTGGGATCTGGTGGTGACACTGCCCTCCTGGCTAGGATGGAGGATGAGTCTGAGGATGCTCTGGGCAGTGGGGCCATGCAGGTGTGTCCTAAATCATGGAACAAGGGAGGTGCTAGTGGTATCCCTGTCACCTGGGATGCATTCGCTCTGACTGGGGCTAGATTTTGCTGTGATGCTGCTTGGAGAGGCTGAGAAAATATGAGGGATGATGCTTCTCCTCGTGGTGGGAGCCAGCCCTGTGATGGTTGGTTTGGCTGGAGGACGGGGAGAGCTGCAGCGTCTGGCTGCCGAATCATCTGGCGATTGCTGGCGGGTGGTTCCGGGAAGCATCGGCTGCGCCAGCCCCTGGGCCTGGCAGGGGTCCAGCCTGCACCACTTGCCCCATGCCGCCCTGGGGCCCACAGGTCCTGGGGAGTGGGAGTGCCAGGCTGTGCCAAGAGGGGAAACTGAGGCGTGACACATAGCATGGGACTGAGGCATCTAGGGGCTGCCTTGTCTCCTGGTGTCTCTCCCCAGGTTGCTGACAGTGGGCACTGGAGCTGTGCCAGGCTGCTGGGCCATGTGTGTGAGTATGTGTGTGTCTGTGCACATGAATATGTGTGTGTGAGTGTGCATGCACGTGCCTGAACATGAGTGTGTTTGCACAGTCATGCATGTGCGCACGTGTGCATGATCATGTATGCTTGCAGATGCATGCGTGTGTGAGTGAGCCTGCAGGGGAATGCATGTGCGTGCAAGAACATCCAGCCGTGTGCACAAGTGTGCCCGCACGCGGGCGGGTGGTCACGCGCGTGTGCTCCCAGCTCAGTGCTATTCATCCCCACTGGCCTCGCGCCAGGCCCAGCTCGTTTTTCGAGTGCCCCCCTGCGATGGGACTCTGGGGTGGGGATGGTTTGTCCATCATTAAACCGGGGACTGGAGCGGGGCCAGGGCCAGGCAGTGAGGCGCGTCCTGGCCAGAGCAATCGCTCCCAGTGCCCGTGGTGCCAGCGGGCCCTTGGCAGCGGGCGGGCGCAGCGGGACTTGTGCTGGGGTGTGCAGTGCTGGCGAAGGGGTCATGTGTCCCCTGCCCTCAGCTGGTGCTGGGGACCCCCTCGCCTGTAAACCAAGTCAGGGCCAGGAGGGGAAACTGAGGGAGGGAGTGGTTGGAGCCTTCTGGGCAGGCTTGAGTCATGGTGATGGGCACCGTGCAGCCGTGCCGTGGCTGGGGTCTCTGGGCAGTGCTGGGGTGATTGGCCAGGCCATGCATCATGGGCTGGCTGTGGCTGTGTCAGGAGAGGTGGCTGCAGGGAGGGGAAATCCATGTCCCAGCTGCAGCGGGCTCATGCTAGGGGACATGTGGCTGTCCAGTCCCTGCTCACTGCCCCAGCCGCTCTGCCCTGCTTCCTGCACAGCGAGGGGATGATGTGCCAGTCACACGAGCTGCCCGTCCTGTCCCTGTCCCCCATGCCACGTTAAAAGCCACCCCTCCAGTGTTTCGGGACAGCTAATTAGCAACATCCCTACAGAGCAGGCAGCCGGGAGGCGGGGAGGAATGCCGCAGGAATGTGTCCTTGGCCCTGGCACTGGCCCAGCCAGGGTAGCGGGATTGGGGGCTGCGGGGGTCGGCCCTGTCCCGGTGCAGTGCCAGGTCGTGTTTGCGCAGTGCGTCCTGGAGGGGTTCTGGGTTTACTTTCCTCTTTCTTTTCTTTTTCCGCTTCTTTACGTCACTGCCCAAATATTCGGACTCTGTCAGCTCCGGGACCGGGGCGGGGGTCGGCTCAGAGGAGCTGGGGCTCTTCTCTGCACCCTCTGGGTGCTTCTGGGCACAGGGAGGGTGAACGGGGGAGTGGGGATGCTGAGACCACCCACGCTCACTGCACTGGTGAGTGCTGGCCAGGGCTGGCCTGGGAGGTGTTTGCTGAGGCAGTGGGGACCACCAGCCTCCCTCCTTGGGAGTCCCCAGGGCCGATCCAGCCCTCCAAGGGCCCTGCAGTGGGGGGAGGCAGGATCCGGGCTGGGCAGGGGTTTCTGTGGCGGGTCTCTGCCTCATTTCCCATTGATTTTCCCCCTTCCTGGACCACTTTGCATACCCCATGGCCCCCCATCCTGGGACCTGCCCTGAGGTCCCCCAGGGGACCCCCAGCACCCTCAAAGGAGTGCCGCTGAACCCAGACCAGCCAGAAGATCTGGCTTAAAGAAGGGGCTCCACAGACCCTGTGCTGGGGCTTCGTTTCCTCCCTGCGTGCTTTCGCCTGCAGAGATAACCCCCTCTCCCCAGAGTCTGGTCCCTGGGTCCCCCTTTTTCTGCCGGGATCTGAGTGGGTGATGCATAAGGGTGCTTTCTTTGGGTTGTGGAGGAGCAGGTTCAGGTGGGGGCTGGTTTCTTGGGGGGGTGCTGGTGGGACCCCGTGGGACACAGTGGCCACCAGAGATGCTTGGCCAGCCCCACCTGGACCTGCTCCCACCGGTGCTTTGGCCCGTACCGCTCCGGGAGGTATTTGGTGGCTGGAGTTTGGCGACGTTGTCAGGACTTCCCTGGCCATGTCCTGTGAAGGGGACCTGTCATCTCCCCAAGGGGCGGTTCCTGTGAGCTCCCGGGGTATGGGGACATGCTGTCAGTGCCATTACCTCACCCACTCACTTCCACCCCACTTGGCCACTGATGCTTTCCCATCTGGTCCCAGCTTTTCCACTGCTGGTGTTTCCCAGGGTCTGGGAGCCGTCCCGTAGCTGTCTCCTGAGGAGCTGGGGCTGGAGGGGTCTGTGCAGGGGTCTGTGCTGGAGCCGAGCTGGGGTCTGTGCCCAGCTGCCCCGGCGCAAGGCATTCATTGCCCCTTCATCTCAGTGGCAGCGCTCCCTTCTTTTTGGGATGCCTGCTTTTTGGGAGCTGTGGTGCTGGGGGGGCTTATTTGGAGGTGCCAATGGATCCTGCTGTGTGTGTGGGTTGTCCCCAGAGCAGTGGCTGTTGAGGTCCAGCCCCATGACCTCAGGTGCTGGGGAGGGCAGCGGGGCTGGCTTTTGCTTGGGAGAGGGGCGAGGAGGTGTCCACCAGGGATGTCGGGCCCCAGGCACTTCATACTCAGCAGCAGAAGTGGTCCGCTGGTGCCTCTCGGTGCTCGCGTTGCATGGCACCATCGGGCTGCTGGGGAAACTGAGGCATGGAGGGGCTGGGCAGGATCTGCTGGGGTGGGATTGCACTCACAGGGGTGATGCATCTTACGTGAGTCTTGGAGGAGGGCAGAGGGAGAGCCCCATGCCACCAACCCCTCCCTGTTGACTTTTGAGGGGGGGTGGTGAGGCAGGAGGGGTCCCTGGGGTCCTGCTCCGTGCTGGCAGAGCCAGCCCTGGCCTTTTGGCTGAGCCTGCGGCGTGAGGACGGAAACGCAAACAGGAACGGGGAGGCGTTGGGCGAGAAAATGTCAACAGCA
>VZSC01002048.1:0-25813 GCA_013398225.1 Steatornis caripensis | reverse complement strand
TTGGCATGTTAGCTCGCTGCTGGGACAGAGCAGGGGATGGCTGGCTGGGGGTCACTGCTCCTGGGGACACATAGCAGGGTTTGGAGGGGACGAGGTGCCCCAAATCACACCCTCCTGCTCCCACCGGCATCTCCGGGCCAACACGGCGCTGGAGCGGCTGTTCCCGCTGCCCCAGCACCAACAAACAAGGCGCTGCCTCTCCCACCCTGGCATACTGCTGCTTCCCGGCGGACTGGGGTGCACGCAAAACCCAAGGTTAATTGTCAGTAATTGCCGCTGGTAATTAAGGTAACAATAGCTAGGCTGTTCAGCTGGCGGCTGCAGGAGCACTCACGAGGCTGGGCTGGGGTTTGTTCCAGGAGCTGCTCTTGGCATCAGGCAGCCGCCCTGCGCTGTGCCGTGCCCGCTGTGCCATGCCCGTCATGCCCACCCGGGGCTGGGGCTGCCCGGGCTCCCCGGCCAAGGACAAGTGGCACAGCCACCATGGCCCCCTGGGGCCTTGACCTTGGGCTGCTGCCTGTGCTCCTGACCGGGGCGGCAGGGCCATGGGCCGCGGGTGCCACTGTCACCCCATCGGGCAGGCGCTGGGTTTGCTTGGGGTGGGGGAGTGCTGCAGCCTGGCCCCTTCCCACACCCCGTGCTCAAGGTTGGGAGCCGCAGGATCTAATCCTGGCCCTCTTTCTGCTTCCTTGCAGGCTGTGACCCCCTGCTCCCCTGCTGTCAACTATGAACTGGTGAGTCCCCCCGTGAGCTGTGGGTGGCAGGTGGGGCTCTGGGGATGCTGGGTCGGGATCCTCTGTTCTGCACTGGGTGTGGGGCTTTGTCAGGGTGTGAATCTCCCACCCCCAAAACCACAGGGATCCTGTGCTGGGGATAGTGGCACCTCCCCGTTTTGGTGCTGTGCACCCCAGCATTGCTGGTGCGGGGCATCCCATGTCTGAGCAGCACAAATTGGGGCAGCCCAGCCATCATGGGCTTCCTGGAGCTGGATATTTTGGGGAGGAGAGGTGTGCAGGGTTCCTGAGGGGGACGGGCAGATGGGACATGACCAGCCTGGGCTCTGGGGTCCCCCTGTGCCGAGGGCCTCCCCTCCCTGGCCGGAGCCGGGGTGGTTTTTTGCACGGCCGGAGATGGCTCTACCAGATGTCCCTTTGGCTCAGGACGCCCAAGGCCCTGTGTTCTCGTCCCTAGTTATTGTCACCCCCGTCTTTTGTCCCTCCTGGGGACCTTGAATGAGCAGCTGGGGCGGGGTTAACACACAGCCCTTCCTACCCCATCTTCTCCAGACAACCCAGTCCTGGGAGAGGAGGGGTGTGGGGGCGCTGGCTGGGCAGCCGTGTTCCCTTGCCACGCTGCTCTGGGGGATGACGGGGCACTGGGCTGGCACTGGGAACAGGAACATGCCCAGGGCAGAGGTTTGGGAACTGTGGCATGGCGGTGCCCATGAGGCAGCATCTTGCTGGTGGAGCAGCCCCCGTGCCCCGTCCCCATCCCGGCCGTGCCCGTGGCAGCAGGCAGACCGGGCACGTGGCGGCAGGGAGGCTGGCATTGCCGGAGGCTGGCGCAGCCGCCCTTCCTTCTTGCTCCGGACTTGTGCCAAGGCTTGCTGGGGCAGGCACCGGGGAGAGGAGGCCCTGGCAGGGCTTCAGCTCCGGGATTGGCAGCCTGGCAGTGCCAGGGTGGCCATGCCCCACGTGGGGTCCTGGGCTGGGCACCCTGTAGCTAGGCAGAGGTCTCACCCGAAAAGTGGGTTTAGGGGATGGCCCCCTATGAGCTCATGAGAGCAGCGCCTGAGCCTGAGCGAGGGGATGGAGTGGGAGCAGCACGTACTGCCCGTCCCAGGGCCCCTCGGTGGTTATCTGCCCCGGGTTTAATCTCTGCCTGCACCCCCAGCTACTGCCAGCCTCCTCGGGCACTTATCACCAGCAAAAACATGTTGACATCAAGCTGGGACCGTTACTGTGGCTTGAGGAGGAAATCGAAAGGGGTTTGTCCCGTCCCGTGGACTGGAAATGGCAGCCCCAGCCCCACTGCCAGGACTGGAGCAGCCTGGTCTCGGGGGTCCCCTGGTGCCGAGACCCCCATGGGCCACCCAGCTGGGTCCCTTTGCTATGCCACCCCAGGCACCCCAACCAGCTGTCCCCAGGCAGAGCGGTCTGTCCCCTGCTACCTATATTTGGAGTCCAGACACTATCCCCCACCCCAGGAAGCTAATTCCTGTCCCCAGCCCCATTTCAAAGCTTTCTGTGGACTCCAGTGGCGTGTCACCAAATTTGCCCATTTTTTGAGCATCTCGGACCCCTGCTCTGCTCCTGCCGGGGTCCTTTGCCAGCCCTGCGGGGCCGGGTTTATCTCGAGGAGCTGTGCCTGCCGGTGGCTGGCGGCCAGGCTGGGTGTGGGGCCGTGCTGGGCTCACCCCGTTGTTTACCTCCTGCCTCTGGGGTCTGACTGTGGAGGATCCAGATGGGATCCCAGCGGTGTGGGGGACACCGGGCGTCCGCCATGGAGCAGGTGCAGGGTTTGGCCTAGCACTCTCCATCCATGACAGTGGTCAGCGCAGGGGGAGGCTACCTGGAGACAGGATGGCAACACACTCGATACCCAAGCATCGCCCTGGCTCTGCGCTTGGGTTTCGAGGGATTCCCGACCTTTAGGAAGAGCAGACATGTTGGCAGGCAGGGAAGGAAACGGGACCGCGGCGCATTTCCTAGGAAGGGCCAGAAATAGCCAGGGGGGAACTTTTGATCCCGGCCCCTGCTCTGCGTGTGTGTCTCTCTCTCAGTCTCTCTCTCCTCTCTTGCTTGCCTTTTTCTCACACTCCCCTTCCTCCTGCCTGCCTGCCTGCAGCCGTCCCCGGGGGAGAGCATCACGAAGCAGGTAGATGCCCTGGTAAGTGCTACCAGCCGCAGAGGCTGGTCTTTGCCTCGAGACCTTTCAGGCGGTTGCTTGTGCCTGTCCCATTGCCACAAGCACCCCCTGCAGCCAAAATCCCTCAGCCTGGGATGCTCCCGTGGTCTCCCAAGTTCCCTGGGATCCCCCAGCCCTCCCTCCCTGCCAGCCACGGTGATGATGGCCATGCCAAAGGCCAGGCGAGGTGCCCAGGGTCAGTGGCGGAGTCCACCCGAGAGGGGGACCGGGACTTTTGCCGCAAAGCCGGCTTTCCTGTGTCAGAGCTGGGGATATGTTATTTAATCTGTGGACATGAAATTGCTAAGACAGTGTAGACAAATGCACTGCCAAAATCAATGCGGACAGCTTCCCCCTGCCCGCAGCCAGCTTGCCGGCCTCCCTGCATGCTGGGGCTGGGATCTGAGGGATGGAGGCAGAGTGGTTCCCATGAGGAAGAGGGTGAAAGCCTTCCTCCCCCAGGAGCTGGCTTTGCCCAATCCTGTTGGTTGTCCAGGACCTGTTTGCAACCCCTGTCTGAACTAGAGAAAGAGCACCCACACCTAGAAAAATCCAGCGGGACAGTCAGGAGCTCCCTTTGCTGGCTTTGCTCTCTTTTGGGGAGGTTTCTTGGTATTTCTACAGCCTTTCTTGTGCCTTGCATCACCCTTTCCAAGCAGAAGGGACCTGCAGGTTTCGGATGCTGCCTGGAGCCTGGAGACATGCTGAACCAGCCTGGGGCTGGGAGGTGGATGCTCCATGGGGCTGGCAGGGAGGTATTCAACCCAATGTGGCTGAGACCAGTGTGCCCTGTGCTGGGCTGGACTTGGACATATTGGCTTGGCCATGGTCTCTGCTCCGGAGAGGGCCTTTGCAGGGTCTCCCAGCCCTGCGGCAGGCGGGATTGTCTAATACAGTGAGCGCATGCTCCTATCAGCTGATCGTGGGCTGACTCTTCCTTGTGCAGGCGCTGGCGGCAGAGACAGCAGCACGGCTGCGGTTAGATAGGGGGGAGCAGGGCAGAGCCAGGGGGGCTCCTGCTGTGGTGGGAGACGCTGGAGGTCCCCGGCCACGGGCACCTGCTCTGCCAGGTGCTGGGAACAGAGCCACCATGCCCTGGAAGTGGATTAGCAAGGGTCTTGCTGCGGTCAAGGTATGGAGAGGAAGAGGGGCTCTCATGTCCCTGCCTTGCTCACCCTCCTGTGCTTCAGTTTCCTCAGATGGGAGAGGAGCGGGGGGGTGAGTCCCGGTTGCTTCGTGTCAGCTGCTCTGTCGGGCAAGGCTGCGGTTTGGGAGGCTGCTGCGGACGGGTGGGGTGACAGGGGCTGACGGGGCTCCCCTCGCTGGCGGGTGTGGGTCTGGGACCCCAGACATGTCCTGCTACGAAGGTTTGGGGCAGAGCAGAGCCCATGGTGGGGATCCCCTCTCAGTCACCAGTGGGGTAGGTGGCACAGGGACAAGCCCATGCTTGGGTTCAAGCTTGCTCCATGCACCTTGACTCTGCCCAGGGAAGGTTTTACCTCCCTTTTTGCTGCATTTTAACTCCTTTGCCCCCAACAACACTGGGGGTTTTCTGGGGTCAGCAGGAGATTTGGGGCACCCTGTGGACAACCTAGGGGAGGGGATTGTCAGTGCTGCCCATGCACCCATGGGTGCTCCGACAGGGCTGCTGCCTCCTGGTGTGGCTTCAGCTGGGAGGGGAGACTATTGTCCCCAGTCCCTGTGGGCTGCTGAGCCCGGCTCTGCTCTGCTGGGCAGCCTGACGTTGAAAGGGGGACGTGAGGCCAATGGAAGGTGACGCTGTCTGCCTGTGAGAGCAGCCCCGGGACCGCGCTGGGTGGGAGACGGCAGGTGAAGGCGCCAGGGAAACCTCTCCCGCCTTGTTCCGTTGCCTCCAACCGTGTTGGTTGTAGGATGCTGCAGCCCCGAGCAGGGTGGCAGCAGGTCCTGCAGCTCCAGGGGCAGAAGGGGCATCCCGGGAGCTGGCTATGGGGTGCATCCCTTGTTTCTGGATCCTTCCGGGGACTTGAGAAGTGCTGCCTGCACGAGATGAGTCTTTAAATTACTCCTGCTTGTTAGCTGGAGATACTAAAACTAATGAAGTGTGAGTGTGTTTTTCCTTAGCGGTTTTTTTTGGAAACCCTGCTTTGTTTTTTGGCTGAGGTCACGAAGTCACCGAGCAAACTGGCTGCAGATGAAATTCTTGAGGCCGGAGAACATGCATAAATAGAAGTTTCCTGCTTCGAGAGCTCAAACATTTCCTCCCAGCATTGGGCTCTGCAGAGCCAGGGCCAAAGCAAACCGTCGTGCCTGGCTGGCTCCTCACCGCTGCTTGGGCAGTGAACCTGCCCCTGCGCTGCTCCGGGCAGGGCCCAAGCTGCTCCGTCCTGCCAGGCGTGTGCCTGGAGCCTGGCTGAGACCAGAGAGGCTCCTGACATGCCTGAGACTGTCCCACCACCCACAGCATCCTCCTTAAAGGTTCTCTAGGACCCTGTGCCAAGCCACTGGCCCTGCAGCACCCATGGTGGCTGGTCCCAGCCGTGCTGGGGTTGTGGGAGCTGGGTTTTTCTTGTGGCCATGGTGGGGGGTCGATGGTGCCATCGAGGTGTTTGGTGCCACTGGGGTGCTTAGCAGGTGGGATTTGGAGGCAGCAATATTTTGGGGATGTTACGGTGCGCAACAGAGCATGGTGGGGATGGGTTGCTCCCGCAGCACCATCACATCCAGCTCTGGCAGGACCCCTGTGCTGGCTGTGGGCTGGGTCAGGGCAGTAACTTGCCTTTTGTCTCTGGTTCTTTAGGATGCCACAAAATCCCCCAGGAGCGGGCAGTCACGCTGCAAAACATCCAGGTAGATGCCTCAGTTTCCCCTTCTGGTGACCATCTCTACTCTGTGTGAACCACACCACTCCCCACAACGTTTTTCTTCTCCAGTTGTGCTACAGCTGGGGAGATGCTCCCCATGGAGAAGACATGGGGTTATGACCCATTGTCCTCAACTTGGGGTCCCCAAGACACCCCGCAATGGGGCTGGGAGCAGGGGAGAGGCTGCTGGCATCCCCACATGTCCCAGCCCATTGCCCTTAACCCCAGGGGCTGCGCAGGATGGGGAAGGGTCACCGTGTCCCTTCCCCATGCCGCATCCTGACATCTTGCCCAGGAGCATGAGCCTGACTGCGGCCATGGAGAGCAGCTGCGAGTTGGACCTGGTGTACATCACGGAGCGGATCATCGCCGTCTCCTACCCGAGCACAGCTGAGGAGCAGAGCTACTGCAGCAACCTCCGTGAGGTGGCCCACATGCTGAAGTCCAAGCACGGGGACAGCTACGTGGTGAGGGGCACGACCACGTTCCTGCCAGGCTGGGGAAGGGGCTGGGGTGCTGCAGGGGCTGGGGTGATGCATTCTCACCTCCGGCTGGGCTTGACTCTGATGAGAGGTGTCTTTGCACCAACATGGATGGATTTTTTTCCTGCCTTGAAGCTTTCCAGTCCCTTTTGGACCCTGTGGGAGTTTTTAGCTGTTGCACTGTCCCATGGCAAGGCATTATGGTGTCTAATGTGTCCAGGGAAGCCTCTCATAGGGGGATTTGGGGAGGCTTTGAGGTGAGAAAGAGGTGAGGGGTGGCAGTGAGGGAGGAAGATGCTCCCTCACTCTGTCTTTCCTTTTCCCTGAAGCTTTTCAACCTCTCTGAGCGGAGACATGATGTCAGCAAACTTCACCCTAAGGTGGGTCACAGCTATGGGGAGCAGAGGGGCTTGGGGCAAGGCTACCTGTGGGACCAGCTGCCTGCTGCCAGCTGTTTGGGGCAGGAACAGCCACCCTTTCTATCCCACCCATCTGGTGGAGGAGCAGAGGAGGAAAGCCCAGAGGAAAGCACCTGGAGTTCCCAATGAGTTTGTGGGGTCTCAGCTTAACCCTCCCCATCCACAGCCCAGGCCTGGCTGTTGGGTCCTCTTGGGGACCTCCTTAAGGCGTCACCCCCTGTGAACACGGGAGAGCCCTGGGCAGCTGAGCTGAGTGACCCAGAGGGAAGCTGAGATGTGGAACCTCAATCCCCTCACCAAGGCAGGGGTCTGGGAAGTGGGATGCAGGATTGGGGGAGAGGCTGAGAGGGGCACGTCAGAGCAATGTAGTGGTGCCCCCCCTGGGTACATGCCCTGGGCTTTGCATGCTGGTGGGCTGAGGATTGCAGAGGGGGCAGAGTCCAGCGTGGATGTGACCCCTGGCTATTCCCCCTGCCCAGGTGCTGGATTTTGGGTGGCCTGACCTGCACACCCCGGCGCTGGAGAAGATCTGCAGCATTTGCAAAGCCATGGACACATGGCTCAACGCGGCGGCGCACAACGTGGTGGTGCTGCACAACAAGGTGGGCCGGACCCTGTCCCCAGCGCGCACAGCGATGGGGAGCCAGCACGGCCAGGGGCTGCAGGGATGGGGCTCAGTGGTCTCGGAGGCTGAGGGATGCAGGGAATGTGGTGATTTGTGGCTTGGGCTGTGGGTAGGTGTCCATCAGCACGCATGTGCATTGGTGTGTATATATAAGGGTTGGGGTGCGCGTATGGGTTAGTGCATGTGTAGATGGACCAGTGTGTGCCTGCTCACTTGTGGGGCGGCTGTGCCCGGGTGCTTGCAGGCGCTGCTGCCCCCGTGACATTCCTTCTACTGTGTATGCCCACAGGGGAACCGCGGCCGGCTGGGGGTAGTGGTGGCTGCCTACATGCACTACAGCAACATCTCGGCCAGGTGAGAGGGACACATGGCCCCGGGGTGGCCCTGGGGCCCACTGCTGACCTCCATTCTGGTGGTGCTGGGGTTCTGATGCTTTCCTTAAATCTCATCTACCCTTTCATCCCCACAGTGCCGACCAGGCTCTGGACAGGTTTGCCATGAAGCGCTTTTATGAGGACAAGGTGGTGCCAGTGGGACAGCCATCCCAGAAGAGGTGGATCCCAGCATGTGTTTTGCCCCTGTGGCCAGGGTGGTTGGGTGCAGGGGGGCAACGGGTGGTGCTCTGCTGTGGGTCCTGCCCCTGACCTGCCTGTCGCCACTGTAGGTACATCCATTACTTCAGCGGGCTCCTGTCCGGCAGCATCAAGATGAACAACAAGCCCCTCTTCCTCCACCATGTCATCATGCATGGCATCCCCAACTTCGAGTCGAAAGGCGGTAGGTGCCTCCCCCGCCTCCTCCTAGGTTCCTTCCCAATTCTCCCTGCCCCTGGCTGGTCTTGCTCTCCACAGGGAATATTTTCCACAATTTCCTTGGCAATTTGAATTTCCCTTTCCCGCTCCATGACTGTTCACTGTAGCAGGGTGCTACCCTTTTCCTGCAGAGATGCCCTCAAGGGGTCACCCCCACCATGCTGGACACTAATCCAAGCTGTGGGGTGATGAGCCTTTTCCGATGGTGTTTTGGAGGATGGCACCACATTGGGGTTGGGGTTTGGGACACAGTACCAGAGCCGGTGCCGGTACTTAGAAGCGGTCCCTCGCTCAGAGACCATCATCCCATCTCCAATCCAGCCCAGCGCTTGCTCCAAGTCCTACAGGACCCAAACTGGGCTGTAGGGGCTTTCCCCCTTTCCCACCCCATCCGGAGCATCCCTTTCTGCCCATCCCAGATGTTGCCCATGGCTGGTGCGGGCCGGCTGGGATGGGGAGCGGCTGTTTGCCTTGGCTCCCTCCCTGTTTGGATTTCTCCCCTGTGACTAATCCCTGCCTTGGCCCCTCCGCCCTGCCGGCTAACAGCAGCGTGCCTTCTCTCCCCGCCTTGATGTCTTCCAGGTTGTCGGCCCTTCCTGAAAATCTACCAGGCCATGCAGCCCGTCTACACTTCGGGGATCTAGTAACTATCTCCTCACTGTGGGGCTTCCCTCCTCCCCAGCACGAGGGGCTTGGCAAGGCGAGGGGGATGGAGAGCATCAGGGCCAAGTCCCCAGCAGTCCTGGTGCCCTGGCCTTAGTTTGTTTGGGCTCCAGGGAATCGAAAAAAGGGGCTTCCCTTTCCTCGTATGTGGTGACTGGCTATACTGGACCATACTGGGCCTTTCTGCCGGGCGGGCTGTAGTGACTCTGCGTATCAGCAGAGGGAGCCCGGGGCTGCGCAGAGCCTGGGGCTGGGTGTCCCCAGAGGGAGCGGGGACAGGGATGGGGACACCTCGCCCTTCCTGGGGGACGGAGGTGTTTCTCCTCTCTCTGCTCAAAGAGCTGCTCCTCCTGGCCGGGAGCGTCCTAAAAGCCCTCTTTCTCTCTCAAGTAAAGAGTTTTCACCCATTTTAACCTCCCCATGATTTACCCTGGCACCATTTTCTGATGCTGCTCCCAGGCAAAGGCAAAGCAGGAGCTGATTCCTCCAGCTGCCCCGGTGCTGTGCTGGGGCCATATCCCAGCCTGAGACCCCCAGCTCCTGCCCCCCTTGCAGGGAGCAGAGCCCCTCCCCTCAGGGTTATGCCCAGCTCACCCCCCTGAACCAGGATCTCCCTTCCCTGCAGCTGGACATCCCCGTTAGCCAAGATTTACTGCCATCCCAGCCTTGCCTTTCAGCTTTTAATAGACTGTTTATGAGATGCCGGTAATAAACTCCAGGTTTATCTTGCCTGTGAAATCCAACTCCCTTCTTCCCTCATTTCCCCACTGCCGACACCACCATCCGGAGGCAGCCCCCCAGCACCCCAGGGAGGAGAGGGCTTCCGGCAGGGAAACTGAGGCAGGGAGCAGAGCCTTCCCTGAGAGCTCTCCTCCTGTGTCCTGTGCTCTGCTCGACCCACAGGAGCCTGTGGATAGCTCATCCCCAGCATTCAAACTCTCCCACCCAGGATTTTTAGCGTCCTCATTGAGCTGTGCCTCAGTTTCCCCCTTCTGTCTGCCTCCCACTTTGGGGTGGGGGATGGGACCCTCCTCTGTCACCTGGAGGGCCAGCTCCATGCTTTGCGCCTTTCCTGGCTGGGTTTGGGTGGAAGGGGCTGGTGTAGTCAGTGCTGGGAGCTCTGGTGGGGCTCTGCACCACAGCTCAGCTCCTCCCACCGTCCCTCTCGGCAGCAATGTGCAAGGAGACAGCCAGACAGGCATCTGCATCACCATCGAGCCTGGCTTGCTTCTCAAGGGCGATATCTTGGTAAGTAGCCTTGGCTCAGCCCCCTGCGTGGGGAGCAGCTGGGGAACGAGTGACCCTCGTGCCTCAGGACCAGCCTGGTTCCCCCTTGCCCAGTCCTGGGAGCTCATTCCTGATGGTCAGTTCCCACTCCCCTCCACAGCTGAAGTGTTACCACAAGAAGTTTCGCAGCCCGACCCGTGATGTGATTTTCCGCGTGCAGTTCCACACGTGCGCTGTTCACGACCTTGACGTAGTCTTTGGCAAGGAGGACCTGGATGAGGCCTTCAGAGGTAACTGCCCTGGCAAGCTCCCTCCTCCTCCTTCCCCTCTGATGCTGCGCCTGTCACTGGGATGTCTGGGCACCTGCCCCGTATCCACCCCTGATGAAGCAGAACGCACCTGCTCCATCCATGGAGTTGGTTGTTTGGGAACTGAGACATGCTGCCCCATGCCAGGATATCCCCTACCAGCTCCCATCCTTGCACTGGCCAGGGTGGGTGCCCTGTGCTCGGGGCATGTTTGGGGTGGCCATCCAGGTGCTGTTGGAGGGATCGATAGGGATGGTCCCTCTGCTCTGCTCTCTCCCTGCCAGATGACCGTTTCCCCGAGTATGGGAAGGTGGAGTTCGTGTTCTCCTACGGCCCCGAGAAGATCCAAGGTACAGCTGGCTCACCGCTGCGGGGGTTCAGAGCTGGATGCTGGCGTCTTTCCCGCTCACCAGCTCTATCCCCTGCTGCCTCCCTTGTGACCCGCCCCTGCCCCGTTTGCAGTCCCTTTGTCACCAGGGTGGGATGAGGGGTCCAGGCAGTGATGCTGATCTAGGAACACCCATGGGTGCTCTGTTGCCCTCGCTCTCTTCTCCAGGAGGTTGCTCTCTGCAGCACTTGCTCGCCTGGGAGAGAGCGAGGAGGTGCTTGGGAATGGAGGACTCCCTGCCCAAAATGTCCCGCACTAGGCACGCTGGCTGTCAGTCTGTCTGCCTGTCCCTAGGCAATCCCAAAAGCCCCAGCCAGCCTTGTACACCTTGTTTGTGGGTCTCGATGTACCTCCCATGCTCATCCGTCCCTCTCGGTGCCCCCGGTCCTACATGACTCTCCTGCACTGCCCTATGGCTCCTCCCCTCTTTCTCTTGCCTGCACCTTCTCTCCATCTCCTCCCTCCATCCCACCCTCACTGGCTCCATCGTCACCCCTGCTGACTGCCCTGTCTCTTCCCAGGCATGGAGCACCTGGAGAATGGGCCCAGCGTCTCTGTGGACTACAACACGTCTGACCCACTCATCCGGTGGGATTCTTACGAGAACTTCAACATCCAGCGTGAGGACAGCGCTGAGGGCACCTGGGCTGAGCCGCCCCTGCCTGGCAAGCACCTGGAGAAAGGTTAGGGCTCACAGGGCGGTTGGTGGCCAAAGTGTCCCTGTGGGAATTCCCATCACGTGGGGAAGGGGATACCAGCAGGCAGCAGAGCTGGGAGCAGGCGGACGCTGCTGGAGGATCATGGCCGTGGGATGGCAGAGGAGGGTCTTGTGGACTGTCTTTCCTGATGATAGTGCCAGGGAGCTTGGGCTCTTTTGTCAGCACTTTTGCTCCTAAAGCCCTGTTTGCACAGAGCAAGGTCCAGCCCTGGTTCACCTCCAGAGCTTTGGCAAATCCAGACCCCAGGTTTCTTGTGAGCAAGACCTAATGGGTACACCATTAGGTCTCCCAGCTCCTCACTTGTGGTGCAAGTGTCACAGGATGTAGTCGTGCCTCAGTTTCCCCTGGGGGATGAGGGCACCTCGCTGGTGCTGGAGGGTCTGCACTGTGGCTTGGAGCTGGGAAAAGCCCCTTGAGCACCCGCCTGGATGTGGTGAGTTGGCTGCCTTCGCCTGCTTGGCAGGAGCAGGCAGTATTTGTGTGGAAGGGTGGTGGGCCCCCGTCCTGGCAGCAAAGCCACCTGTGGCTGAGCAGATGCCTGAGCTTTCCTGGCTTGGTCTGGACAGGCGTCCTGGAGTGGGGACAGCTGCGGTCTCCGACATCCCTGAAGGTCACCGGCTGCTCTGAGTGGGAACTGTGGGCGGCTGGGCTCACTGGGGAGGGTGGGGACTCTGGGTGCCTGGGACGGGCAAGGGGGTCTCTGCCCGCAGTGGGGACATGGGGCTGCACCCAGGGCGACTGCACGGAGCTGGCACAGGCACCTGCCTTGGCACGGGGCAGTAAACAGGCAACTCGTGACACATGGGCTCAGCTATGCGGCAGGGAGCTGGGGGCTGTGGGTCCATCCCCGAGGGGAGGGAACGCCTGTCCCCACCATGAGCTTAGACCTTGGCTCTGCCCCTGCCCCGAGCTGGCAGGATTGGCTGGCAGCCCCCTCCTGCCTGCAGAGACCTGAGTGCCTTGGTGCACGTGTGTTCTTCTCTGGCCCCCAGGACAGAGCCACAGCACTCCCAGCCCCTTGCAGGGCTGCAGAGGTACCCCAGGGCTGCTCTCTGTCCCCTCTCAGGGGTCTCAGTGGGTGTCAGGGCTGTGGAGGTCCCCTCCATGTGCCAGCTGGGCTGTCCTCCCCACAGGGAAGGTGGCAACGGGGAGTGAGGACACCTTTGCAACCGGTTTGGGAATGAGCTGGGACTGCTGGAGGGGGAAGTTGGAGGCGGGAGGCTGCCCTCCGACCTGTGCCAGTGCAGGCAGCTGCAAGAGAGCCCATCTATAGGGGGTCTTCCCCAGCTGCCCTGTGGGGCACCGTGAGCAGTGGTGGGGAGAGCCAGCGTGGACTCGGGGATTTCCGCCTTCCTCCCTCTCTGTTGGCACTGTCCCTCTTCTCCAGCCCATCCCAGCCGGGATGGGGACCCCAGTGCCTGGCTGTGCGAGGGGGGTCCCTGTTTATGGTTGTTCTCGCCTTATTTGGTCAGGGAATTGCACGCCACATTTTTGGCACCACCAGGCTCGAGCAAGCGGTGGCTGGAGGCGGAGGGGGGTGAGGCTGGCACGGGGACTCACACCGGGGTGAGATCAGCCGCCTCTCCTCATCCCTGCCACTGCCTGTCCCGTCCGCTCAGTGAAGGCTCCCTGCAGACCGGCACCACAGCCCGGGCCGACAGGATCGGGATCGCCTGCCAACCGGTGCGTCTCCGTTGCGCCGCGTTTTTGCAGGCCACAGCCGCTCTCGGTGGGGGTGGATGTCCTTTCTTTGGTGTCTTTGGCTCAGTGTGGGGCACCCATCTGGGCTGGGGGCGTGCCTGACAGGGTGGGGGTGACCCTGTGGGACTCTGAAGGTGGAGGGGCTGGGAATGAAGGGACTCTGAAGGTGGAGGATGACTGGGAATGCACTAGGAGATATGCTGGGAATGGTGCCTGTCCTGGTGTTACTCTTGCCTCTGCTGTGCTTACCTGCGAGGGTGCAGGGAAGGGGAAACTGAGTCGCAGCAGGGTTGCTGGCTGACCAAGCTTGCCGGGGGCAGGAGGCATGAGAGGGGGATCTGAACCCCCACATCTGCTCTTTGTCTGGGAAGCAACCCAGCTGGGTGCGGCAAGCAGGGGCTGCTCCGCAAACCACCCCCACGGCACAGGCTGGCACCGTTGCTGAGCTCACCCTCCCACCTTACCCAGGCAGGATGCCTACTGCCTGCCAGGCTCGGGCTGCCCTGTGGTCCTTAGCGAGAGTGGGGTGCGCTGGGATACCCCTTTGGACCCGTCCCGCTGCCCTTTGCCCATCCCCACATGGCACAGAGAGGCAAGTGGTGTCCCCAAGCAACTCATGGCTTTGCCTGCCATCCTTTCTCCTCTTCAAAAGGACTTTGTGGTCTGTGCTGGCTGCGTGGCAAGTTCCTGCTGTGGTCCCCATAGCGGTCAGTTGGCTGAGAGAGTGTTTGGAGGCTGAAGGGTGGTGATGGAGTGCTTCTTCCTTTGGCCGTTTTGGGGGTTCAGATGCCCCCTGTCCTGGGCAGATGAAGGATACTTTGCCAGCAGTGTGGTGGCTCTCCTTGGGGGGGCCACACTGGCTCCAGAGTGGCAGGAGGAGACCTGCGTCTGGATGCAGCACTTGTGGGTTTGCAGCTGGTTACAGGATCACCACAGATAAAATTTTGGGGTACCGTAGAGGCAGGCAGGGAAAGCTGGATGGGGAACATCTTTGGCCTAGTTTGGTTTTGTTGAGAAAACCAGTGCTGATGAAGAACAGGGTGCTGGGGCTGGCATGGAGCTGGTGGAGGGGTTGTCCCCAGGGTCTGCATCTGTGACCATGGTGGGGGAACACTGAGTCCTGCCATCCTGGGGCGGTGTGAGACAATGCAAAAGGTCTGGTCATGTGACCCCAACCCAGCAGCAGCCCATACTGGCTGTGCCTTAGAACTGGCTCCTCCTGCTGCACCAAACATCCACCCCTCCTGGCTGCCTCCCACCTCCATGCCGTCCCCATCCCCGGCCCTACTCGCCCCTCCTTTTCACTGGGTCTGGAAAGGGGGTGGCCGGGGCCTGGCCAAGTCCAACATCTGCGGGAGACTTGCTAAATCCCCACCTGAGTCATGCTTCTGGCGTGGGGCTCCCCTGCAGCTCATCCCCCTGCAGCAGGGCAGGGCTGGCCGAGGTGGGGAGCAGGATGAGCATCCCACCCCTCCAGGGATGGTAGGTCATGGCAGAGCCTGATCCCCTGCATGGCAAAGGCTGAGGGGTCTCAAAGCCCCCCAGATTGAGCTGGATGCCGGTCCTGCACGTTTCTGTGGGGCAACAAGCCCCTAGATAGGGTCATTCTCATCCATTGCTCCCCCAAGAGGGTGGGCATCTCGTGGCATACATCTTCCCGAGTGGGGGGAAATCCTGCCCCTCTTATCTGGGGCTGAAGCCGCCCAGGAGGGCGAGCCAGGCTGTGCAGAGGCGGAGAGGCAAATGGGCCAGGCCAGAGCTGTTAAAGCCATCGCCTGAGCTGCCGGCGGGTTCTGCTCTCCCCCCGTGGCTGGATCCATCCCCTGGCTTGGCTTGGCGGGGAGGGGAGCCGCTGGCTCTCCTCTCGCCTTTGCCAGCTGACTAAAGCTGAAGGAATCCGCTTCCCCCTCCCCATCCCGCCCCTCTCTGACGCTCCCTGCTCTGGCTGCCACAAGGTAAGGGCTCTTTGGGGTGGGCGTTTTGAGGGGCAGCAGGGACCCAACTGGGCTGGATGGGGATCCACGGGGAATGTCTCCCCCTTGCTTCTGGTTATTCCCCATGGGAGAAATGCTGGAGCATCCACGGGCTTGGCTAGACATTTCAGCTGGAGCGTGGCTGGTCCCAGGGCAGGGTCTGTCCTCTGACCTGGTATTTGGGGTTGTGATGTGGGAGGGGTTATGGGGTTTGATCCCACTGGGATTGGCAGCCAGACGGGGCTGGGATGCAGGGGGACAGACTGGTGGAAGCTCAGCCCCTTGTTTTCCCCCTTTAAACTGTCCTTAAAGTCAAAACCTGCCACAGCATGTGTCCATGGGGCTGGGGCTGTCTCTGGGCAGCTGGGCTGGAGTGTGGAGCCCTCAACCTGCCCTTCCACGAGCTGCCCACAGCTGCACAACTGGTGCAAAAAATAAAAAGACAGAGAAGCAAGCAAACCTCGGAGGTTTTGGGAGCATGCAGACTTGGTGTGTATCACTATTTGGGAGCAAACAGGGCTGTGAGTCAGGGGGCCAGCTGGAAATGCTGCTCTCATCCCCTGCCATTATCCGCAGGGCTGTGGGAAACATACAATTTGGGGGATTAGAGTCAGGGGAGCCTCTTGTTTTGCTGAGTAAGTTGGATCAATCGAGGAGTGGAGGCTTGAGCATGGGTTCAAGCAGGGGCCTGGACAGGGGGTGGGGTCGTGGTCACCTGGATCAGTGAATCGTCAGCACCATCCCAGTGTGGATTTTGCTCGGGATGGAGCAGTGCAGTCACAGGGGGCTCTGGGATGGACAGGATCCGTGCCGTGCCTTCTGTTGCGGGACAGAGCAGCACATGCCATCCTGAAACCACTGCTGGCACGTCCATGCCATGCCATGGCGCTGACGGGGCAGAGAAAGGGGGTTGTGAAAACGGGTCGGGTTTGGCAGAGAGCGTGGTCCGTGGCTTGGCTGCGGCGGGTTTCCACTCCTCTTCGACTGCGTATTTGTTTAAGATGGAGAAACTCAAGTCTCCAGCAAGACGTTTGAGTTTGCAGTCCTGGCTGGGTTACAGCATCATGCATGGCCTGAAAGGACATCCTAACCCTGAACGTGTCTCTGCTTTTTGGGGACAGATGTGATGCGTGTGCACACAGGAGCCGGGCAGGGCTGGGGGGTCTCAAACTGGGGGGCGTCACCCATCGGGGTGATGCTCAGCACCCGGTGCGGAGGGGCCGGGCCGTCCAGCTGTCTGTCCGTCCGTCGTGCCTAGGAAACAGTTAACGCGGCGCAGCCCTGCCTGTGGAGGAAGTAGTTAATATTCATAGCTAGGAGCTGTCTGTCCTGCTGTCCTCCCTCCGTGGCTCTCACCCTCCCCGCACCTCGCTGTGGTTAACCCGGGCTGGGGCTTAGGCTTGGGCGGCCCCCAGCCGCCTTCCCCTTCCCCGCTCCCCTTCCCCTCCCGCTCCTCGCTCCTCGTCCCTGTGTGGTCCCGGAGCGGCGGGGAGCACAACCGCACCTCCTCGCCTCCAGCCCATCTCCTGCCCCTCCGTCCCCTGCCTCCGCCGCCTTCCTCTCCTCCAGCCTCCCCGTGTCCCGGGGGGTAGCCCGCATCCCAGCTGCTCGGGGTGCCCCTCTTGCCGGCCCCGTGGGACACGGCGCTGGGGAGGGAGTAGCTCCCTCCGCGACAGGGAAAGCAAAGCCAAAGGGACAAACGCCAACCAAAGCCAGCACCGCGCTGTCAGCTCCTGTCCTGGACGGACACACAGAGCCGGCTGCAGACACTGCGCGAGCTGCCACCGCACCAGGTCCCCTTGGAAGGCTCTGGTGCTGGAAGGAGCGAAGGAAAGGGATTTTGCTGCCCGCTCCTTCTCTTCGCCTGGGATCTTTTCTTCCCCGACCCTTTGGTAAGTCCTGACTTTGCTTTTCTTTGAGCTGGACGGGATGGGAGAAAGGGCTGGGGATGGGTGGGAAATTCGTGGCCGTGGTGACCCACGGTTCAGGGGCTGCAGTTACTTCTTACCTTCATAGGTGGGCACGGGAGGAAACCAGAGTTGGGGGAGCATGGCTGAGCTCTTACCCATGGGACTCAGCCTGTATCCTTCATCCTGTGAAGGGTCCTGGGAGCCCAGGATCTTCCTTGCCAGCTTATGCTCTGGAGATGCCCCAGGGCGAAGGCTGTGGCTGGTGGGGAGCACAGGCAGCAAGTGGGTTGCTGCGGGGGGCAGGACGAGGGGAGACACGGTGGTGCCCCAGCGTTATCCTTTACACTGATGCAGAGCCCCAGCCAGGATTTGTGCCAGTGCACGATGCTGTATGGTGCACCCCACTGGGCGTGAGGTGGGTGACTGGGATTTGGGTATGTGAGCTGACCCCCCCGTCCCATTGTCGTGCATGCCCTGGACCGGTTTTTCTCCTGGGCTGAGCTGCAGGGTGCTGGGGAGGCAGAGGGCAGAGCGTTGCCTTGCTGGAGCGGTGAGCCTGGCAGCAGGGTAGGACCAGGCTGGAATCCGTGCTTCTTCCAGCCACCTCGATACAGCTGGAGCAGACAGACCCGGAGCAGAGCTGCGTCCAGGGCTGAGCTCTGGTCAAACCCAACCCACGCTGGGATGGCACAGCCTGCCAGGCTGGAGCTGCTCTGACCTTCAGGGATGAAATCTGACCTTGCTGGGAGCTGCAAACGCTTTGCAAATGAGGACGTGGGAGCCTGCTGGTTTGGGGATGGCTGCTTTGGCTAAGGCAGCCTGTCCCCAGTTCCCTTGGTCTTTTTTGGGGAATTTTATTCAACTTCTGAGGTGACAGGTGATGGACTGCCGTATGAGCAATGGCGTGGCTCGGAGGAGTGGGCTTGGAAGTGGTGGGAAATATCAGGATTTGGCTCTTGGCATCAGAGCCCATGGGGTTGAGGACAGGGTGGGCAGTCAGGTGTGGGGCAGAGCAGCGGTGGGACGAGGGCCTGGCTGATGGTGGTGTCACAACCCCTTCCATACTTGCTGCCTTGGTACTGCTCTTGAGGAGGGGGTCACCGGACCTGCCATGTCCCTGCCTGGCTGGAGGGTCCCAGGAAGATGGGATGGGGCACTTGGAGCTTTCCGGCTCTGCCGTGAACCATGTCGTGCCCCATCCTGACCGTGCTTTCGAGATGTTTCTCCCAGCCGTGAGACGGTGCCCAGCCCGCAGTCTAATTAAAGCCTTTCCCAGTTATTTTCTCTCTTGGCGCCACGTGCTTTCATTTATATTTATTTATTCCTTTCTCCTTTCTATTCTCCTGCCCTATTTATCCCAGCCCCCACCCTGGCTCTTGCCCTGTTCCCCGGGACCAGCCAGTACCCATCGCTGCCATCAGACAGGAGGGCTGGGCGGTGGCCTGGCTCCAGGGGATGTCTCGGCCTCTCCAGCATTGATGCTGCCCCTGGACATGCTGCATTTTCCTTTCTCCCTTCACGGGAAGGGATTCTCTCCCTCTATCCCCCTTTTCTCCTGTATGGGTGGTGTTGCGGAGTCAAAAGCTGTCGATTCCTGGCTACACCAGCTGGATGAAGGAGGTCTGAGTCTCCGGGAGAAACCGTGGATCCCATCCTCATCCTTTCCTGCACCGAGTGCCCGGAGAGGACCTTGCTGCGTGGTCCTGGGACATCTTCAAGCCAAGGGGGAGCGTTGGGGCTCAGCTGCCTCCTTGGGATGCTACCAATGGGGATTTGGGAGTGGAGAATCAGTAGCGACGAGGGGGCCCTGACTTGGTAGGACACGTGCTGGGTGTTATTGCCCCCCTCTGCTTTACAGCAAGGGGGGTGAGTGGTGTGGGAACTGCTGGGGTGCAGGCGCAGCGGCGTCGGACTGGTTAAGCCGTCCCCAGCTTGCGGCTGGCTTTCGGAAGTGTTTTGCTTGCAGATAGGAGTGCTCTGATTTCACACTATCGCGTTAGGGCCGTCTTCCGTCCCTGAGTCAGTCGCCTGGCCCCCCGCCAGGGAAGAGTCATTTTTTCCTCCAAAAGAAAGTGTTTAACGCTGCTCGCAGGCCCTTCCAGGAAACCTCGTCAGGGAGCTGGAAAAACAGGAGTCTGCAGCCCAGCCGGTGCTGTGCACATTTCGGTGGAGGGGGCAGACACGGCTTGGGGGTCATCCCCATTGCCGTCTCGGTGGCCGAGGTCCCTCTGTGCCACCAAAATGTGGCTGCCCCATTTGGAAAGGTTTAAAGGGTACAGCTGATTGTTGTGTTGGGGCTGACAGGGTTGGTGGGAGCTGGGGGACTCGAAGCTGGGGTGCAAGGTTGCTGGAGGTGATGCTGCTTGTACTGGCCTTGAATTGTGGGGTCGGGGAGCTCGGTGCCTCCCCAGGGAGGAGAATGCTGCATGTTTGGGGTTGGGCAGAGGTGCTGCCTGTGCGGGAGCTTCGGGGTAGCGTCTGGCAGTGAGTAAAGGTCTGGGGCAGGTCTCACAGCCAGGCTGAGAGAGGGAAGGGGAAGGAGAGAAAGAGTGGGAGCTTGTCTGTAGCCAGGGAAGAAAATGTCAAAAGTGGGTAACTGGCTGGTTCCGTGCACTGTCTGGGGGGAAAGTGGGCAGGGAGGGGGAAGGTGGGTCTGTGGTTCATCCATCCTTCTTCATCCGTGAGCTGAGTACATCCATCCAGCTGGAAACATGCAGCGCTATGAGGCCAGATCCTGACTGCCTCCGCCCATCCTCTGCCTGCGGTGCATCTCCCCCACCCTCCCTGCTTGCCTCCCCGGTACCGTGTGGCCCTTCGGGGCCGGCTGAGCCCTGCGCAGCAGCAGGCTGGCGGTGAAGCGATGGCCAACTCTGTGGGCAGCCCCAGCCCTCACTAGCCATGGAGGGGAATTGCCAAGAAAGATGTGTGGAACTGAGGGGGGATTTTGGTGGATCCCAGTGGAGCAGGCGGTGCTTGCAGAGCAGGGCAGGACGGCATGCGGAGTGGGGGCCTGTAGCGGCACGGGGCTGTAGGGGGGTCTGGCTCCGGTATCTCTGCATGTTGGTGCCCGTGGGATTGCGGAGGGTGCTGAGGAGACGGCGATGCTCGTGGTTAAGCGTTCCGGCGGCACGGAAGAGATCGAAACCACCGGCTAATGGGACCCATTAGCTCCATGCAGAGAGCCAGCAATTGATCTGGGGTCTCGTGTTCGTTTCTCCCCTTGCAGAGGTTGGGCACACGCAAGGGCCCCTGGATGGGAGCCTCTACGCTAAAGTGAAGAAGAAAGACTCCCTCCACGGCAGCACTGGCGCCGTCAACGCTGCCCGCCTCCCGCTCTCAGCGGCGCCCAACCACGTCGAGCACACGCTCTCGGTGAGCAGCGACTCGGGCAACTCCACTGCCTCCACCAAAACTGACCGGACCGATGAGCCGGCGGTGCCTGGGGCACCCAGCAACCAGGCGGTGCTGAGCCCCGAGGAGAAGCGGGAGCTGGATCGTCTCCTTGTTGGCTTTGGCTTGGAGAGCGCGCCGCCCATGCACAACCACGTGCCCGGCCCCGTGCCGGCGCACCTGCCTGCTATGCCGGGCCGCCACGTGGTGCCGGCTCAGGTGCATGTCAATGGGAACGCCGCAGCACTGGTGGCCGAGCGGGAGACGGATATCTTGGACGATGAGCTGCCCAACCAGGATGGGCACAGCGTGGGCAGCCTGGGCACTCTCTCCTCCTTGGATGGCACCACCACCGCCAGCGAGGCTGGCTACCAGGAGGCGCCCCGGGTAGGCAGCCTCTCCTCACTGCCCAATGGCCCCTCGAGCTGCAACGGGGCCGAGAAGTTGCTGAAGGAGGGGCTGTATGATGGCGAGCTGCTTTCCAATGGCGGTTACCCTTACAACAACCAGAACGCCCTAATGGGCCACCACCTCTGTGACCCACTGCCTCCCTTGCGGCCCTCAGCATCCACTCAGGACCACCTGGCTGGCTACCCACAGCGCCCACCGGGCTCCTATGCTCCGGGCTGGCTTCAACCCCAGCCGCTGCCTGGCTCCCAGCCCTACCTGTACAGCTATGATGCTCCTGGCACCTACCGCTCACGGTCCTTCCCAGCGGTGGACACAGCCAAGTACGATGTGACCCCAGCTCTGCCCCAGGCCCCGGCTCGCAGCACCAGCAGCCGGGAGGCCGTGCAGAGAGGCTTGAATTCCTGGCAGCAGCAAGGAGGGAGCCGGCCGCCTTCCCGGCTGCAGGAGGGTGGCATGGAAAGCCACAGCCCCAGCATCTCCAGCTGCAGCCCTCAGCCCAGCCCGCTGCAGCCGGTGCCCCCGCACAGCCACAGCATGCCTGAGTTCCCCCGGACGCCCTCCCGCCGGGAGATTGAGCAGTCCATCGAGGCACTCGACGTCCTCATGCTGGACCTCGCGCCTGCTGTCCACAAATCACAGAGCGTACCTGCTACCTCCCGCCAGGACAAGCCGGTGGGACCCTTGCTCTCCTCCCTCTCGGCCCAGCCCATTGCTGGTCTCTATGCCCGTCCAGCTCCACAAGTGATCCAGCCAAGGTCCTTTGGCACCTCTGTGAGCCCTGTGGTCTCCGAGCCTGGGGGCAAAGCCTGTTCTCCTGGGGAGCCGGACTATGGGGTGCATGAGTACCGGGAAACCTATTCGCCCTACAGCTACCAATCAGCACCGGTACCGGAGATGAGGAGCTACAGCCACGCCCCAGCCGGAGCACGGGTGGGCATCGTCCCGCTCAACACCTCATACAGCCCTGTGGGGTCTCAGCAGCTCCTCGTGTCCTCTCCGCCTTCCCCCACTGTCCTGCCACAAACCCAGATGCCCCCCAAGGGACCGGACAGCTACGAAGACCTGTCGAGGTCGGCAGAAGAGCCTTTGAATCTGGAGGGGCTGGTGGCCCACAGGGTGGCAGGTAGGACGCTTTGATTCCTTGGGGGACGGGGGTGGACTGCATGTCCTGAGAAGCTGGAGCCTGCAGGGGTGGTGCATGGTGGAGCTGGGGATGGGAGATGCAGCAACTCCTTGTCCGTGCCCCGTCCAGGCTTGGGACTGGACCACTCGCCGCAGGGGCATGCCGGGCAGGGGAGCAGCCTGTGCCCCTCTCCTTCGCCGAGACACTCCCCTTGCAGCTCGCCGTCTGCAGCAGCGTTGCCGAGAGGTGGGGAGAAGGGGTGGCCGAGGGTGTTGGGCCCCCCTATCCTCACCCCTTTGCGGTATGGGGCTGGTGTGTCTCCTGCAGCAGGGCCACTTGCTGGGTCCTGGGGGGATTTCTCCCTTTCGGGAAGAATATGGACGAGTTTGGTAAGATGTTTTCAGCTCTGGCTGGGGGCGTCCAGCCTGGACCCTGCCTTGGACATGACGCTCTCCCTGCCTGGACCATGCTCTGGTGTAAGGTCCCAACAGAGCACTTGCCTGGTGTTTAACATAGCTGGGCTCCTCCCTGATTTCAGCCCCTGCTTTCCCCACAGTGTGCTCGGCTTGGTGCTCGGACCTCTTGCCGGGTGCTTCGATCTCCTCCCTGGGCAGCCAGGGTGCTGCCGGAGCTGGGGAGGCCAGGGAACAGGCTGGCAGCAGCCTTTCTGCCCTGGTGGCACAGCCAGCTTGGCCCTGGATGGTTTGAAGCTGGACCTGGCCTTGCAGCAGTGGTCAGAGGCTGGGAAGGCATTTCCCAGCCCTGCCAGAGGGGTTTGGTGCAATGCTTGGTGGGGTGCAGCGCCTCGGTGCAGTGGTTGGATGAAGGTGTTTGCTCCGTGTCGCAGAGGGGAAACCACGTGCTCTGACTCCCTGCCCTCCTGTGGCTCCAGCTCGGGGGCTTTGGGGACACAGAAGGTCCCAGCCCCCTGGGAAGGAGGTGCCGTGGCACCCTGGGCAGCTTGGTGCCCTCCCTCCCTGCTGCTTTGGCTGCAGTTGTTGAATTGTGGAGTGACATTCGGGAAGGGTTTGGGGCTGCGGCCAGGCTGGGGGCCAGCTTGTGATGCTGGGGTTTGGCAGCTCCGTCCCTTCCAGCTCTGTGCTCAGGCCAGAAACTCGCCCGGCATTAGAGGGAAGGGGAAGAGGCTTGGCTGGAAAAATCCTACAGCACCAACCTCCCAGGCACAGGGGCTGAGTCACTGTGGCTCCGGGGCAGCCGGCAGGAGAGGTTCCAGTGATGGGGATGGGGACAGGGGTGGGTGGCAGAGGTGTTGGGAGCAGTTTACATCCACCCAGATGCGACTTCAGTGATCCAGGCCAGATCCAGAGGGACCCAGGGCTTGTGCAGAGGGTTTAAGCAAACACAAAGATGCACGGATGCCCAAACTGCGCTGCATGTCTAGACTGAATATTGTAAGAAACAGATCCCCTCGCAACTATGGAGGGGAAAAAAATGGGTGGAAAAGAGGAGAGCCCTCAGGAGAGGAGGAACAGTGTTTGCAGTGGGTGGGTAAGGAATGCTTGATAGTGTCTGCTGAAAAATACATCCCCCCAAACCCTGGGGTCAGGTTCTCAAGGCTGAACTGGGATCGCTCTCATCCCCCTGCAGCCATGCAGCTTCTTGGTGAGGAGAGGAGTCCTGGGGACGGTCCCCAGCCTGCAGCCACCTGTCCCTGCTGGAGCCTGGCCGTTTGTGCCAAGGCAGGGACAGTGCGGGTGGGCGGCCTGACCTCCAGTGGGAACGAGGTGTACCAAGCCAGTGCTGGGAGCGGATGGCTGGTGGGGCATGGATGGGTTTGTTTATACTCCCTGCTGCTATAAATTGCCTGCGTGTCCTGGCGCAGCGATGAGGAGCATCTCACACCTCCTCCATGCCCGGTGGGGAAGCGCTCCCATTCCTGCTTCTCGCTGGTGATGAAGGGATGGGACGCTGGTGTCCCCAGTGCCTTCCCCAGAGAGGAACCAGTCCTGCCATCCTTCAAGTCCCCCTCATCTCCCAGTGAGGCGTCTGGGGTTATGCCTTCTTGTCCCAGCCCTGGACATCCCATGATGGAGGGGACCCGCATGGTGCCATCCCCAGGGGGATGGTGATCGGGCGTTTGTGGCATTGCACGTGGCGTTGCCATGTGTAGCTGGGAGCCACCACTGATTTCCCATGTGGGTTTAAGTAGTGCCTGGAGCCAGGCAATTTGGGTGATGGGAAAGCAGCTCCAAGCAGGGTCTGAGCTCCCTTGGACCCCAG
The DNA here is from genome assembly GCA_013398225.1 of Steatornis caripensis. Classification (NCBI taxonomy): domain Eukaryota; kingdom Metazoa; phylum Chordata; class Aves; order Caprimulgiformes; family Steatornithidae; genus Steatornis; species Steatornis caripensis. Next base: position 1,671 of record VZSC01002048.1, on the reverse strand, counting down.
ATGACTCCAGGCTCATCTGTTGGAGCCCAGCTAATATTTTATCTTGTTTTCTCTCTCTCTCTCTCCCTATTGTATCTCGTGACATTTGTCCTGTCTACCCCTTCCTCTCCCCATGGGGGACCGTGTCTGTCCCCTGTGACCTCCCACCCTCCTTGCACCCCCCGTCCTGGTACGCTGGCAGAGTACAACGCCAAGCTCAGGGACCTCAACAAGAGCACCAAAGCCCCCCGTCCTCCTCTCAACCAGCAACGGTCCTTCTCTGGTTTGTTCATTCCACCTCCCTCCTTCCTTGTCCTCCAACCTTCCCCATCCATCCTCCTTCCCTCTCATACTTCCTTCCTTTTCCCTTCTTCTCTTTCCTCCCTCCTTCCCCCTCATCCCTACTTCCTCCCCTATCCCTGCATGCTGGGTGCTCTGTGTGTTGCATGGATGTGGGATGGAGGGAGGCTCTGGACACCCTCCCCATTCAGGCTCGATCCCCTGCTGAGAAGCAGGGTGATGCTCAGGGTCCCCCTTGACCTCCTCTGGTGAAGTGGGAGCCCCTGGCCCTGAGTATGGGCTCCCCTGCACATGCTTGGTTTTGCTTCTCATCCGAGCCTGGCACTGCTCTCTGGTGGGGTTTCACTGCTGGGCCAGATCCGGACCCTTGCTCCAGCCCCTCCGAGGTTTGCCCCGGCCATGGCTCACCCCTCTGGGAGGCAGAGGCTGGGGTGCAGCTCCACAGACCGCAGGTTCAGCCTTTTCCTGGCCTGGCTGGGTCTCACCTGCTTCAGTCCAGGGGTTTCCCCCATGGGTCCATCTGCAGCCAGGGGGTGGGTGAGGGAGGGCCCCTGGCTGTGCTCATTTTGGGGTTCTTCGTGCAGGCAGGGAGTGAGTTTGCATCTCTCTTTTCCCTGGGCATCGTGTGTCCCCATCTGGCTTTAACTGCTAGGTGCCACATCCATGGGAGGCTGCTTTGCCCTCTCCTCTTCATTGTGGGGGCATCACCCAGCTCTTGCCTGGCAGTAGCTCCAGCATCTCATGCCCAAAAAGCAGCTGCATCTCTATTTGGCCCAGAAGCCCATCTCCCCAGCCACAAAACCACCTGGGTTTAAATCCCCCTTGTTTCCTCCTCCCCCGGCTGTTGTGCTCCTGCCCTTCCCCAGCCCTAGAGCTGTGTTTATTCCAAGGGCAGGACTTTGCTGGGAGAGGGTTGCTGACAAGTTAGGGAGTTAAATGGGCAGCAGAAGCAGTGGCAGTGCCAGAGGTGATGGGGGCAAGGGTGGGCAGTAGGGTGCAGGCTGCTGTTCCCCCTTTCAGCTGTGATGGGGGACCCCAACTCCTGCAGCCAGGCAGAGCGTCCTTGGGGAGCTGGTGGCAGGGCCATGGCGAAGGGAGGCTGTACCTCTGTTGAGGAGGCACAGTGAGCTGGGGAAAGGAGAGTTTGTTTTTCAAGTGTAGTTTCCAGCCCATAAATCACCCGGGGGGTCGAGGGAGCTGTGCTCAGAGCCTGGGTTTCCTCCAGGCTTTGCTCCGGGCGGCCCGTGAAGTTTCCCACTCTCAGCTCCCGAACAATGAGTCCCTTTTTTCCCCTCTCCTCCCTCCCCTCCCTGCAGCTCCGGAGGCTTTCCATGTCTGGGGAGTGGAGCAGCCAAAGCCTGGTGAGCTCCTTAGTGTCCTGACGGGCCAGAT
>VZSC01002047.1:158146-193162 GCA_013398225.1 Steatornis caripensis | reverse complement strand
GTATATAAAATATAATATATATGAAATCTAATGAATTACAGCCTACAAAATCTGGTACTATTAAAAAAATCATTATCGGAAATAGTTTCTAAATGTAAAGGTTTGTTTCACTTTCTACTTGCGTCATAATGCAGTATTAGGGCATAAATACGACAGTGAAAAAGATCATCTTATCCTGTACAAGACTTAAAGACAGAAATTACTCAAAATCCATTCAAAAATTTTATAATAATGATGCTGATACAAATCACTTACAGCAAAACTTCTGCATCCTGTCAATGGGTTTTCAGTGCGGGGGAGAATTTATTCCGGCCAGGCAGCACGTTTGGGAGAGCAGTTACAACGCAAGCTCTCAAGGGGCAGCTGCTTTAAGCCACCTGCTGAAAAATGGCTTCATCTTGACTTAATTCACAGTAACATATCTGAAAGCTACAGCATAGGTCCAACGGTTTCCATCACACAGCAGTGTCTGACACACCTCTGCGTCCCCATCCTCTTCCCAAATCACACAACCTTACTCTACTGCAGCCTTCAGACATGCACGGCTAAGCTTAAGAAACACCAATAACCTGATGCTGGACATGTCAAATGCCTGGCTTACATTTAAATAATTAAACTTCTTACCTTTTTATATGCATAAAATTTATTTGGAGGCCTAAAACACCTATTCTGATTAAACCCTTATAAACATACAATTATATGCTGAAGCACCCTAAACTGACTATTTTGGATGGCTCTGCTTACCAGTAAAACAGGTGCATCCACAATAATAATAGTTCTGATTTCCATAAACTTCAACCAGCTCTCCTGCCGCTTAAAGAATCAAGTTCCTCCACGTCCAAGAGGTGTTTTTTTAAAAAGCTTCTTCCTCTAGCCTCACAGGTTTGGGAGAAATTTCTCCCCCTCGCACTCTCTCAAAAGCTCACCACAGCAGCACCCTATATGCTCAGACATTGGGAAGCAAAATAAATCGTTAGTGGTTTTACTTTTCATCAGCTGCTGATGGTTACAACAGCTGTTTAAAATTCCATTGCATGAACAAAATCCTGGCTCTAAGCAAGCAGAGCGCAAGAAAATACCTAGCTTCTACTCAAGGCCTAATATATGATTTTAATGTAAGCAAAGCTATTCTAGATCTAGACTTTGCTTTTCTAGCAAAGATCTAGACTTACAACATACTGACTGAGACACAGATCAGTGTAACACTACATGAAGTGAAAAAAAATCATGTAACACAATGAAAGCAGAAAAGACGACACCACAAACCAGCACAAAACCACCTGTAAATACAGACTTTTGAGCTAAGTAATGCTTGGAAAAGGAATGTAGTACTAAAAAAGGAAACAATGCACTCTCTGATGCATGTTGGTGTCAGGGAAATACTACTTCATAAAGAAATAGGACCACATCAGAGAAGTATCTAGTTATCATAAAACCTCCCTCCTTAGGAGTGCAATCTACAAAAACTTGTTTAAGGTACAGGCAACAGATTCAATAAAGGGGTATTATGTGTTGGATTCCTTGTATTTTGAAGAATGTCAGAGCGGTTTTTTGGCAGGGCAAGGGAATTCTTTATACAGTATTGATCGAGTGCTTACCTCAACCATGAAAAACACTGAGGGCTATAAAGAAGCGCCCATTTCCTGTGTGATAAAACGCAAAAGAAGTGTTCAAAACCCAAATCCATCTCCATTTGGAAGGATCCTAACGTTGTATCAGGCTTAATCAGTATTTCTTTTGATCACAGTGGACAGATACAGCTGAGACTTGCACTTGCCACTAGAGGTACCCAGCTTCGCACATTGATAAAAGCTTTAAATCTCTTCCATAATGACAGCTGTAAAGATGTTTATAGTGCTGGCAGTATCACAAACAAACAAAAAGTTGAGAACCATAATAAAAATGTTTTCATGACTTTTACTGTTAACAACTCTTGACTTTTTACACACATTTCAGTAATTCCGGTCTTCACCAAGGCTACAACAGCACACTCACCACGAGGCCTGACGGTCTCTCAGGTGAGCCGAGTTAAGTTTACACCCACCGGACTAACCAGGCCTCGGTGTTCCCTAAATAAACGCTGACGGGAGCTGGAAAGGGCAGACGGGCGGGGTGGTTCAGCTCTGCCTCCTCCGGGCTAGGGAGCCAGGCCCCGTTCGGCAGCGAGCAGCACCTGTTCCCCCTCGGCCGGCCAGAGGGCAGCCCCTNTACCCAGCTTCGCACATTGATAAAAGCTTTAAATCTCTTCCATAATGACAGCTGTAAAGATGTTTATAGTGCTGGCAGTATCACAAACAAACAAAAAGTTGAGAACCATAATAAAAATGTTTTCATGACTTTTACTGTTAACAACTCTTGACTTTTTACACACATTTCAGTAATTCCGGTCTTCACCAAGGCTACAACAGCACACTCACCACGAGGCCTGACGGTCTCTCAGGTGAGCCGAGTTAAGTTTACACCCACCGGACTAACCAGGCCTCGGTGTTCCCTAAATAAACGCTGACGGGAGCTGGAAAGGGCAGACGGGCGGGGTGGTTCAGCTCTGCCTCCTCCGGGCTAGGGAGCCAGGCCCCGTTCGGCAGCGAGCAGCACCTGTTCCCCCTCGGCCGGCCAGAGGGCAGCCCCTCGCCCCCTCCGCGGGCCTTCGTGGAGGCCGGGGGGGTGGTGGCGGGGGGGTGTCTCCCCTTCACCTCAGTGTTGATGGGAAAGAGAAGGATACGGCTGCGTTACCATAGAAACCCCCAGTCCCTGCTTTCCCCCAGCTGAGAGCAACCGCTGCCACGGCCCCTCACGGCCGGGTGACAGCGTCCCCGAGGGGCGCCCTCCTCGGCCCGGCGCCCTCCCGCCGCTCCCCGCCCCCTGACCCCGCCACCGCCCCTCTCCCGGGCCGCGCTCCGCCACGCCGCTGCCAGCCGTCGTCGTCCTCCTCCTCCCGCCAGGTCAGGCCGTGCCGTGCCGGGGCCCCGTCGCGCCGCGCTCCCCCGCCGCCCTGAGCGGCCCCCCCGCCCTCACCTGCACTTTCCGCCGCCCCGCCGTGTTCTGCCGATGATGCGCCGCCATCTTGCATGTTGACACTCTGATGTCATTTCCGAGGAGGGCGAGCCGGCCCGGATGTCCCGCCCCTTCTCCGCGCCGAGCCCGCGCAGCGAGGTGGGGCGGGGGGCGGTTACCGCCCGGGGCGTTGCTAAGGGAACGGCGGGAGGGGACGGGGCCGGAGGAGGGGGCGGGGCGAGCGTTCCCGCCCTTTGCCATGTTGTGCCGGGGGCCCCTCGCCCGCGCTCGTTCCCCGCGAAGGGTTGGCGCGGTGTCCGTGCCCGTCCTGCGGCTCACGGGCGGTCGTCTTCTCTCCTGGTGGTGCCCCAAGGGCCCTGTTTGCCCCCGGGAGGCCGGGCCTGCGGGCTGAGGTCACTCGTTCTCTCTGGAGGGCTCTGCTCAGGGCTGAGGCGTTCGGGCAAGGCTGGTACTGGGTGCCTGCTCTGAGGCGCTCCAGGTCAAAGCCTGAGGTGAGGCGGTGGAGGCAGTGCTTCGGAGGTGCTTTACTCAGCCCTTTGCCCATGCTCTGTTAGTGCTGGGTCCATCCCCTTCTTTCTAAGGGGCTGTGGTGGGGGACAAATGCATGAAAGCACGATCCTGGCTCGCATCTTGTTTGAGGCTGCCCCACTGAGCAGATGAGCCAAGACTCCACTGCCTTCCCCAGAGGACCGGTGAAGATCATATTATTTCGTGTAATAAAAAAAGATCCCTGAAAATGATTGATGCTATGAAATGTGATACTGTTTTCCAGAGATGCTCCCCCCCTCCAAGTCCCAAATATCCCTTTGGCACTTTATTGACTCAAAAAGTGTTCAGCTGCAGCAGTGACCATGGTCGGGTGAGGATCTGTTCGAGGTTGTGTACAGGACTGTCTTGATGCACCTTTTTGTTATTTCATTACGGTGGAACAGTAAAGATGATAATGATGAGTGAAAAAAACTATAGTGAGAGAAAAAATGTGTAAAGGGATAAGGAAAAAAAGATACATTCAGGTATTTGCATTCTTGCTCCGTGCTGGTTGCAATGATAAGTAGAAGGCATAATGGCCATTTACTTCTGCTAATTTAAACTTCTCTTGTTTTGATACAGATGACATTTTCTAGCATTGCTGAATGCAGTGTCCTCATCACAATTGCAAGTGGAGGGTGTGATTCTTAAATGACATCTGCCTTGACCGAAGTGCTTCATTAACTGCAGTATGGCTACTATTTATCTTGTTACAGCAGTGGGAAGCATATGATTTAAGGCATGTTCTAAGACAAATGTGAAATATGTTTATTGTTTAATAAATTTCTTTTTTTTTCCAAAGATAAAATTAAGACTTTTCTTTTTAAGCATTTAGTTGTGTACTAGCTTCAGGCTAATGGTAATTGCCAAAGAGTTTCAGATGCTGTCATGCATAAAGTGTGTAATTTGACTGGATTCTGAACTGGCAAAGAATGAGGCTGCGTGAAGTTTTCTCTGTAAGTAAATCCTGAGCAAAGTGCCTTACTACATTTCAGTATGCATTAGTCCATTAAGAGATTGATGACTTCTTTTCATAACACAATAATTTTCATGCATACTTCAAAGTAATTTCTTGTTTTCTCTTAAAGATACTAAAATTCTTACATCATTTGTGCATTATTCTTTGATAAAATAACTAATAATTTAATTCATAAACTTTAAGAATAATTTCTTTATTCATAATCATAATGATTATTCATTTGGTAAAGTTAATATTGTGTCTTCAAGGGCAGCCATCATCTTTTGTACCTTTGATTTAAAATTGAATTTGCTTATGGACAGAGAACCCTCACTTTTTACATTATTATGAAATTTAAAATTAATTTCCCTCTTTTTGTGCATCAGAGAACTTCTTGTGGGCAGTCGTTGCTATTAATATATGTAATAAAGTATTTTTTCAGCCTTTCAGATCAACAATTTATTGCTTCAAGGAGAAAAAAAATACAGTGATCCCTTTGTATCACAGAATCGTTGTAGTTGAAAGGGATCTCTGGAGATCTCCTGGTCCAACACAGATCATATTTACTGAGGGCTGCTAAAAATATGAGTATTATAATAGTGATAATTTTCTGGTTTCTGTGTGTATGTTTATCAAGGCTGAACTAAAGACAATAGTACACAAAAAATATTCTAGGTAAGATTTTCTTTGTTAGGCAGTAAACCTTTCAGCCTTTCATCACGTTTGTGTCATTTTAGGAAAGTGGTAGAGATGATCTAGTTTATAACGTTAGCTGTTTCCTTTTGGTTTTGGAAGAGAAGAAACATGATGTATATATGCATCTAGGGGTTATTTTTCAATTTCCATAATTGTCTTTGGCTAAATTGTGTATTTCTGAGAACACTAGAGTGAGCAAACGGCTGTTGAGCCCGAAAGGAAGTGGTGGAGAACCAAACAAGTCTCAGGAGTGAAGCCACAATGTTGAGGTAAGGAGAGAAGTGAGGATGGAAATGCCCGGAATGTGTTCGTTGGGCGAATGATCATTGTAATAAGTGAGAACATAAAGATGCTATTTCCTTAATAATAGTAGGTTCAAGAATGCTATAGAATTTCCCAGCTGCTTCTGTCTGCTGCTCTGTTCCCTGTTTGTGAGGTTTAACAGCCACAACATTCAAAGAAAGTGTTAAAAAGATTTAGAAATATTCTGTAAGAATGATTTGGAGCCTGAGAAGTATGAATTATCATGTAATGTTCAGATGGCTCTTGTCCACAGAAGAGAAGATGAATGGAAATGTGATAGCAGTTTTCAAATAACTAAGAAGAAATGTGGAATAAACTCATCTTCATGTCCACAATGAGTGCAACAAGAAGTACCAGGCTGAGATTGCAGTTCGGGAAATTCAGATGAAGCACAAGAAAACCCGTTTTTGGCAGGGAGAATAGCGAAGCTCTAGAATACGTTGCATATGAAAGTTTTGAAATCACGGTCTGTTGTAACAACAGACTAAACAAATATCTCCAGGAATTACATTAGTAGAGTTGATGCTGTTTTGGGCTAAAGCGTGAAGTAGTTGGCTTTAGGACATTACTTCCAACCCTGTTTTTTTAAAATACGCTTATACAACTACAAGTAGAATATGTTTTTCATATGAAAAGGCCTCTTTAGTCCTCCAGGAGAAACTGCAATAAGTTCTGTAGTTGGGATAAGAGCTACATAAATTCAAAATCTGAGCAACACATGCATTTTAAGACCAGCTAATCACTGAAAAAAGTCCCCAAAGGACATAGTAGATTCTACATAGCTTGAAACCAAAGGTACTGTAGGCTATGTATAATTTACGGGCATAACCCAGACGTAACTGTTTGAAATTACTGTATTTAGTCTGTATTATATAGGATATGAAACTTGGTGATCTTAAATCCTATTTAATTTTATTGAGTTACTAATTTTCCTGGGGTATCCTATTCTGTGTGTCTGCATAAGCAAGTGTCATGTCCCACCGAAGAGGAGGGAGAGGTGACTCAGGTTTGCGGATCCTCTTGGTGCAGATTAAGGTAAAACAATTGCTCAAGGTCCAAACATCAGTTTTAATGAGAGAAGTGCAACTGTCCCATGTAGTTTGGCATCCTGTAACGTACAGCCTTACAGAAGGTTAAAGTAAGCCTTGCGGTTATTCACCACACGTGTAGGGTTTGAGCCTTGCATTATTTGCTAGATAAAAAAAGGAATAAAAAGAAAGAGAGAAAAGAAGAAAGAGAGAGAGAATGGGAGGCAGGGAGAGTGAGAGAAAGATCACCAGTTCCAGCACTGGTCCAGCCAACGGGGGTCTCTGGTCTCTTGGAGCACTCATCCAGAAGTTCTTTTCTCCCAGCCTGATGCTCTCCTCTGTCTGCTTTTATATGCATCCCTCAACATGGGCCACCTCCTCTAAAAGTTTCGCCCCTGGGCAGCACCCAGCATTCTTCTGTTGTTGGTTAATTAGTCGTCATGGGATGAATTGAGTCAGTGGTCACAATCTCGCTCTGATGTGTGGGCAATCTGTTGGTTTTTGGCACTTTCTGAGGCACGACGCTCCCTCTTATCAGAATTTATCTCCTCTTGTCAAGCAAGTTTGTCACTTGTGAATGCTTGACACATTCCTTGATGAAGCTTAGGGGAGTCTCCACTCCCCACCTGGCTTTTACCAGGCTCCCAGTCCCCTGCTGAGCAAACAACTCTTTTGTTCGAGGGATTTATGGGCCAGCAGAAGAATGCATTTGTTTAGCTTTCTGCTTGGTCTCCTACACCAAGTCATACAAGTAATACAACCCACTGTTGTAGATTCCTTCATGTCCAAAATCTGCTATAAAAGCCACAAAAATACATGTGGAGCAATGTAGACTGAGCACAGTCCTTGCTGCGGTTCTCTGGACGTGATGTGTCTGTAACTGCCTTGTGCTGCTGGATTAAGCCTTGAAAATTTGCAGAACATGATCTGAAATAAAATTGTGATTTTAGGCGAGAGTCAGGCAGATGCTCAGGCTTGCAGTAGTATTTTTCTTACACTGTTTACAATGAGGGGATATTTGTAGAAATCTCACAAAAAATACTGCAGGTGAGTTTACAGTTGCTCTTATTTTTGACTGATGGGTGAGGCGTTAGTTTCTTCACTGGCACAGAGGAGTGAGAGCGAGTTCCTTGAGTCACTAAGGCAGTTTGCACGTCTGAGCGTCCATCACAACAGAGCCACGTATGAGCAAGGGGCTCAGCAGATATGGTAGCAAAAAAGTGACTAAGTATACATTTTTAATTACTGCCAATTACAGTAAGTAGGAGATAGGGAACCAGTGTGATGGCAACTGGAAACAAAGAAATTAAATTTTAAAGTCATTTTGATAAATCAGATACCCCGGCTAGCTAGAGAGGAGGAACAGAGCTGAAATCCAGGAGGCATTGGAGAAAGGAACTAAATTATTATTTCAGCATTAATTTTGTTTTGAATTTGTTTTCTCACGTTATTCTAACTACTAAATACTGTATTCTAGTTCACCAGCACGTATGGTTGGTTTGGTTTTAATTTGTAGAACTCTTTGGTATTACATAATTTTTAAGAGTCACATTCTTGACATGTTGAAGTTTAGAGTTTAATCTTACAGGCAGCTACAGTAAGAAATAGGTTTCAAACCAAATGGCCCAGTCTTTGCTAGTGCTCTTGCATTTATCATTTCATGGTTGTGTTTGGGGCCATGCAATAAAAGGTGAGACTTCAAGAATAAACTGCATTAGCAAGATTGCATCAGAAATGCTGCAAATCTTTCAGATATTATAGTAGCAATATTCTGCATGCTCTTAGCATCTTACTGTTGAGAAATATAAAATGCTTCAAAAACACCAATACTATTTTTCAGAATACTAAGAAGAAACAGATGGAATAACTTGAACTTCAGGCACCGAGCTAATTTTCAGACTTACTCAGTGTACATTAGGTCATTAGACAGAAAGCCACTTTGTGTAACAATGCGTTTAATGTGTACTTACCATAAAAGCTATTTCCTGTTATTCTGTAAAGCCAATTAGCTATTTACCAAATACCAGATTTCATGTCCGTGTGATTTCTTATTTCATCATGCAGCATGAAAAAAGGGAAATGAAATCATATAAATCATTATCTTGATAAGTACATCATGTGTTTTACACTATTAGATTCTTTTCTAAGAGGGATTGGGGCACACTTTTAGTTTATCTCAGAGATACTTATTAGGCAGAACACTTCATTTTTTCTGTGACAGACTCACGCCTTTAGATATTTTGTATAATATAATAGTTCCTCTGTGTGTGTTGGTTTTCATTTCGTTGTATATGTAGTATTTGGGTATTCTGCATTACAGGTATAACAAAGAAGATGTATTTCCCCACCACTTTTCTTTTTGCCTGCCTTCCCATGTTGCTCTTTTTTTGGCATAGGATATTTTATAAGACATGTTCCTGGAATCACATCTAGGTCTTGAAATCAAGGAGAATCCTGAAGCTTCTGGCCAGCAGTTCAATTAATTCATCCCAGAATGGATGCATTTGAGTTTGCATTATAATAAATGTTTATGCATTATTTAGAGATAGCTCTTAATGTGATATGTCAGAGGTTATGGTATTTCCCAAATTGCGGGCATGCCTCTCAACCTGTCTGCCAGTTTAGGTTGCAGACAGAAGGGAGGTTCGCAAATTCTCTGATGTTGCAGCTGTAGTAAACAGAAATACCTGCAAATAATTTTAATTGCAAGGATATCTGATGAAATGCTTGAATTACCAAAGAGTATGAACTTTTGTTACTGAGTAATGAACTGTCTCCATTACATAAACTTGTAAGAAGTATCATTTATGAGCTGTAAGCAACAGGGTCAATAACTGTTATACTGCTCCAAATAATTTTTATAAAGAAATACTGTAATATGAATATCTGCTATCAATTCTCCAACTGCGTGCGTATGTACGTAGAGCTGAGTGGAGATTAGAAGTTGAAGGACTAATCTAATCAAACGGTAATGATTTTGAGTATTTGAAAAGGCCAAAAGTGTTCACAAGTTGTTTCGGTACTTAATTGTCCATCCTGTTAAATAAACATGCCCTTTTATCGAATCATACAATCACAGAATACCAGGTTGGAAGGGACCTAAAGGATCATCTGGTCCAACCTTCTCTGGGAAAAGCACGCCCTAGACGAGATGGCCCAGCACCCTGTCCAGCTGAATCTTAAAAGGGTCCAGTGTTGGGGAATCCACCACTTCCCTGGGAGGATTATTCCAATGGCTGATTGTGCTTATGGTGAAAAATTGTCCTCTTGGGTCCAATTGGAATCTCTCCAGGAGTAACTTGTACCCATTACACCTGGTCTTTTCTGTGTGACTCCTTGTAAAAAGAGAGTCTCCATCTTCGTTGTAGCCACCCTTTAAGTATGGGAACATGGTGATGAGGTCTCCCCTAAGCCTTCTTTTCTCAAGACTGAACAAACCCAATCCTCTCAGTCTCAGCTTCCCGGTCCTTTGATCATCTTCGTGACCCTTCTCCGGACCCTCTCCAGCCTGTCCTCATCTTTTTTGTATAGTGGCGACCAAAACTGAACACAGTGTTCCAGGTGTGGCCGGACAAGTGCTGAGCAGAGTGGGATAATGACTTCTTGATCTCTGCTGGTGATGCCCTTGATGCAAACCGGCACCCTGTTGGCATCCTTTGCTGCTGCAGCACATTGTTCGCTCGTGTAGAGCTTGCTGTTTTCGTCCACATTTCACCAGTTTCAGCTTTCAGCTTTTGTTTGGTGTGTTGAAGAGCCATCTACTATTAAAGCTCTCACGCATGTGTAAGTCATCTGATGTGATAAGTCAGGTCTCCGCTTCCTGTTTGAATGATTGAGTATGATGGAAACCATCACTGAATTTGCTGACTGTTTTATCCTGTACTTCATTTTTCAAAGGTATTTACCTGAAAGGCATACCCAAGATGGTTTTGATTAGCTTGTCTTACTTTTAAACACACAAGCTTGTTTCCCCAGAAGACTTTAAAGATCTGTACACAGAATGGGAAGTGTACTTAGTTTTTTGTTCTATTTGGCATCAGTGCCTTGGCAAATGCAGTCATCAGGGGACCGTATTTGTGCAATTGCCTCTGTGTGTTCCATGTTGCTGTCATGTGGCCGTCCCGCAGCAGGTCAGATGAGGAGTCATTGCACCAAAAGCAGAACAACTTTCCCAGGCACAGATCAGTGATAATTCTGTTCCAAGCAGAGGCAAGGAAACCATGCGGTTCACACTCTGAAAATTTGTATGTAGCGCTGTTGGGCCAGAGCAGTGTGCAGATTTAGCAGCTTAAGAGAAAGTCAGATTTTTAACATCAAAAAACTAGCATCTTCTATTGAGAAATTCTGTCTGTCATGATACCACTTACAAACCACTTGGGTTTACCAAATTTCACAAAGTTGCATTAATGAGGAGGAACTGTTTATTTTTAACTCTAAAGTGAATTGGAAAACTTTTTTCATTGCATGTGGTAGGGAGGCAAAACTAACAGCTGATTTCTGTTAATATCAGCTTTTTGCTGTGGTGATGATTCGTGTTTGGTTTTATTATGCCCAAAAGAGACATCTTCTGTTCCTATGGTGTTGCTATCTTTAAAGAAACTAAAAATATGCCATACCGTACTCCATCTGACATGTTTTCCATTCCCAGCTTGCCAAGGTTGAGATTTTGCCTTCAGGAGAGTATTTTGATGGCTGTGTTCATACCTATTTGCCGTTATGTGCACAGTTGAATTTTCTATGGTTTGTAGGGTTTTCTGTGTGAAGCAGTGGTTTGCATTTGCTGATTATAATGGAGAACGATCTGCATCGCCATATTTGTCTCAGCCTCGCTTGTGGTGTCAGCTAATGGGCAGTGAACCATAACGAGAAGGTGCAGTAAGCTCCGTAATTAGCAGTGGTGATTTGTCTCTGTGAGAATCTTAAGCTAAATTAAAACAGTCAAAGATACTTTTTATCAAATTCAATAGAGTTCTTCATCAGTGGATGCCACAATCTAGTTACGTGTTGTGTGACTTTGTTTTGCAGGTTCCATTTCATGAAAGGATAGAATGTCTTTCTCAGACACAAGTAATTTTCCTTCCAACTGTTACGGTTGAAGTTACTAGATGTTTTTAGCATGTAAGTAAAGTGATGTTGATTTTTTCCATTGAATTCTTGGTAAATGTGTTTGTTTTCTCTCTGCAAAACACTTTTTTGCTTGAACTTTCTGTGCATGAGTGTTGTGTGAATAGTAAGTAGAGAGGCTATCGAATAGGTCAGTATACAAATTTCAGAATTAAATTTACAGATGCATCGGTTGACGATAGCGACTTACTTGTTTGAAATTCAAGTTCCATTCCCTCTTGTATCTGTCTGGTATCTTGTGCCCATCTTGTAATTTTAGCCAATTAGAGACATCGTATCTTAAAGGGGGATGTAGTGAGAAGGACTAGGTTTTCAAGGATCTGAATTTCAGACTTCTCCCATATAGGAGGGGGTCCCTGGTCAGAGAGCTATTGAGGGAAGGTCCCAATAAGATAGGAAGAGGAGGGAAATCATGCTGAATTTAAGTTAGGAACTTAAATAGCAGTCTCATTCCTATAAATGGGAAAAATAGGAAGACAAACCTTGTATGAACCCTTCTCCCTCTAAGACAGAGGCACGTGTTGTGTGTCTGTTGTCCACTGAATATAGGAGACACAGATTTCTAGGATTATACCACAGCGTATTTCTCAGTAGATGGAAGCTGGCAGATGAGACGGATAGAATTTGAGGATAAGAGGGTCATGCAATGTGCATGACTGTCAAATGCCTTGATATCTTTAATGACTGTATTTATCACATCAGTAGTTTAAAGCAGCATCTAATGTTTAGAGTTATGGCAGTCACATGATACATTTAATTATGCAAAAATTTGTTTTTTCAGCTCTTGACATCTGCAGACTCTTAGTCATTAGACTAATGGTGGGGTACTATTGCTACAAAGAAAAATATTTTTCTTGTGCTCTGACAATAAAAAAGAAAAAGAAGAGTGCTATACTTTGCAGTTAATGGTAGAGACAGATCCATGTCAAGAACATGGTGACTAAATTAACAGTTAGTCATTTCTAGAATGAACATTATCTTTTTGTTGTTAAACTTCAGTGTTTATTTTTTCTTTTTTTTTCATTATACTGAGGAATAATGAACAAAACTGTGAAGAAAACAACGTTCTTGCTATGAAGCTAGTTTTCTGCCCCCTCCCCCTCCGTTTAAGAAACTGCCTTCCTGATAGAAGAAAGAAAATTTCACATAGTAACACAAGGAAAGTTGCTTGTCTAAATGTTTTGCTCTTAGCTGCAAGTCCTGATGCTTTCTTTTAAAAGCTACGGATAAATATCTTGTTCTTTTCCATGCCCTTCTCTTCTCTAATAACAGATATTACAGCATGCAAAAAGGACAGACTGCAACTCTCTTCGCTCCTTCGAGTTCTGTCTTTACTCCCTGTGCCCCATTTTTCACAGGGACAGAATGATGAAGAAGATACAGCAGAAAAAATATGTCCAGGTAAGGATCTTTTTGGTATTTAGTGATACTAGCTGGTACAGCATTATAAATGTGGCTGCTTTTGACCTTAGCAGATACAGTGCCATTATAGAATGATGCTTTACTGATCTTTAAAATTCTGCTCTCTTAATTGAACTTGTCTTGGGAACCTACTATTGCTTTCTGGAAAAATAGCTTACCCTGGAACTTAAAATGGTTTATTGTTGCTTGTATTACGGAACACTTAGCGTCTTTATTTCTCTAAAACCATCTTTAGTTGTTTCCTTTGCTGATGATACCTATCAAGCAAAGTGTTTGATCACAATTGTTTTTCTGTTTGCATGCATTAGGACTGTCTGGCTTTTAAGGACAGCGTAGTTCCTTCAGTAGAATTCTTCCAGCAAAAAACATAGTAACTCTCTTATTGTCAGGAAAGATGATAAGAAAGATTTAGCATCTACCCAATACAGAGTAAAATAATTTTTGGACAGTAATGGATTCTGTTGATGTAACGGTAAGAGAAATATCTGTACTTAACCTTACCATTAGTTTATACCTATTTGTTACTATTCAATACCTGTTGCTAGCAGGCTTTATACATAACATTTATTTTAATGAATATAAGGGCTTTCAGATACGAGGATAAATGTTCTGGTTTTTATTTTGCTCAAATAAAGTTTGTTTTAACAGAAGTTATGGCATAATGTGATATTGAATGTATTCTGAGGTCTGATCTTGTGTGTATGAGAAAGTATATTTGACTGAGATTTTGGCTTTATAAGGTACAACGAACATACATCATAGCCTGGGAATAATAAAAGATAGAAATTAAGGAATTAAAACCAGTAATATGTAACTCAAATTTCTAACCAAAAGCTTTTAATGAAGAGCAAAAATTGTGCCAATATTTAATGTATGCTGGAAAGTTCATCTGGTTAATACCTCAGAATGAAACGTGAAGCAGGACAGCTTTTACTTTCATAAACTTTTAGATATATATTTCTGATTGAACAAAAACCCCTCTTTGCTTTTAATAAATCTAACTACGATTTCAGCAGAAATAAAATAATTGATTAATATTTGGGTGATTATTCTTCAAAAGTATCAGCGACACACTTTTTCCTTTTTTACTGTGTTCCCAGTGAGATCACAAAATTTCCTTTATTGCTGTCAGAAAAGCAACCAGGCTCCTCCCTCCATCCATCCCCCAGGCATCCCCGTACAAAAAAAAACTTTCTACGTGGACGCTAGCTAGGTAGATAGGATGTCCTTTTGAATGGAATGCTGAAGAGGAGAAAGTAAAGCCTTTCTGTCTCATTGAAGATACAAGGTAGCCAAAACTACCTAGCTGAAATTAGCCGAAATCAGTGTGATTTTTTTTTATTATTTTAAAGGGGATATTGTAAGTATTTTGATTTTACTAAATATTTGTATACTATGAGAAATCTCAATTGCTAATTTTCTTAATTTAAATCTACATATGTTTGATCAAAATATTCAGGGGTATATGTATACAAGTGTGTATATATACAAAAAAATATGTGCACACTTTTTTTAAGTGTTAGGTATGGTTTTGTTTTAGGTACAGATAGCATGTACATAAGAAAATGTGCCTTTAATGTAGAACTGCTATGTTGCTGTAACATTTAACTCTTCCTTTAGTTTACATGTGGCGGTATAATATTTTACTAAACATGAACATATTTCTCGTATTAATTACTGATTACTTTTTGCTCTGTTTGATTGTTATATTGGCTTATGCACAGTAGTCCTCAAACTGGCGTTAGTACTATCTAATCTGAGCTGTACTTATCTTGAGTAAGTGGGATTTCTTTACCTACACAAATCTGGAATGTTTTTTCTCATAAAAATACTGGTAAGTGATTTTTTCAGGATGTTTAAGTAATGCACACTCTAGGCTGTTGCATACTTTTCTGATTTTGGAGGTAATAAGTGAATAGATTTTTATTATATTATATTGACATTGTGAATAACTTTTTATGTTACATCTGTTAAAACACCAAAACAAACAAAACCCCCCACTGGTAGAGATATATCCAAACATAAAGTTTTTGTTGGGGCGGCAGGGGTATGGGGTGGGAAGCAGAGAGTGGGGACAAAATGCTGGGTGTAGGAAATGGCCATGTATTTTAGAAACAGCGCTAGTCGAATGAAGTATCCATGTTTGATTTTACGAAGGGCTAAAATCTGTTAAATCTGTTGTAAATTATTGGTAGTTAAATAGAAGAAAATGGTGATCAGAGAGTGGAAGTATTTTCTCGTTACTGGAACTGAGCAGGTGATAGCAGTAGCTGTGTCTAAGGTATTGTACAACACAGAAAAGAGAGAATTCCTAGGCTATTTCATAAGGTGTTGCTGCTTTCTCATTATTCCTTATTCCAGGTGAACAGTGGTTCATCTGATAGAAAAATATTTGAGCTACATGTAAAATAGTGTTTTGATTCCTCTTTTAATAAAGTTTTTGTGGACTATAAGTTGTTATTTTTAATAATGGGCATTCATTACAGTAAATGTCTAGTGCATCCATGGAGATGATGAACTTGGAGATGCTTATAATATTCAGAATTTTCAGATTGATGTTTCCTGTTGTATATAGTGAACAGATTGAATGTAAAGTTCGAAGTCTGAAATAGCTAATGCTGACCCTTGGTTTTGCTGACATCCAGTTCTGCTCTTGTGGGTCTTATAGGAAGGTGACTTCTGAGTGTTAGAGGTCTCTGTTTAACAGCAAGGAAGGTTTTTGCAGTTGTGGAATGATTCAATGCGAGATTGATCTAGGTATTTAGTCTTCCATTACAGTCAGTGAGATTTAGTTAATGTTGTGGATGGAGTTTTAGATGACTTTAAGGTAGCTGTCTCCCTTCAGTCATTTGAATATCTCTAAAGCCGTGATTGTCTATACATACCACTAGATATCCACTGACTGTAATGGGAATTAAGATGCCTTGTTCACCTGCAGGACCTCAACGAAGATGTCTTTATCTGCAGACTGTATTCATCCATAACATCTTTATGTTTCTGTGTATCTGGCCTATATGTTAATATAAATTTGGGTACTTTTAAGGTACTAAAAAGGCTACTGATTTTGTTGATGTAGCTGAAAAGGTCATCTTATTCTGTGAAGCAAAATTGTATGCAATGTATACACTTAAGTGTGATAAAGTACTCCTTCATGAACTATTGTACTATAGTAGTGCCTATGTGTCCATTTCATTTCATGACTTGTTGTTCATCTCTTTCTAATACTTTGCAGAACACTTGCTCAGTAAATTTCATCACTGTGTCAGGAATTCCTTGAGTTTTGACATTCTGTCATTTCCACAGTGCCCAGTCAGCCTTAAACTGGTTAGACTAACCTAAAACTGTGGCTAGCTATATACACTGAATTCAGAACTGAATTCAGTTCATCTCAAGATGAGAAAAATAAGTAATTCCCATTTTAATTTTAAAAATAGATTAATTTGAAGACATACTTTTATATCCTTGATCCTATACAGAGTGGACCTTTAGTAACTGAAGGTCTCACCAGTGCATTTGTATCTGTTACTAACAGACCACTCTCTCCTATAGGATGAGAGATATCAAAACCTGTTGTAGGATTTGCGATTCTTAATTTAATTTAAATGGAAATTTCTTACATGTCCTGTACTGGAAATTAACAGATCTGGACTCTAGCCTTGTATTTGCCTTCAGCAGCAGGCTTTAGGTAGTGTATTGTTACGATTTCCTCACGCTAACTTGTATTTGCACACCCAAGTTTATTCTTTTATTCTCCCAGGTTCTAGAAGAAATCCCATTAAGTAGTGCTTTTGCTTACTTCTGAGATCACTTGTTCCACAGCTTCCCTCTCAGAATCATTTACTAGGGAGACTTTTCTATCCAGTGCAAAGACTGAAATTATTTCTGAGGGTAACACTTTACCTCAGTGTCTTGACTTAAAAATTCAGCTGATCGAGCAGCATATGATGAGGTGACTGAGTTTAGCTGAGCTTCTGGAATTCCGAGTAGTCACTCTGTCTTTTCAGAATTTTTTAGTTGTCTGTATCTCAAGGATTTTTTTCAGTCATATCTTCTTAGCTTCCTTCTTCCTAAGCTAAGTCACGATCTGTAAATGCTTGGCAGTTGATGAAAGGCCAAAAAGTCTGTTCCATGTGAGCCCAAAACAAAGGCAACAAAGCTTGTGACAGGGTTGGAAGGCATGTCCTGTGAGCAGCGGCTAAGGACTCTGGGCTGGAGAAAGGGGGACTGAGGGGCAACGTCATAGCTTTCTGCAGCTTCCTGAAGGAGGCGACCTGGAGAGGGAGGTGCTGATCTCTTCTCCCTGGTATCCAGTGACAGAATGCATGGGAATGGTTCAAAGCTGTGCCAGGGGACTTTTAAATGGGACATTAGGAAGCATTTCTTTACCGAGATGGTAGTCAAACACTGGGCCAGGCTTCCTGGAGAGGTGGTCGATGCCCCAGGCCTGTCAGTGTATAAGAGGTGTTTGGACAAGGCCCTTACTAACATGCCTTAGCTTTTGGCCAGCCCTGAATTAGTCAGGCAGTAGGACTAGGTGATCGTTGTAGGTCCCTTCCAACTGAA
Source organism: Steatornis caripensis (assembly GCA_013398225.1). Classification (NCBI taxonomy): domain Eukaryota; kingdom Metazoa; phylum Chordata; class Aves; order Caprimulgiformes; family Steatornithidae; genus Steatornis; species Steatornis caripensis. The sequence continues at coordinate 175,525 of VZSC01002047.1, read as the reverse complement.
ATACTGTAGTTCATTCTAGTCTGTTCTGTTCTATTCTATTTTTGTAGGGGGCTTCACAGAAGGAAGAAATAATTTCTGTAATGAGTATTAGTTTTAAGTTGTGTATTATTTCTGTTATTTTGTAATTGTTAATACCTTTCTCTTTTAAGTTACTTCTAGCGCTGGAAACAAACATTTAGAAGAAAAAAATGGATCCCTTGTTTTGGCCATCAGAAGCTAACAGCTTTCGACGTTTCACCCCTGAGTCCTTGGCGGCAATTGAGGAAAGAATTGCTAAGAAAAAAACGCAACAAGACAAAGCTAACCAGGAGAATAAGGATCAAGAAGTTGAAGAAGAAAAACTTACTCCTCAACTTGATCTGAAAACCTGCAAAAAACTGCCATCTCTGTATGGGGATGTTCCTGTGGAGCTCATTGGGGAACCCCTGGAAGATTTTGATCCATACTACAGTGATCACAAGGTTAAAACTTTCAAAAGCATTTTTTAATTTAATTTTGTCTGCTGAACTCATAAGAGATAGTAAAAGCTCTATTCAGGAGATGCTGGTTTTTGATTGTTCTGTAGACAGATCTTCAAACATTACCAGCGTTTTCTGGGACAGGAGTGCTAAGGCATGCTCCACATTATGTAATGAAAAGTTATTTAAAGTTCCAGTCAGCAATCAGAATGAATTATGAAAACATGATACACATGATAGATGCACTTTGATAGGAAATATATTTGGAATAATTGATGCTTTGTTTTCCAGAGCAGTTTCTATGATGTCTGCAGTGCTGAACTCACTGTCGTATAAACAGTGCCTGTCAAAAAGTAGATCACGCTGGAATTGCTGACTTACCGCAGACATTTTTGCTGAATTACAAATATTATACAAATTAGGGGAGACGTATTTGAGATGTTTCCAGTGCTCTGTGTAGCAAAAACTTGTATTTTCATTATAGTAAATTAATTTTCTGTTATTTTATGTCTCATCAGCTTTGTTTATTGTACTATATTTATATTGCATATACTCCATGCTTTTGCAAAGTGTTTTGTGTTGTTGCCTATAGGACTGTGTAAAGTAAATGCTCTAGGAATCCCTTCTAAATGAGATGTCTGTTGTATGATTGTTTACTATTGAGGGGGCCTTGACCTGAAGAGCAGAAGATTCCATCCGGTCCTACGTTGCTGTCTTTTATGTGTACCAGCAAGTCACTGGAATGTAATAATTTAATCAGAAATATTCAGAAAGCTTTGTTCTTCCGATTTTTTTCCTCAAAGTAATCAAAGTGATGTTCTTGATGAAGAAAACTAAAGCTGATTAAGTTGAAGATATTTACATAAACTTTAATGAACTGTGTTTTTGATTTAAGATATTTCATTTTTGCTTTGTGAGACAAAGGTATTGAGCTGCATGGACCTTAAGGTAGCTTAGAGGGAATTTACAGTGTTACCTGATAATTTAGGGATATTTAAAAATTAAAATTTTTTGCTTTGACTGGAATGGTTTCTGGCAGTCCTACACAATATGTATTTTGTAAATAATCTTTTGTAGCCTATAAAACTATTCAAGAATAAGGTACTTTGAAGTATGATTAACACCACTGTTGCAGTCCCAGAATAGTATCCTTTAATTACTTTGACCAAGTGAATATGATCAGTTCCTCTTCAAATTCATTCTCATAACTACTTCTTCCTCACAAGCAATAATGAACTTTGTATAGCTGCTGTCTTTCTTTCAAAATGTAGTGCCATCAGGTTGCAGCTCTGAGTAAGAATATAGGAAAGATTTACTCATAATTGCAGTTAGATGTAGTTCTAGATGCAGATTTGAAAACCTAAACATTTAATTTTGGGGGAAAATCTTGTTTCATTAAAATATTTCATATATTATGAATTTTTTTTAATAGACTTTTATGGTGATAAATAAAAGGAGGACTATTTTCCGATTTAATGCCACGCCTGCCTTGTGTATAGTTGGTCCTTTTAATCCAGTCAGAAAAGCAGCAATTAAAATTCTGATCCATACATATCCTTTTACTAGTTTCCTTTATTTCAGTTTTAAAATATACTGTACGATTTTCTGTTATTCTGTTCCTCTATTGATATTAATGTAAACATAGGCTCATGTGGCTGTGATAGAGATTTCTGAAAAGTTATGCTGAATCTTGTTTTACAACAGCCAAGATATTTACATGGTGTTGGTACAAGTAAAAATGTCAAAAAGCAGATAAAGTCAGATTTGCAGATATTGTTGTGAAACAACATTTAGAGGCTACTGTATGATATTTTAGCTGTTTTCCAGAACTTTTTCTAAATCTCTACAAGCTTAAACTTGAAAAAAACCCAAACAACAAAACAATGACTCCCTAGTTTTTAAAACGTGAAGCATGTGATTTAAGGCAATGCTTTCCTGAAAGAGTCTAATGTTATCCTATGAAATGTATTTCACGCTCAAGTTTAGAAAGTTCTGAAGAGTGCCCATTTTTTATGTTTTTTAAAAAATATAAACGTAGTTTGAAGAATGTAAAAATGTGAAGGATCACAGGTGCAACACCATAGGCTGAGTAGTTTCTGCTCCTTCTGACAAACATCTGTTTTCAGTTGGAATTATTAATGTGTAGAAATAGGTCCTTTTATGGAGCTTATGACTGACTTTGAATGAGTATTAATGCTATTAGAAATTACTAAATTTACTGTTCAGTTTCAAATAAACCATAAATTTAAGGCCAATGTTTGTTTAAAAAAACCCCCGCTTTTATTAGGTGACAAGTGGACTTTCATGAAAAGATGCTTTTTCTTATGTACGCTTTTGTGGCCTGTCACATAAAATGAGAAAGTTTTCTGAACTCGTAGCAGAGCACAGGTATCTCTTGTAAGAATGTATCTATGGACCCCCAGTTTCAAAGAACACTGGTTATTGATAATTAAGCTTTTTTCACCTGGTTTTCCTAGGATTAAAAACCCTAGTTATTATGGGGTTGTGGCCCATTTCTCTTTATTCCATGCTCCTTCTGGGAAGAAATTGAGGTTTCTAAAGTTTCAAATAACAGTAAACAGCAGAAGACTCAGATTTTTTTCATTTATTTATATTCCTCATCTCTTCTGTCAAACATATTACATCCCATTAATGTCCTAACTTCCAAAACTGTCTCCACATGCAGATAAATTCATTGTTACTTTTAAACCGTGACGCTTACCCAGCTGACCAGAAGTTTGATCTGACATCAGTTTCTTTGGAAGACACATGAAAAGTCCTGAGCATATTCAAAACCAAAATCATTATTTGAATATCTATATGGTATTTTCTGTGTAAATCAGCAAGTTTTCTGAACTTTTTCTAATATAGCACTTTTTCCTTAACTTATTATTCACATTATTTGTTGGCTTTATCACATGTACTGTAGTGCTCAATTGTGTTTCCATGGCTGTAAATAAGCTTCCAGAAGCACTCAACTGGACTGAGTAAGTATCTCAGTTGCCATTTGTTCACTCTTTTTCTAAGGGTACTAACATGCTGGACTGAAAAATCTAAATAACGTGGTGATCTAATTCACGGGCTTGAAAATTCTCAGACAGACCTATGAGGAAGATGTAGGATTATTATCATTATATCATGCAGTCTTCTGTGGAGCTTCAGAGCCTTTTCTTAGAGTCTTACACCATATGCCCTTTTCTCTACATTGGCTAATTTTGCCATCTGGTGTAACATAGCAGGTTGCCTCCTTTTTCCTTTTAAGGATTAAGCCTTTTAGAGAGACTGTGCAGCAGGTTTCTAACTTAATATCTTTCATTCTAAGGCAGTAACCTGAACGTCTGTCATGGCCGGTTCATGCGAAAAGTTTAAAGGGAGAAATATTCATTTCATTCTTGCTGTTTCCTGGGGACACCCCTACTTCAGTTGTTCACATTAGGAAGCCATCTATTTATAATGTCTTGTGACATTTTGTACTTGTGCACTGTATCCGGTGTAACTTGAGTTAATGTTCTGGAATTAAATCTTGAAAATGTGCCTGGGGCCTCAGAGGTTCTGTAATTTTAATTTCTTTTATTTGGTGGTAAGCATGGTGATAATGATAGCTTAATTTTACGTGGGATTTCTTTCAGTTATGGAATATTTGTCAGAATAAATGTATAAAATGCGCAAACTTTACAGTCTAAAATAAGTCTTTGCTGTTACTGTTCTGCCAAAACGTTGAGGCTTTGAAATTTTCCAGCCTGCTTTAGAACATAAACACAGTCTTAATTTTTTTTTTGTAAGGAAATGTGAGCTATCCTTCATCCAGCAATAATAGTATGGTATGCTTATGTGAAGATTTGTGATTGTAGATTTACATGGAAATCTTATTAAAATTCAGGAAGGCGTCTTATACTCATGATGTTTCTGGAAGTAATGTAACCTGACCTATTTTGCTTAACATTTTCTACCTTCATCTCCATCCAGTGACTAAATTATAGAAAAGGTAGAAATATGCCTCAGTGTGTTTTAGTCTCATTAATATTTCTATTTCTGTGACTTTAATATACACTTTCCTTCGCAGACATCTTTTTACTGGCATATATACTGGTGAAATAATGATAAAAGTATTAGCAAGAGGATTTGTTTGGGGTGAATTTACCTTTCTTCGAGATCCATGGAACTGCTTGGATCTTGTCGTTATTGTCATAATGTAAGTAAGACTCAGTTGTTCTTTTATGCTCAAGGGACAAACATGCAGATAAAATGCTATTTGATATTGCTGAAGCATTTGATACTGCTGAAGTATTTTAGAGTGGTTAGCATCCTACCTGCTTAAGAGTTACTGAGTCATTGAATCACCCTTTGCATATCTGCAAAGAGAAAAAAAGACCTTAAAGCAAGACCTAAATGCAAAGCTCATCTTAGAACTGTTTGATTCTTCTCAACTAAGTACGTGTTTCAGTTTTGTTACGAGGCAATTGCATAGACGGCCGAAACCAAGCATGCCTCTTTCTGTTGTCTTAGTTGTACTCTGGATCAGATGAAACTCATTTGAGAAGGATCCAAAGTAGGTCATGAGGTGTTGAATGACATGCTGATAAATAGCAGATGAAATCCCAAGAATGTAAAGTGTAAACCTAGTTTAACATACATGGTTATGGGCTCTGAAATAGCTTTAACTTGTTGGGAAGACGATGTTGGAGTTAAAATAGACAATCTTGTGAAAACACCACTCCAGCATGCAATCATGGTCAGAAAAGGAAATAGAAAATGAGGACCTTATTGGTAAGAAATAAAGTAGCAGAATGCATAGTTATTTCACTGTGTGGCCTGTCTTTTTCTTCAGGACTATACATAGTTTCGCTCCTGACATCTCGAAATATGACACAATTAAAAAAGTTCTAGAGAAGATGTATATCTTGTATTCCACATAATGAGAAACTAATAGACTAGAACTCTCATGAAAAACAGAGCAGGAACATGGTTGAAGTCTGTGGCACAGAGCCAAAAAGAGAATAATTTATTTTTTGTCACCTGCAACGAGAGCTAAAGGCACCAAATGAAGTTGTTAGTGGGCAGAATAAAAAAGAAGGGAGTAGTTTTTCACACTACGCCTATTCCCACAGGAGATTGTGGATGCTAAAAACTTAGTTGCATTCAGAAGGCTTCTGGACTTCTCCAGCGTGGGTCCCCCATGGGGTCACAAGTCCTGCCAGCAAACTTGCTCCAACATGGGCTCCTCTCTCCAAGGGGCCACAGGTCCTGCCAGGAGCCTGCTCCAGCATGGGCTTCCCATTCGGTCGCAGGCTTCAGGCATCTGCCTGCTCCAGCGTGGGGTCCTCCCCGGGCTGCAGGTGGAGATCTGCTCCACCATGGACCTCCATGGGCTGCAGGAGCACAGCCTGCCTCACCATGGGCTGCACCACGGGCTGCAGGGGAATCTCTGCTCCAGCTCCAGCTCCTGGCGCACCTCCTCCCCCTCCTTCTTCACTGCCCTTGGTGTCTGCACAGTTGTTCCTCTCACATATTCTTACTCTCTCCGGCTGCAGTTGTGCAGTTGTTTTTCCCCCTTCTTAAATATGTTATCACAGAGGCGCTACCACCGTCACTGATGGGCTCAGACTTGGCCAGCAGCGGGTCCGTCTTGGAGCCGGCTGGCATTGGCTCTATCAGACATAGGGGAAGCTTCTAGCAGCTTCTCAGAGAAGCCACCTCTGTAGCCCCCCTGCTACCAAAGCCTGGGCATGCAAACCCAATGCAACACTTGAAAGTTAAGCATCTGAAACCACGCTAAGTAAAAACTTGCTGCATTTCTTTTCAGAGGCACTATTGAAAAGTCTCATTATTTTATATCAATACCTGGAAATGGACTTAAATTCCTAGCCTTAGACATTTACCTTAGGACATTTTTGACCTATTTACTTCCTGTAAGTTCTTCATTACTGTGTGTTCAATATGCATGTGCTCTGAAAAGCATTATCTTTGTCATTCACTTATACGGTGGATTAATTTTATAGGTATATTACTACATTGAAAAGTAGGGGCCAGGTTTCAGCTCTTCGAACTTTCAGAGTACTGAGGACATTGAAAGCTATTTCAGTGATACCAGGTAAGGAACAACACGTCTTATGAATTTTCTCTCTGCTTCAGCAGTAGACTGTTTCTAATTCCTCTTCTGTTCTTGTCTTCAGTTTTCTGGTGACCTTTTGTGATGGTTAATGGGATCCCAAGGTGCGACTGTTTTGCAGTCTGTAGTGACTCTCAGTAGCATCCTAACAGAATGTTTTTTATCATCTTTCCTCAAAATTATTTTGACACAGGCAAATTTTTGTATTTTCTGCTTTTTCTGCCTACCACTAGTGTTCAATTTTACTTAGACCAGTGCCTTTGTCTTAATTTTTTCTTTCCTGAGCAGCACACCCTATTCCATACGTTGTCTTAACGTAATATGGCTATACCAACATATTTCTGGTTTCACATTATACTTCATTAGCTTAATCTTCTATGGTTTGTTTCCCAGAATGCTGACTTCACAATATTTCAGAGTTTCGTTTGTTTGTTTACTGACCACAACCACTATCTGGATTAATCATAATACTTCCAACAGGATTTTGTGTATGCTGTCCAGATATTAGATATTTTTGTAAGTCATGCCACGAATTAGGCTACCAAAGTATGGATTTCAGAATATAACTGCAAAAACTCATTTGAAAATCTATAAATGGCTATATATCCCATTGCCATAATGTATATTAACTTTACCATTTCTATGTGATTACAAATGTATTTTTGATTTTGCTATGGAATTAAACAGGAATTAAACATAGAAAGTGTTTAATTTTTAATGTCAAAACCACCCGACAATACTTTTGCTTTCATATTCACCATGAGGAGCAGAGATGAAATGTAATTTTACTTTTTTCTATGAAGACTTCTAGAAAAATCCTGGAGATCACTGTCTGCCTACATCATATTTAAAATTCAGTTATTCTATGATAATATTGGTCTTGGGTTTGTATATAACACATTTTCACAGAATTGCAGAATGATTCAGGTTGGAAGGGGCCTCTGCAGGTCATCTGGTCCAACCCTCCTGCTCAAACAGGGCTGCTGAGAGCTGGTTGCCCAGAACCATGTCCAGACAGCTTTTGAATATCTCCAAGGGTGGAGACTCCACAACCTCCCTGGCAACCTGTGCCAGTGCTTGGGCACCCTCACAGCAGAAAAGTGTTTCCTGAGGTTCAGAGGGAACCTCCTGTGTTTCAGTTTTTGCCAATGGCCTCTGGTCCTGTCAGTGGGCACCACTGGCTCCATCCTCTTTGCACCCTCCCCTCAGGTATTTATGTGCATTGATGAGATTCCCCTGAGCCTTGCCTTCTCCAGGCTGAACAGTCCCAGCTCTCTCAGCCTTTCCTCATGGGAGAGGTGCTCTGGTCCCTTCGTCATCTTCACTGGACTCTCTCCAGTATGTCCATGTCTGTCTGGTTCTGGGGAGCGCAGAACTGGACCCAGTAGCCCAGATATGGCCCCACTAGTGCTCAGTAGAGGAGAAGGATCATCTCCCTCGAGCTGCTGGCCATGCTTTGCCTAACACAGCCCAGGTTGCCACTCACCGTATTTGTCACAAGACGACAGTGCTGGCTCATGTTCAACTGAGTGTCCACTGGGAACCCCAGATCCTTTTCTGCCAAGCTGAGTTCCAGCTGGGTGGTCCCTAACATGTATTTGTTCCCTTCCCAGTGTCATAAATGTTCTTTTGTTTTTAAACTGGTGACATCTGTCAGGAATTATCTTCTAAGACAGAATTTCCCGAGGTTAGCAGAAGCTATCCTTTATCGTAATGTCTATTCTGCACAATGTGAAGTACTTGTTTAATGTTAATCAAGCACAGAAATATGTCTATATTCATTAAAGTTTGTAAGAGTTTGCTTAGATGCCATCTTGATTTAGAATTTTCAAGTTAGCAAAATTGGTGTTAGAAGGAAGTAAAAGCCAAACAAGTTGTGATTAGGAAATTTAAGAAAAAATACTTTACTCAGTCCTGTGCTTTATTTTACCCCATTTAATACTCTTACTAAACCATTTACACTGATTGGTTTTAACATACTTGCAACTGTTATATAGTGTCATATGGGAGTGCTACTGAATTCCACTTCTCGTTTTGCTTATTATTGACTCTTATTTTTCTAGGTCTGAAAGTCATCGTGAATTCACTTATTGAATCTGTTAAGAAACTTACTGATGTGTTGATCTTGACTGTTTTTTGCTTGAGTGTATTTGCTCTAATAGGCCTCCAGCTTTTTATGGGCAATTTAACATACAAATGTGTCCTCAATAATACTACATACAATGACACATTATGTAAGGATGCCAAGATATACGTACCAAATGAGAAAGGTAAGTTTTATTCTTTCTCCCTTTACATAATCTGTGCATATTCCAATGTATGTCTTGATTTTTCACAGAGATGTTAAAATGTAATTGCATGTATTTCTCAGAAGAAGGTATGTCCTTCCATTTGCGCAAGTAGTAATGTGAAGTCTCTGGGCCAAGTGAATGTGTGGTTAGTGAATTTTGGATTTGCAGAAGGATTAGCAGTCTGTGGGACAGAAGGGACTGAGTTTTCTGGAAGCATTTGTTTCTTTACCTCTGGGCATTGCATGGGGATCCTAATTTTAGGAGTTCTGCACAGAGAATAATTTTTTCCATCACTTAATCTATATCGTTCAGGGATTTTGCCGCCTTCTCACAGATATTCTTATTTTTACTGGAGATCAAATGAAATCTTACATTGTGAGTTGTGCAGTTAATAATTTATTTTTTTTTAACTCCTGTAGAGCTGGATCTGCTGAGAAGCAGTGTTGTACGCCCTTTGTTGTGACAGGAGTCTTTCACAGAGATGTGATCCATCAGGATGTTTTTTTAAAGTGCAGTAATGTATGGTTTACTGCTAGATTGCTGTAGGAACTGACAACTTAAGATTTTTATAATTCCTTGATTATTTTTTTTTATTAGATATCTGCTCCAGAATGAATAAATCTAATGAAATATTGCTCTGTGGATACAGTTCAAGTCGTGAGTAAGTGAACAAAACAGTTTTAGTACTTTCTTATTTTTTCTTCCAGATGTGGTTTTATTTTTGGCCTAAAGGAATGGTGATGATTTTTCAGGAGGGTGGAATGTGTGTGTATGGGTTATCAAATTAAAACCCAGACATTTCACATTGGAAAAAGAATAAAGTACTAGGTTGCAAGCAATTATATATGTGCTTTGTTGCTAAGCACTGGTAATATAATGGTAACGTAGAATGATATAAAGGAAGAGATCAGTAGAGTTGTGAGATATTAATAAACTCTCCTCTCCTCATCTTGGTGAATTATTTAAAAATAAACCTATTTCCATTATTTCCCCTCTCTATATATTTGTTTGCATGTGTCCTATGTCAGTGGAGAGTTTCTGTCTAGTCAAAAACCTGACAGAATTAGAGCTTGTGTCTTGTTTCTTTGACTACACAAATGGCTTTCTAGGATTATCTGATACAAATCAGCCCTTCTGGCAGAATTATATTGGGGAATAATGAAAGAGACTTTCAGATAAGCTAACAAATCTATATTTGATGTTGTATGGGATGCTTTCAGGTGCAATCTAATACTGCAAGTATGTGTTGTTTAACATTTCTTTTGTGGTTAGCAAAGAGTGCCCAGAAAACTATATCTGTAATAAGACTGGGAAGAATCCTGACTTTGGTTATACAAGTTTTGATCATTTTGGCTGGGCCTTCCTTTCTTTATTCCGTCTGATGACACAGGATTACTGGGAGCGTCTCTACAGACAAGTAGGTACTTTTATTACCTGCTAGAATGACTTCAGACATACAGTTTAGAGCTTTATGTCTGCTAGAAAAATCTGCACCAGTTCTAACATTCCTGATACCAAATTTCTTTTAAAATCAATATAAATATTAAGGAATTAGCTTCAAGTGGCTAAGTTGTGTCATCTTCTGCAAGTGACGTTGGATGCGAGCAGTCCTGCTGTGCATGTCTGTAGTTTTGTTGGACAACACACTCGGTTGATCCGGAACTACCAAAGGATTGGGGTATATAGTAGATGCAGCTAGTGAGCTCACTGCTGCTGCAGGGGATGTGAGGACTCATTACGTAATCTATTTGTCTTCCTTTTAAGTCCTGACTCCTCACCAAACCTTTTGGCTCAGCATATACACTAACATTTCAGTTTGTTTTTGGCAACTGGTATTAAAAAAATTGGAGCCTTTATGTTTTGATTTGGAGCGTGGAATGTAACTTGAAAATTCTGCGTTTTGACAAAAATGATACAAAAATTGCATGTAGAGAACTCTCTGGATCCCATACATCTATGCAGTGCCTTTGCTAGAAGGGAATTATCCTCTGCCTTGTTCTATAGCTTTAACATGGTCCACTTTAACTTTTTTCCAGCAACCTTTATTAACGGAGATTTTTTAAAAACGGATACATCTTCTTTTTGCCATTTGGAAGTCACATGATTTTTAGTTTTTAATGTCGCAGAGCTTAATTTTGAGCCATCTTCTCTGCTGCCATTTAAAAAAATGTAAGAATAAGCAATCAGTCTAAATATTTCCTCTATTTCACTAATTGTACCATCTTTCATGATTGTTTAGATAATTCTAGCTTCCATTCTTATTACGGAGTTTTATTGATTTTTTCTATAGTCACCTGTATATTTCTTTACAGCTGAAGTTGTCTTCTCATAACTTAAACCCTGATGATCATTTGCCTGATTTACTGGGAGATATTTAATTTTAGCAATGGATTTTTTTAATTCTTCTCTGCAGTACATGGAATCATTATGAATGTTTGATGGTCTGTTACATAAAGAGAAACCACTGTATGATCACAGACTTTTTAAGAGCTAAATTTCTTTTACTTGTGGACCAGGAGAACTCCTGACTAGATATATTTCCAGATCTTCTGTATAACTTAGACCAGCGGTAGATCCTACTGTTATTTAATGAAAACAGTGCAGTTTGTTGACCTTTTGCATTGTATGGAAAAATAAATTGTTTAAAGTTAGTTTGAAATTCAGTTGTAAATGTTAGTTTGTCAAGAATTTATTACAGCCTTTACCTTTTCCTCACAGATTATCCGTACATCTGGAAAGAACTACATTTTATTTTTTCTGGCGGTCATCTTTTTGTGCTCATTTTATCTCTTCAATCTGATCTTGGCTGTAGTAACTATGGCATATGAAGAGCAAACTAGAGCTACTCTTGCTGAAACAGAGGCAAAGGAAAAATTACTTCAGGATGCCAAACAAATTCTAGAGAAAGAACGGGTTTGTAAATTATTATATATAATATGTGGTTCCTTTTGTTTTCTTCTGTTTGTGAATTAAGGAAATAAGGTTTTTAATTAAACATGTGTTTCTTACAATACTTTCTCACACTTCATTTCTCTTTCTCTCTGTCTTTTTATAAATACATGTGTATGTGTATATATAAGTATATATAAACATTTCTGTGATACAAACACATGAGTTCAAGTTTAATTATACTAAGTTTTAGGATTTGCAAACCTGATGTTGTATAGGAATGGCTTGCTGGCAAGTATATAGCTTTATTCTATTGCAAAGGTGTTTGTGCTCTGTGGTTTGCCCAGTACCACTGTTGCTGTGTACAGAAATTCCTTTCTCTGGACATACCTTCTTGGTATTACTGCATAGTCTAATGAATGATGAGGATCATGAGAGGATAAGTTTGCATCTGTAAGAAAAGTTATTTCTACAGTTCCCTGAGGTTAGAGCTACTGATGCTGATAGATTTCAGGATTGTTTAAAAATGCAAGCTTTCTGACAGCCACTGTGCTCAGCCAATTAAGGGGTGTCGTGCCTTTTTTTGAGTGATTGCATGCAGAAGATCTACCTGTTGACAAGAGCAGGAATAGTCTTTGACCAGGCTAGCGCTCTTAGTTCTGTATTAATGTAGAAGGACATCCAGAGACTGCGTTAGTTTCTTTGCTGTTGGTTTGTAGAGCTCATAGACACACATCGGCTTTCTAAAGGGTTTCTTCTTGGCATAATATTGCCTAGATTCATTCATTCCTTGGCCTGTATGGGACCAGGCATCACATTGTTGGTTTTATTTTATTTCTGAGAAGTGAAGCTCTGAGCTGAGACAACAAGATAGATTGAAAGTTGTTGGTAAGACATATTATCTTCTAACTTTTTATAAAAGATACCTCTGATTTACTGCTAAGAATCAGAAAAGTCAGACTTGTAAGAGGACATACAAATATTCTCTAGCAATTATCCAATTTCATGATTAAGGTGAAAGACATCACCAGTTTACCAAATTCCTCCTCTACAGCTGTTGACAGGCCTGTAATATTTCTCTGTCCGAAATTCCAGCTTGCCAAGCTTTACTTAGGCTTTTCTTCCTTCTAGTTTTCTTTCAACAGGATTAGTAGTTAAGAAAGGTTTAACAGTTTAGGATTTAGTCTGAGCCCTTAGTCTTCCATTGTCTTTGGGCTCAAGATCCCTTCCAAAGCAAGAAAAGGAGGATAAAAGAATACACCATAATATTCTGAAATTCAGATACAAAATACAGTATCTAAAGTAGGAAGGACGAAGTTTAATTACAGTAGCTGATAAGTAACCCTGCTTTATCTTTCAGTATTGTGAATAGCATTTTGTACTCCTATCTTTTTATAGTAGTTTAATATTTGAAAGGTAGGAACTGTTAGTGCAAAGCATTCAGACAGCATAATAATTAAACTTTGTATGATCCTAGTCCATTTGCCTTGTATTAATAGACAGATGTTTTGCTGTTTCTTTTGCAGATGTTGGCTGCAAGAGAAGGTGATACGGCCTTACATGTCACATCTGAAATGTCAATTGCTGACTTCAAAAATTCAGAAGAAAAAGAGAGAGAGAAAGAAAAACCTATTTTAAGACAAAGCTTAGTTTTAGATGATCACGGCAAAGAGGAACATATATTTCATTCACAGCCTGGTCGCTGCCACAAGAAGCTCGTAAGTGTTCGAAGTAGAAGATGTATTCATTAGACTCTTTTCTGCTCCCCCCCGCACCCCCCCCCCAACCTTTGCATGTACTGCATTAACTTGTTTTTTTAAAGCAATGTGAAAGTTAGATTTTGGGACCAGAGGGAGGCAGCACTATATGGACTTGGAAGGAAAGTTCGAAGTGGCTGTCAGTAGCATACTTGTGACATGTTATAGCCCTCTGCACTTACAGCTGTGATAAGATCTGTCAGCATCTCTTGTGCTGCATAAACAAACATACAAAATCCTGTAAGTTTACAATTTCCCTAATGACCTACCCTTTCTTTTTTTGTACACACAGCTAATTCTCTGGCCTAAATCTGATAGGATTTTGAAGACTTCTAATGTTAGGGGCATGACGCACTTGTCTAACTGTAAGCTTCTAGTGCCGTTTTAGATGTTCCAGGTCGGATGTCCTGGATATCTTTGGCATCTGTGGCACATCTTCCAGCACTGTGTGGATATCTCAAATACATTATGGCATCTCAAATGTTACTAAATTCGTAGATTTAGGCAACTGGATTGTGATCCAGGTTTTTGTTTGCATGTGTCTACATGTGATTTAGGTTCTAAACTCCCNTATCTCAAATACATTATGGCATCTCAAATGTTACTAAATTCGTAGATTTAGGCAACTGGATTGTGATCCAGGTTTTTGTTTGCATGTGTCTACGTGTGATTTAGGTTCTAAACTCCCAGAGTCAAATGGAGATCTAACTTTTTGTGTCACAAATTGATACCTAGTGATGTTAGTGAATTTCTGGAGTGTCTTACTTGGCCTCCACCTACTCTACAGAAGGCTACAGACATAATTTGTCATGTCTGCTTAGTCTGAGACTGTGAATGTCTCAGATACCAAATGTCTCAATAGACCATCTTGAGTGCATTCACTTATGTTTAAGTGAATCAAAGTTATAAAAAAAATGCATCTCTTATAATGGGATTTTAGATGCATTGTGCACATGGACAAATTAAATGCGAATGCCTGAATATTAGGCTGAATCCCACAAGTGCTATTTCATATCTTGATTACAGCAGTGACTTCTGGCTTTGAAAAAGATTCCTCTGCTCATCGCTCCTTTCTACATCCATTACGAAACTGCTATTAAAACTTACAATTCTTACTTCACTTAATCTTGGGGTTTTTTCCCAGTACCTGGAAAAATACCTTGTATCTCACGGACCGTCCTTACTGTCATGTTATCTATGGTCCAGCATCCATGTGGCGTATAGATTTGTTACCTTTTCAATGCTTAGTTCATGTATGTATCTTCACTAGGCATGACCAGTGCGTGTGTGACTGCATTTGGGGTATTGTGTTGAGTTTTGAGCTCCCCAGTAGAAGGATTACGTTGAGATATCATGCAAAGCCAGTGGAGGCTGCAAAGATGATTAAGGAGCTGTAGCACATAATGTGTGAGGAGGGGTGGAGAGGCTGGGTTTGCTCAGCCTGAAGGAGAAAAGGGAAAGGGAAGAAACTGGTTATTGCTGTCTACTAGTATCTAATGGGAGTGCATAAAGAGGCAGGAGCCAAGATATTTTACAGGTGCACAATGGAAACTCACGGGGAACAAGTTGCAACAAGGAAAATTCCGATTAGTTATTAAGGGAGGGACAAAATCACTGTGACAGAGGATAAATATTAGAACAGGTCATCCAGAGAAATTTTTGGATGTTTGTTTTTGGAGATACTCAGAACGTAGCTGGAAAAGGCCCTACAGTTAAAGTTAAAGTTTGCCCTGCTTTGAGTGACAGAATGGGAGGACTTCCAGAGGACCTTCCCAACTTTAGTTTTTCTCTGGCTCTGTGTAGACAGCCATGTTTAGATGCCTATATTTCGGTATTTTAATTTTATGCTGAATCTCCAAAATAATTCTAAGGCAATTATCCACGTTACTAAATTATTTTCAACAACATCTAAAAAGAAAGCTTTTGATGCCCTTATACTGGTTCAGCAACGGCCATTCTCCAGTACAGGCTTGTAACTTAGACCAAACAGGGTTCACTGGAAAAACAGAAGATGAAAAAGTGGACGTTTGTGTCCAAATAACACCTTGACTGAAACGCTGATGGCCAGCCACACCTTTGATAATGCAGTCTGGAATTTCAAACCAGTCTTCATTCACCCTCTCAAATGTGTTTCTTCCTTCCATTTCTTTGGTGATCATTTATCATGACTGAGCTGGGTTTCTAGATGTGGAGAGCTGGAATTCATCAGCAAAATATATAGTATTCATTTTGGTATTATCCCTCACGCCTTTGTCTCACAAGATATTGTCTATGACCCCGCCATGATAGTCTGTTCCATCTTGTGGCAGATTCTCTCCTGCTTCTGGGAGAACATCAGAATTGTTCCCACCCATCTCAAAGAAAATGGAAACTTTACAGTAGCAGAGCTAAAATAGTAATGGCCCAACTTCCTTCCTTTTGAAAAGTGTCCTTGTAGGGAAGTTCTTGTCAGACATGTAATCCTAGCTAAAATGGATTAGGTTTTCATTCTGGCACTCAGCATGGTCAGAACTTCTTCTAAATTCTGTGATCCTAGCTATATTAAATTACGTGTCTGAGCTGAAGGAGTCAAAATATCCACTTGGCAGCAACTGCCATCTGTCATCTCCTTTTGTATAGTATTTGCTTCTTACAGAGTGTCATTACCATTTACCCTGCTGTGTTAGGAATATTATGCCATTTTGTGACCTAATTTGGTTCTGCTGAACTTAAAGAGAACACTGTCACAGTCCATGGTAGTGTATTGTTATACTATTGAGGAAAAAAAGTCTTTCTATAGCAGGTGTTATATCTTCTCTTAAGTATAATAATCACCTTTTATGGCTGATTATCCCTATTTAATTTTCTTCTAAGTCTGTGACTGTGTTGCAGGAGGTGAATGAGCCAGGAGATAAATTTGGTTTAGTTCTTACACCTTACTTCTCCAAGGCTCCAAAATCTGCACAGGTTGGGTGCCAAAAGCAATCTGTATTTTTACATTTCAGAACCAACATTTTCAGACCTTTCCCAAGGTCCCTTCCTCTCTCTCTGTGCAGAGAATGGCAAAGTTATGAATATCTCTGTATAGGAACTTTTGGAAACAGGTAATAGATTGCATTAGAACCTGATATGAGAAACGTTAAGCAGAACCCACTTTTCGGGAGTATATTCTGCAGAGGTTAAACTACATTGCTGTACTTGCTAACAGATATCTCTACACTGTCTGCATGAAGAATTCCAAGACCCAGCTCTAGGTAATTCTGACTGTTTGAGATTCTGGTTGTAGTCTTATGCTGGGTTACACATACTTACAGATGATCATTTGAAAACAGAAGCATCTGTTTATCAATCGTGAGGGTTCTTCAAGATGCATATTCCACGTGTACACTCACTTCCTCTCACTCCCCTACATCACAGTTCTTACTTTGTCCTACAAATGTTGGTATTTCATATTTAATTAAAAAAAAAAATAAAGGAAGGCCTAGAGCATGATCTGAGCAGTGTGAGCTACTCTTACGTAGAGTTCTACCATTAGTCAAAGAAATACAATCTGCAACAAACACAGCAGTTTGTTTCATGTTATGGCAACTACTGGTAGTACTAGCTCTGCTGCAACTGAGGACTCTTCAGAAAATGTACTCTCTACTTTAATCACAAAAAGAGGCCAAAGATGCTAAGTCAAAAAGAAAAAAGCATATTGCTTAGAAACTTTTTGGTAGGACATAATCAGTTCTATAAAAACTTGAATCAACTATTTCTCTAGTCCGTATCCGTATTTTAAATCCCAGTTTGTCAGAGGACTTCTCATCACCAGTTATTTACTTCAGCTAAAGATAGATGAGCAGTGGTAACCAGTTCAGTGTTGATGAATCCTCTTAATCTTTCTAAAAACATTA
>VZSC01002047.1:143936-157955 GCA_013398225.1 Steatornis caripensis | reverse complement strand
AAAAATGAACATTTTAGCACTATATTATAAATTCATTTTATATGTCTATTCTGTGACAATCAGTTAAGTTTTTCTTAGCTTTTCAAGTCATGAAAATACCAGAGGGACAAAAAGAAATAATTATTATTAAACCCCTGAGGCCAAGGATATTGGTTTACTTCCCTGAATAACAGTTTTATAGAATATGTTCATAAAAATCATATTATCATAAAAGTTTGTTGTAATTATATGACACATTTTTACTTCTATACCTTCCCCAAAAAAAGAAAATGAAACAAATCATGTTGTGCTGAAAGAGGATACCAAGGTACTATGCATTATGGGCTGGACAGTTGGTAGCTCCCTGTCAGCTGGTAGTTCTAATTATGTTCTCCCAGATACTGGAATCTTCGTTCTTTCTGTTTTTCTCTTCCTCAGTCTCACCTATTCTTTGCAGCCCGTGTTTTACAATTGTCTATCTAGTCTTTAAAAACTGTATTTGTGAGTATTAATGTGTGATTAACTGAATCTTTGATAATAATCCAGTGTGTCTCATAAGATACAGGTGTTGGCCTGTCTATTCTTTTGTGTGTGTCAGGAACATTGTGTTTAGCATTCTGTAACTTTGTCGCGGAAGGAGTGATGCACTTCACTTGTAAGAGAGAAGTAGCAATATGTTTATTGATATGAAACAGTAATTTAACAAGGTTTGATAGTAAATGCGACAGCGGTTTCACAAGATTTGATGGCAAGGTACGCTTGGTTATTTACTGCTTAGGGGACAGGGTCAGACAGACTGTCAGGGAGATGCTCCCATTGGGTCATGAGGTTCAGAAAGGACCCCCTTGCTTTCTAAATTCCTTCTCAGGGAGGAGTCTGGGTGTGGCTGGGTCCAGTACTAGTCCCAGACTTGGTCAATGGTTTATGTCTAAAGGGTTATGTATGTGTGCACAATCAATCTTTCACATCACTTAGCTAAGGTTTCAAAGTTTCACTGCTTATTCCCAATTCCCTTACCGAGTATCTGACGCGATAAGGCTTCTCTCAGCCTCGAAGAGTAACCTTGAGAGGTGTCTCTGCTCAAGGGGAGATCCTGTTGTGCAGCCCACTGCTATGCGGGAGAGCCCCATGGGCCCTGGGCTGTCCACTATCGATGGAGTAAGATAATTGACTTACAGTCATATCTGCATACCGGCCGTATTTCAGTTAGGGCACGCTCAAATAGCCCCCAGCTGTTGAGCGAGATTTACAGCTCTCAGTTATTCTGCTGCTGTCTGTCTCCCAAGGTTCTGACTTAAGCTGGATGCAGCCATCACGACCACCACTGGTAGCTGTCGCTTAAGCAGAGGTGGGGGGGGGGTGGGCTGAGCACACCGCCACGAACTTCTAATGAAAACAAAAGTAGTCCTGTTCCTAGTTTTCGGCAGTTCAAGATTAGTATAGATCTTGATAGGCTGAATAGAGCTAGGAAAACCAATAATTTTGATTAACTAAATAACTATTCTTAATAAATATTTATTATTTATTAATAATAAATAATTCCTAGTTAAACAGCAAATAATTTATTCAAACTGATTGTCAGTGTTCTTGTTGTATGTTCTTTTTATCAGTCACTGGAAAGATGGAATGATTTTTTTCCTTTGCTCTCCTGTTCATTATTCTATACTTATATAATGGCATTATTATTATTGTTAAATATTTTCAGAAGGAAGCAACTTCTTGAAAAATATTACTGGTTTTGATGAAATGTCCTTTGCCTTCAAAAGCAAACATGTGATGTTGTATTGTTTTGTTTAACATTCTTTCAGCAAGGTAAGGCTTCATTACCATATGTATTTTAAAAGACATCTTAATGCTGGCCATAATTTTTATATTGCCATTTATTTATATTCTCTTGTTAAACTATCTTCTGTTGTCTGTCTAACCAAAGAGGCAGATATTGCTGTCCTATGAATTGTCAGTGGACTCTATTAACGATCCTTTTCGAAGACAGAGGTTAATGAGTGCAGCCACTGTTATTACAGATAATTTGCGTAAGTCATTCTTTAGTCTTTTTCCTATGTTGACCGTGTAACTTGACCTAAGAGATCAAAATGTCACAGTCAGCATTATTTTAAAAGTCACTAGGGGAAATTATGCTGCAATGAAATGTAAATTTCAGTAAAATAAATATTCTCCTATCTGTAACTTGCAATTACCAAGGGTAAATCATGCCTCACCAACCTGATTGCCCTGTACGATAAAATGACTGGGGTTTGTGCATGAAGGGAGAGCAATGTTTTCATTTACCTCGACTTTAGCAAGGCTTTCAACACTCTTTCCCACAGGACTATTTTATCCAAGTTAGGGTGTTAGGGTCTGCATGGGTGGACAACCAACTGGACAAAAAAATGGTTAGATGTTTGGTCTTCGAGTGTCTGGTTAACTGGTCGTATTCTACCTGGAGGCAGGTAATGAGTACCACAGGGATGTATCCTAGGACATGTCTTGTCCTGAGTGACCTGCAGGAGGCAACAGAGGGCTTGCTCTTGAATTTTGCAGATGACACCAAATTGAGGGGGAACCACTTGATGTGCTGGAGATAAGGGCTGCTGCCTAGAGGGACTTAGACGGGCTGGAGGAATAGGCCGACGGGAACATTATGAAAATTCAACCGGATCAAATGTAAACTTCTCCATATCTTCAAGAACCTCTTGCAACAGTACAGGCTGGGAGCTGGCTGGCTGGGAAGCAGCTCTGCAGGAAAGGCCCTGTGGGTCCTTGTGGGCAGTGAGCTGAGCATGAGCCAGAAACATGCCCTTGCAGCAGCAATGGCTAACAGTATCCTAGACTGTAATAAAAGAAGCACAGCCAGAAGAAAAAGTGATTATCACCCTTTATTAAGAACTTGCTAGACCACATACCATGCCCAGCTTGCCCCCTGGACCACCAGTACAAGAAATACATTTTGTTCGGTAGAGGGCAACCAAGTCAGAGGCTGGAACACTTGCCCAGTGCTGGGCTTGTTCAGTCTGGAGAGAAGGTTTTGAGGGGAAGTTAATATCAACCTTCTAGTGTGTAGGAAGAAGAAGATGGAGCCAGGCTCTTCACAGTGGTGCACAGCGGGAAGATGAGACAACAGACAGAAATTGAAAGAAGAGACCTTCAAACTGTGTATAAGGAGAAGCTCACAGAATGAGGACAGTCAGAGAGAGGAACAGGTTATGCAGTCACTGGCCTCATGGCTGACCCTGCTTTGAGAAGGGGCTTGTACTAGAAATCTCCTGACGCCCCTTTCAGCTTGGCTTATCTTGTAACCCTATCCTCAGCTCTGGACACCAAGATATGAGGGATGTCTTCCTTCATTTTATCCTGGACTTTTCTTCAAGCTACGTTGCATCTGTGACTGCAGGTGCAACTCACAGAATACAAGTTGTCAGTTTTCAGAGAGGTAGTTACTTCTCCTTAATGCAGATCCTTTGTCATCCTTCAATAGTGTAATAAACATATGAAGAGGTAGATAATGTCACCTGTTTCTGTAATTATGAGATTTGCTGGTGGTGACCTTTAAATAGCCTGTGATTATTTTGTGTAGAATGAGTGAAACAATTTTTTTCAATGATGCCATTCTGCTCACATGAGATTGATTTTTCTTTTCAATCTTTTCTATGACTGACTTTTTCTTCATACTATGAAATTTCACATAAGATTACTCATGTGTCGCTTTCGCTCTTTGTCATTTAGAACTGCAAGAGTCAAAACTGAAATGCCCTTTCATATGGAAACGTTTTGCTCGAAAGTATTTAATTTGGAATTGTTGTCCATTCTGGAGAGCAGTCAAAGAGAAGGTGAAATTGGTAATTTTGGATCCATTTGTTGATCTCTTAATCATGGTTTGCATTGTCGTGAATACCTTATTCATGGCTCTGGAGTACCCTGGCATGCCAGAGAATTACCAACAAATGATTTTTACAAGTGACAAGGTAAGTTAAGTGTACGGTAGAGTGAATATGGAGTTATAACCCAATATTCTTACTGGGACATACTTTTTCAGTGACTTTTTGCTGAATTTCTTTTTCTTCTTTCCAGGTCTTCACCCTGATTTTTACAGCAGAAATGGTCTTGAAAATCATCGCTCTAGATCCTTACAACTATTTTCAGCAAAAATGGAGTATTTTTGATAGCATAGTTGTTATGATTGGCCTAGTAAGCTTTAAAGAAAATCTGTCATCTTTAAGGCTGGTAATTATTTCTTTATTCTATTTTAAAAGTACAGGTGTTGTATAGATTTGTAAAAGATTACAGTGAAATACCCTCAAATTATTTTACCTATGAATCTGTTAAATCAGTTCTCTTTGTTAGTAAATAGTAAGCCAACATGAATGTTTAATTAGAGTGAATGAATATTAAAGAATACATTCAATATGTTTATTATACCGTGCATATTGGATACTACAAATCCTCTGGCACAGTGCGGCTCTTGGAGATTTGACCTGGGAGAGAGTTCACTGCTTCCCTGTTAGGTCTGTGCAGTGGCGCTGCTCAACTACTTTTCAGATCTTCAATTAGGAAGAGATATTATCTGAGTGTTTTCATGAGCTTTAGGATAGCAAAGGTTCCTTCACAACTTTTCCTTTCAAGTTGAGATTTGTAAAATAACGTAGCTGTCCTCAAGGCTTAGGCTTGGCCTTGATGTCTCCTCAGGGCTTTCCTCCATCTTAGGGAAAAAGAGGAGTAGCTCAGAGATTTCTACGTATAATGTTACTTTTTTGCTTACATCCTTACTGTGTATTTAGTATGCTAAATTTACTAATTCCTTCTAACATTTTTCATAGCCTTCCAGAGCCATTGCACCTAGAAATTCAGTTGAGTTCTCTCTCATCTTGTGTATCATGACTGAGCGATTTTAACAGCCCTGAATGCTAATTTGGATAAAAATGTCCTTTTTTATTCATGAGGGTGCATAGAATAGGTCTCATCTGGCTTTTCAGATCCTATTTTAAGTCTGTTGCGTGAGAGGTAGAAAAAAATATTTTTTCAATTTTTGTCTGATTACATTTGATTGAGTCCAAAGGGCAGTCATTTAATAAGCCTTGTCCAAGTACCTACGAGCCACTTGATTATTGTCACTATTATTGTTATTGTGGTTATCACTAATAGACTTACACATGCTTGTGTCTCCCTTAGCACAAACAATTTGAAAGCTTCATTTGGCAGTTCTCTGCTCTCAGTGACATTAACCATCTTAGCTTAAGCATAGCACTTTTGGATCAGAAGAATTAAATACCTTTCTTTGGGGGAAAAATTATGATGGTTTTACTGAAGTAAAGACAGCATGATAATTGCAGGATCTGTTTTTTATGCGTGCTGTGCTATGTATGCAGTGTTCACCACTCACATTGTTCTCTTGTGTTTTACTTACAGCTCAGGATCTTCAAATTGGCAAAGTCCTGGCCAGCTTTAAATACTCTGATGAAAATAATTCTAAACTCAGTTGGTGCTCTGGGTAACCTCACTCTGGTTTTGATTATCACTGTGTTTATTTTTGCTGTAGTAGGAAAGCAGGTTTTGGGTGAATTTTATAAGACAAATTACTGTAAAATAAGCACCAATGAGAATTTACGCTGGCATATGAAGGATTTTTGTCATTCATTCTTGATTATATTCCGAATATTATGTGGAGAATGGATTGAAACCATGTGGGAATGCATGGAAGTGGCTGGAAAAGAGCTATGTCTTCCAATTTTCTTGCTAGTCCTGGTGATAGGAAACCTCGTGGTGAGTTTCAAGCTATTTTTCAGCCCCTACTGAATGCATCCAGTTACACTGACACCTTTTTTTCCGAGGCAAAATTTATCATTTGAAGAGTATTCACACTATTCTCTTTTCTGGATGTTACTTAATACATGTTTTTTTTCTGTCTTATTTTTTTTCCTTTTCCCCTGTCTTTCTCCTTCTCACACAAGAGGTAGCTGCTAAGCAAAATACACAAAATTATTCCTTCTGCTCAAAGTACAGAAGTGCAGTGCTTTTGATAATTTGATGTCTGATTTCTTCATCTTTTGTGTTGCCAGGATCAAATAACCAAACTGTTTAGTTCTTTTAATGCTTACCAACTTAAATCTAAAGTTTACAGTACCCAGATTTGCTGGTTTTGTGACATATACTAGAGCTAATGTATATGTACTAGAAGGCGAACTCTTTTTCATCTGCTTAGCTTGTTGGTCTATACTAGATCCCTTTTGATGGTGATATTATGAAAAACCTATCTTTGCCTGCTGTTTTTCAAAATATCTATCTCCTTGTACTTCATGGACATCAGAGCATGTGAAAATGTATTGAATATACCCAAACCCTCACTTCCCTTTTCTCCTGCCTTTCCTTCCAGGAGGAGCCTTATCGTGCTATATTAATATTCCAGTGTAATGGCAAATAATTTCATTGCAATGATTGATGAAAGCGAGATTGAGGGGGTTTTATCTATGGAGAGCTTTCTGAAATGTATTTTCTGTAGGCAGTAGTGTCTTCAGATTACTTTATTTTCAGGTGCTCAACCTATTCATTGCCTTGCTGCTGAGTTCGTTCAGTACTGACTCCTCAATGGGACAAGAGGAAACTGGACAAATGACTAAATGTCAGATTGCAATTGCACGGATTCACAAGGGCCTGCAGGCTGTGAAGGACAGACTTTTGTACCATTGTGGCAAAATAATGAAACGAAACATCAAAACAACAGCCAAAAAGAAGACTTCAGTGAAAATTTCTGCCAAAGACATAGAGGAAAATAACTATGCCATGACAGATGTCAGAAAGGATATAGACAACAGTTGCTTTGGCACTGGCAATTGCAGTACTGAAGAAAGTTCCTCAATAACAAGGAAATATGAAGAATTTTTAACCAGTCGTAGTCCCTGTGTTTCCATTGCAGTAGCAGAGACTTACACCGATGAAGGTGATGATGAGCACAGTGTATGCACAGAACTAGACTACGGAAAACAGGTAAGGAATAGTAATATTGTAACTTGCATCTGTAAATATAGTCTCAAAGACTCAATAGCAAATGTTACCCCTTCTGTCATTTCTGCCATTTTACTTTGTTCTTCCAGTTGCTTCAAAATGCAAGAGCTACCAGATAGTCTTTAGTTATTCAATAAGAGATGTCGAATATCCACTTTTTCATCATTCTCCTCGTTGATAGCCATAATTCTGCTTCTGTCTGTTTTGTTTCCATTTATTGCTGTCAATTGCTAAATAAATTTTGAGCAAGACAGGCATTGTTTCTTTTTGTTGCCTTTGCCTTACAGTTGGCACCTGGAATTTTTGGAAGGCGGGTCTCTTGTGTTGCTTGTATGTTACTTCTCAGTTGCATGGAATCCAAAGGGAATGCAAATAAAAGCTTCACCGTAAAAAAAGAAGTCTTAATGTTTTTTAATCCCTTATTCACCTGTGTGATACTTTGGACTCCCCTTTATACCTTTTGATTTTGTTGTGGTAGGGAGGATTAAGCTCAGGTCTTTCTGCATGTGAGGCATTTATACTGCCACAAGAGTCGATAACAGTACAGTTCATTTGCCCATACACAGGCATTTAGGGATATTTGAGATAGTTTGGGTATCTGTCACATCCACGTGGGAATGACAAGTAAGACACAGGAACTATAGGAACTCTTTTTGGCATCTGGAGGCCAGCGGTATGTAGAAACATCTCAGATGATAATAGATATCAGCCATAATTAGATTACTCCATTTAGATACCTGATTCTCAAGATTCCCCATACTACTCACCTCACCGATGTCAAGTGCCATTTGAGGTGCTGGATTATGTCATACGGCTTCTAAATGCACCTCCCAAAAGCTGTCTATCAGTTCCTGTAGATCCTGTGCTGTATTTAACTATGCCATGTGTATGTCTTAGCTATCCCTAGGTATCTTAAAAGACACTATGCAGTTTAGGGCAACCAACTGAATTAAACCTTTTGTGTCCTCACTGCATTCAGTAGTGTCCCTTGCTGCACAGCCGTATTACCTGTATGTTGTCTACTTTTGCACTTATTTTTTTCTCAGATTTGGCGTTCTTGATATTTTTTCCTTATTTTTGCTTTCTTTGCTTCTCTTTAATGTTGTGTTATGCTCTTAGTAAAATGGAATTTTACCCAATAACTTTCCTTTGAGGACGGTGGTGTGTCTTAATGAAATTCTGTTTGTGACTGCATCATTACTTTTGTTATATGTGATGTGGTTGCTTAGAAAGGATACCAATGCTGGTTTGAGTATGGTGATCTATTTGCATGAATGCATTTTAGTTCAGAATCATTGGGTCATCATCTGTGCCACCAATTATCCTCTGAGATTCTTATTTCCATATAAATATTTTTGCCTATACAAGGTAAGAGTGATACCTGTTAGCACATTGGCAGTACTGCAGCTGCGTATGAAACACCCAGTAGTATTTTCGGCTCAGCTCATTGCACAAGGACCTCAAGTTAGTTTCTTTTAGAAGCCGGCATTATTCACAGGCATTGGTAATAAGCAGCAGCAGACTCCTTCCCTGCAATCTTTTGTCAGAAGATAAACAAATAAAATATTAACCCCTCAGGCGTGTACTAAAGGAACTACCAATAGAAGCTGGCTTACACTAAAGAAGAATGAGCTGGTTTGCAGGTTCTCCACATAAAGCAAGACAGAAAGCCTCTTACAGAAAGTAGCTTATGATTTTCATTTAAGTCTTTTTTTTTTTCTATTTCTCCAGCTACCACATTCAAGAAGGAATGAGCTTTTCTAAGATGTTGCAACTGCGCTTTTTTTCTTCCTATGTAAAACTGATGGTGTAAGCATGTGGCAATAAGGGCTTTAGCTCATCTAAAAAACACATCCAAACGTGTGAGCAGCAAGCTCAGGTGGAACAGCAGGCTTTGATGACTGTACTGCACCTAGATTAGCTTGTTAAAAATTGTACTTTATGAGTATTGTTTGTGTTATGATTGTCATATCACCATATTTTAAATCTATCATAACAGGTATTTGGGTTCAAAATGCAGTTGCCTAGTGTTATGCCATGACAGAAATGTCAAAAGCAGGTGCTATTTTTGGATGGATTATGTTATGGTCAGTGTCTAAGTGGACTCATAGGATCCATTTCCTATGTTTTTGGTCACAAGAGGAGGCATCATCAGTGGAGTATCTTTGGACAAGTTCTCAAAGAAGCAGAAATTGCTGATCGCCTTAGAATCATCTGTGGCTATTTTTAATATGTTGTCCATAGGCATTTGATGACAGAAATTCTTTCCCTGCTGCAGTGGAATCTGGTGTTACTTGGAATTTTAGTCGCAAAAGAACTAAATGCTGATTGGGATCACTTGGCGCTTCTGTCTGCAACTAGAAACATGAGACTGTTGTGGTCCAGCTGCCAAGGTTGCTACTGAGCCATTTCATCAGAATTTAGTGAATTGGATGCAGGAATCCACCAGTGAGCTAAATGTAGAACTTGAGGAATGATACGTTTCCACAGTATAACCACAGGACCACAGTATTTGAAATTGAGAAAGAAATGAGGAAGAAACCATTCTTTTATATGCCTTTCAGGGATATCATTTAATTATAAGTAAAAAGACAAACATGCTAAATTCTGTGGATGACTTAGATTCTGTTAAAGAATTTTGACAGTTTAAGAGTGACTGTCAGGAAGGAACATGTGGAAAATCAACTGGTTTGCATTATTTTGTGCAGGAAGACAGATTAAGACATAGAGAGCAGTGTCGGAGATCAAGCAGCTTCAGTCAGATTTCTGGGACTTCTGAAACTATAAGTGGTTTTTCAGAAATACACCAAAAGAAAGAGCAAAAAGAGGTAATTATAACTTTTATCGTGTTGTGCAATATGCTAGAGATTAAAATTGTCGTGGCAGTTCTCTCGTTCAGCAATGACAGGACAAGCTGGAGTTTTCCAAAGAGTAGCAAGTGTAATCCCTGTGAAGATGGTACATGTCTTTAGAGGTAATAATAGTTCAAAGCATGAAGCTTTGTCTCTCATAAACCGCCATGGCTAACAGCATATCTCAATATATTACTTTGTACAAAATAAGTAAACAGAAATTAATCAAGGAACACACTTACTTTAAACTTATCTGATACATACTATTCGTTTTTATAGATAATTCTGTTTGCTGTCATCCCTGGATGCAAAAATTTGTTCTTTAGAACTGGTTCCCAAAACAACCATACTTTTTCTGGTCTAAAAACTTAGCTTATTCTAGTACAGTACAGTACATTTCCAGAGCAAAAAAGATAAAGAATCATGACTTGCCTCCAGTGACCCAGAAAATTATATGGAAGTTCAGTAGCTTTCTGGATTACTACCTCCAAAAGTCAAACCACTTTAACATTTTCTGGTTTTAGATAAAGTTGCCAGAAGTTTTGTTCATTTTACATTTTTTAATGATATTTATATAAAAATGAATATTAAAAATATTTAAATGCCCATGAATTTAAATAATTGTGGTTTTGTCTATGTTGAACATTCTGTAAGACCTTAAGTTAGTGTAGAGCAGCACAGCTGTCAACAGAGGCAGTTGTCCCTTCTTCTGGCTTCTCATTCTTATCGCTATCCTCGTGCCTTTGCTTTCAATTTCATACAGGGCACATTTTATGACTGATAGATTACTTTGTTCCTTTATTTTTATTTTCCTTACTGTCCTTAGTTTTATAGGTGTGCAGGTTACCTACCAATAACTACAATTCTTTGAGATGCGTAGACCATACATATGTTTCTTTCCTGCTAGGCCTTCCCGTCTTCAAGCCTTTTGAGACTTGGTTTGTATTTCTGAAAATGAAAAGAGAATTGGATTGGCATGATGAAATCAGAGTTTTCTCTAAAGTAAAGTTGAAGCATAATATAATCTCTTCTAAACATTTTCCTTCCTGGAAGTCCAGTGTAGATGACTAGAAGAAACCAAGAAACTTATTAAATTAAAGCCATGGAAACAAAAAGTTGGGATTAACTTTTTCTGTCCCATTATTTGTAATTTTATTTTGGTAGTCAGCAACATTAAGATAATTTATATGATGCCTCTTTTTTTTTTCAAATTTGGAAGGGTGATAAGTTTCATTTGTTTTAAATCTGATAACTTTATAATGAAAAGCAAATAAATTCTCTTCTTTGCCCTTCTCCTGTGCAGAAATGTGATGCTGGTAGCTATTCTGAAGCCAGCACTGTGGATCCAGGTGTTCTTCTGGAGATATTTTGCAAGCCTGAAAAGTCGTACCTACCTAAGGACTGTTTTGGAGAAAGTAAGAATCTTCTATGTATTGCAGTGACACCAAATTAACCAGTATTCAAACATATCTGTTTGGACCATTTCCAAATTGGCAGAAACTGTTTGCCTGAGACACTTGTTTATAAACATAAAACCTCAAATAAATATACCTGAAGCCAGCACAGAACTGGAGCAGGGTTGGGATGCCTGAACACAGGCATTTAGTACCATGAGATGCCTGAGAGTATGCGAGGCAACTGCATGAAGCTGGCAGAACTGTCACAGAAGCTGTAGAATATCCAAACAGACCTAAAATGGTTCTAAACACCTGTGTTTAGGTAGCAAAATGCCATCTTTGGAGTGTGATTCAGCATCAGACTGTAGGTATCTGTACATAAGCAAAGGCACTCAAAGCACTTCTGAAGGGGCAGCTGAATGTCAGTTAGGATATCTGTGTTGGTACCTGGTATCTTAAATGGCACCTCAACTGAATGTGTCTGAGCTCCCTGTACAGCGGGTAAATATCTGGTCAATACAGCTAATGGAATTCGGAAGACTGTACAGCTCATCCCAATGAGGACACCTGCCTTTGATTGCCTGAATGGCTCCTTAGACTCCATTGACTCTCAATGTTCAATCCTACTGCCTGGCACGTTAATGAAGAAGTGTGTTTCTGGTGCAAAACAGTGAATGTGGAATCTAGCTGTAACGCCTCTGCAGTGCAATTAAGTGAAATAATCAGTAAAAATAATAATTTACTAAACCACTAGTAAGGTTATATCTCTTTTCAAAACAAAAAGAATAGATGCAGAAAATAAAATAGTCAACTTTTTTAAATAGAAGTAATGGCTTTTTTGTGCCCCCAAGCCCTTCTGTAAGAACAAAAGCTTCTCTGCTTTTTCTGTGTATGAGTTGCTCTATTACAAGATATTATTTTGGCCTATACATTTTGTATATTCTTTACCTTAAATCGTTTCAGCCACAGCATCACCCCACAAGCAAAACAGCACATTCTTTGTATAGTCTGTAGAACCTCATTTTAAGATGTCTTACGCTTTTTAGATTCCCTGTTCTCCCATTTTCCATGAAACCAACTTGCTGTTCTTTATCTTTTCAGGTTGTGTTGAATGTTTCCCGTGTTGTGTAGTGGATATCACTAAGTTTCCAGGCAGAACTTGGTGGAATTTTAGAAAAACCTGCTACAAAATTGTTAAACATAGCTGGTTCGAAAACTTTATAATTTTTATGATAATATTGAGCAGCGCAGCACTGGTAAATTTAATTTAATTTCTCACATTTTGAGTTGATGGTTGTCAGTAAAGTAAAAGAATCATATTATTATATTTAATTTATTTCTTCTACTTTTGTTATTTTACATCTGGAAACCAACTAGTTTTGTGTTCAACTCAGCCAGATCCTACAGTACATTAAATAATAACACAGTTTCCTCCCTTACTTGATTTGGTTCCACATGAATACAGAGAAGCCCTCACGGGAATCCCAGGAAGTTGGTCAGTCTCCTATCTAACACAGCCTTCTGTTTCCTTAGAGGGTGTTGGCTGTTAATGGACTTATTAAAAATTAATAGCAGAATAAGAGATTTCACAGTGAGATAAGGAACTGTTAAGTGAAGAGCTGATATAGATTGGCACTGGATATGGATTAAAGTTTTGACACCCTCTGTTTGGTTCCTGACCTTTGTCACAGACTACAGCAATGTGACTTTGGGCAGATGAATTGATCTCTATACACTTCACTTGCCCTTCCATAAAATAAAGATAGTGTGTTCCGACATCCCAAGGATGTGAGATGCTGTATTCCTCTTGAGAGGCAACACTCTAAAACTTCTCATTTTGACTTTTTTACTCATCTTATGGCAAGAAATAAGACAAAGTTAGCAGCTGCAGAGGCAATGTCAGAGAAGGGGACACAGATTTGATTGAGGACAAGAGAAAGGGAAGTTGTTAAATGCTCTGGTGTGCTCTAGAGACACAATGAGCTTGTGGGTGTGTGAGTGAAAGAGGAGACAAGGAGATTGAGTCATTTATATCTAGGAATTGTAGGGTGTGAGAAAGGGTGTGACACAAGGTGGCTTCTGATATATCAACATAAGTAAGAAAAATTTTAAGTAAAAGTAATGACAGACGTGGTATCGTAAGGGGGAAATTGTGGTGGTGAAAGTGGATGGATAGATCATTAGAAATGTTGGCAGCAAAAGAGAAATGAAGTGGAAATGGAGCTATAAGGTAGGGAAGAAACGGATGAAAGGAAGAATGAAGACATTGCCAGAGGCTTGCTGAGGAAAAACTGCAGATGTTAAAAGGAATTGGGAACAGATTTATCAAAAACTTAAAATAAATTAGCAAGGCAGAAAATAAATTAAACGCAAGTGAACAATGATGTAAACTATAGCAATCAATAGGAGATTTTCCTAAACATCAAAGTAATGTCAGGGTTTAGGTGAAAAATGTGAAACTCTGGGAATGAACACTTCCAGATAAGGTGTTTGTCCTGTTTTTTCATAGCTGCATTACAACTTTGCAGGCTGACTAAAGATGACTTCTTGGAAGGTCTAGGTCTGAAACAGTGATTATTGTGTTTAAGTCCAGCTTTATTATGAAGAATTTTAGACTAGCACCTTCAAAATTTTTCCACTAACTTGAGAAGCCAAGATTTTTGATAGCCATAATTGACCCTCATCAGATACTTTTTGAAGAAGTGTTCAACGTAAACAACTGAAAGTATGGGATTTTTTAACTAAGCTGAAAATGAGACTGTACTTATTTTACAATTCAGGTTTTTACTTCTAAG
>VZSC01002047.1:128665-143802 GCA_013398225.1 Steatornis caripensis | reverse complement strand
CTTCTAAGTATAAATAATTTAATATGAAATGGTTATAATAAGCCAGGCTCTGTATTCTTGTGCAATTTTAAAATAATTTTCCATAAAACTACTGAACTGTTTTAAAACTGAATTCTGAAATTCCAGGCATTTGAAGATATTCACCTGCAGGAGAGAAAAAAAGTTAAAATAATCTTAGAGTACGCTGATAAAATATTTACCTACATCTTTTTTATGGAGATGCTTCTGAAATGGGTAGCTTATGGTTTGCACAGTTATTTCACAAATGCCTGGTGTTGGCTTGACTTCATCATTGTATGTGTAAGTATTATATTCAGCTTGTCTTAAGTTTTGAATTTTCATATTTTCTATATAGAGAACTAAATGTAAAATCTGATTATGAGTAAACGCAAGTGTAAAAGCCAGTTTCTAAAAGCTGAAAAAAATGGCAATCAAAAGAGACTTTAGGACAAATTTAAATGGAAATTGTAAGTAGTAATGAGAAGTTGCTTAAGAAAATTTTATTAAGTATCACTGTCATTGAGGACCATGTTGGTTATAAAAACCTGTTCGAGTGTAGAAGGAGAGTGCAATTAGTGATCAGAAATAGAACTAAAATAGATTAATTAAGACGATAGAAAAATGTGGAACTACTGGCAGCTCCAGCATTTAGAAACAGAAAAAAGCGGAATTGCTTGCTTAAAAGAGAAGGAATTTAGATGGTAAAGGGAGTTGAAAAGTATTGTTGGAAAAATCATTTACCAGAGAGTTAAAGATGTAGGAAAGCATGTTTTGTTTTGCAAACAAAGAAATCCTAGCAATACTTTATATAGCCACAAAGAGAAATGCTGAAACCATCAATAGTGAGATGGAGGAGGTGTAGTATTCAATATATACGTATTTATTCTGAATTCAGACAAAGTTAAATAATAGAATCTTTTCATAGAAAAATGAAACATTTTTGCTTGTCGGCAATACGCTGGGAAGATACTGAAGTTAAATAAGGACATCTAAACAGCTGACTTTGATAATGTCAAAGTAGCTGTTTCATAGCCTCTGAATAGTTAGCGTTGAAAGTTGTGAAGTGCTAGGAAATTTCAACAGAAAAATCTAATATTATGACTATTTACAAAGAATATATAGCATGACTTTAGCAACTACAGTTCTGTGATATTAGTAGCAGTGCAATCCAAAACAGAGGGAAAACATGAAAATATCCAGTGGCTAGACAAGGAGGCAACAAATTCAAATAGGAAGGGAGAGGCAAATAATGAACAGTGAAAAAAACCCTAATTATTGAAATAGTTTTCTGATGTTTTCAGTTCATTTTCTCTCTTAGAAAAATGTAAAATGAAGACTGGATATCTTTTTAAAAATAATTTTTCTTTCCACATCACTGTCTTAAGTTATATAAAGGAATTACTGTATACACTTCTGAGAATAACTATGCAGAAAATTAGAATATTTTATTTGAATAATCCTTTCTGATCTTGTAGTGTATGAAATCACTGTAGTTGCCAATTTGTTTGTTATACTAGCATCCCCCCAAAATTATATTAACTGTTTTTGGGGGAAAAAAAAAGAAGAAAGAAAAAGTGCTTTAAGTGAGAATGAAACAATTAAGTTATTTTTAAAATATTAGGAAAGAATGAAGGAAAATTACATTACAATAGTTTTGAATGTTTATTTTCTTCATTTGACTTACTCATCAAAGATACTGTAAGATTCAGCCTGTGATTGTCTACTGACACAAATAAGATAATTTTTTATATACCATTTAATAATCTCAGTTTCAATTCAATGAACACAGCTGTCGTTTGTTTCCTGGGGACTAAATACCATTTCCAAAGACACATCACCTTGTTTCTCTGGGAGTGCCCTGAAATCTCTCAGGACTCTTAGAGCATTGAGGCCTCTACGAGCTTTGTCAAGATTTGAAGGGATAAAGGTGAGGATATTGGGGGTGTGTGTTCATATTTTGTAATAGCTGAATTTGAAGATTTTGTGAAAATTACAACTTGAATCTCTGTTTTGGGAATTGATAGCATGAAGATGGTTCAGATTGCTTGCTTACATTTCATGGTTGTTATTTTGAAATGATACCTAAAACTTTCACAGAAATTTATAAATACGAATGAAATAAGGAAATTGAATTATAATGTGCTACCACAAGGAATTAATATGTATAGTGGTGTGAACACTTGAACGTTTTTCCATGTTTCTAGTTTCAGTGCAATTTGCAAAACAAAATAAACACGATTTTTTTTAGACTTGTACTTTTCTGAAACCCATTCCTTGGTTTATCTTAGACATGGAAAAATTTCATCCATTGTATTTGGCAAATTCTTCTGGAAAAAAGTGAATATGCTTGAAAAAAAAAAGAACTATTTTTAATTACTTGTCCATAGAAAAGAAGCTATATATATAGTCATTACAGAAAACAAACTGTAATGTGAGGAAGAAACCTGTGCTGTGAAAGTTGTAGTTTATCAAACTTCATGGCATAAGAAATGTAGTGACCGTAGTACTTTCTTATTTTTTTTCTCTTTGCCTGAGGCAAGAAATTGGGACCTGGAAAAATGAATTCATTAATTCATTGCTTCAGTGGAAGTGATTCACTTTTTGTAACTCCTTTTCATGATGCCTCTTATTTAGACTCCTGTGCTTATAAAAACTCATCTTGACAGTTACCTAGACAGGCTCACGTTCCACATTTCAAATTGTTTATCTGAAAGATAACAATCCTTTCAAACTTAAATGGGGGTGGGGGGCTTTTCTTATAAGGAGAGGAGATTCTTCTAACTCAATTTTAAGAGCTGCTCTGAGTGAACTAGCTGGAATCTTTAAAGTCAATGGGGAGAAGTAAAAAATTGTACAATGCAAATCATCTGCCCTGTGTTAGATCACAGAATGTAATGAGACACTAACTTCAAGCCCTGGGACTGATATTGAGTAAACCCTCCTGGAAGCCATGAAGGACAAGAAGAAATCAGTTAGAAACAGCCAACATGAATTTAGGAAGGGCAATTTTTGCCTCTCAGATATGACTGTCTTCTATGGTGAGATGTCTGAGGGTGGGAAAAACCTTCCATGGTCTCAGATATTGATTATGACTGATCTGGATAGGTAAACTATAAGCTAAGCAGAAAATTGGCCAAACTTCCAGACTCAGTGTGCAGAGATCATCAGGATGAAGTTCAATTGGCAGCTGGTTACTAGTGGTTCAGAGGTCAGTCCTGGAACCAATACTGCTTAAATTAAATTGAATTAAATTTAATTAAAAACCTGAAGAATGTAATAGAAATTGTCATCAGCAAGTTCACAGATTATACCAATTTGGGAGTCAGCAGTTAATACACTGGAGGCAAGACTGCTCTGCAATGAGAGCTTGACAGACTGTGAAGGTATGGGCTGCAGAAACCTCAGGAAGTTCAGGAAAAGCAAATGCAAAGTCTTGCACCTGAGCCAGAATAACCACACATAACTGTGGCATACTGTGAAACGAGCAGCTTAGCAGAAAAGGACCTGGGGAGGACAGCATGTGAAACATGAGTCAGCAGAGCAACAAAGAAGATCTACCACACATTGTGCAGTTTTAGCACGAGTCTGGCCAGCACAATGAGGCAAACTCTTCTGTTTTTTACACTTATGAGACTGAATCTGGAGTGCTTGTGTCTAGTTTGGGGCTCCTCAGTGTAAGAAAGATATTAACAGACTGCAGAGTATCCAGCAAAGTGCCACCAAGATGGTCAGGGGACTCAAGAGGCTGAGAGAATGGAGTTTGTTCTGTCTGGAGAAGAGAAGCTTAAAGGGAGGATCTGATTAGGATCTAATTAGACAAGGAATCTAATTGTTGCTTTAACTACTTAATGGGGGGCTGTGCAAGAAATGCAACTAATGTTTTCTGGTAGGCCCACAGTGAGAAAATGAGAGAGAACGAGTTGGCTGTGAGAGATATTCCATTTAGCTGCCTTGGAAAACAGATAACGGTGTGGGTGTATGGTATTGCAATAGATTGTCCAGAAAGGTTGTTGAATCTCCACCCTTGGGAGAATTCAGAACTTGACTGGACAAGACGCTGAGCAATTTGATCTATTTTGGAACAGCTGATCTTCAGAGGTCCCTTCCAATGTGCTTCATTCTGTGTGTTTCTAGTATATAGATATTATCCAAGGCCAGGATAAAAGGCTCAGAATTTTCTGATAATGATAGCAGTGAAATATTTCCACAGAGATTTTCACTATGCTGCATGACAGAGAGGCAAAAAGTGGTGAAAAGAAATAAATAACGGTCCTCAAATTCCCACTGGCAAAAAGCATGGTCCTGCCTGTCAGCATCAATGTGCTGGATTCACAAATATGGGCTCTTATCACTGCTTGTGTTCAGTCCCTTGATGTCACCAGCACAGACACCAAAGGCTGGAATCTCATTTTCACCGGGTACCATAACTGAAGGGGCTTACTGCTTGTCATGGGTTTGCATTCACCTTGTCCTCAAGCAAGCTTAAATGAAGGAAGAGTGCTGACCAAAACAACTCAGTCTTCTGGAAGCCAAACTTCTCTACTTTACGTACTGTGCTCAGTCAGGTGCCAGTGGTTATTGGGCAAAGTTCATTTTGTTACTGAGAGCAAGCTGTTGTTCTCTTACAAAACCCCTCCAAAATAAGAGAGGATTATTTATGATATTGTAGTAAATGTAGGTAATACAACCCATTCCCCTATACCTGATTTTTATATCCCATAGATACTACAGACTCATAATCTTATTTTATGTATTTCTTTTACTCAAGGATAATTCTGGTTGCCATCTGTTTTATTTCCTTCCTCAAAAAGACAAGATAGATACCACAGAATTACATGTTAAGACAAACTTGAAGTTGGGCTGAAGGCTGGCTTTAAATTTGTCATCTACTAATTTTTATATGGGTGAGAATCTGAAAGAAAAAATGTGTGGTTTTCTGGGAAGGTGTTCTATTGAATGTGAATAATTCATTCTTTTAATAAATTTTATTTATTTAAGGTTGTTGTGAATGCACTCTTGGGAGCTGTCCCCTCGATCATGAACGTTTTGCTCGTCTGTGTTGTCTTCTGGCTCCTGTTTAACATTTTGGGAGTAAAATTACTTGGAAAAAAATTTTCAAAATGCACACTCGAGAAAGGAAATATCAGTCTAATTGACAACAAAGATAATTGTACTTTCTATAATGGAACATGGATAAATTATGATGTGAACTTTGATAATGTTGGGATGGGATACTTGGCTCTTCTCCAAGTGGTAAGTTCTATAAAAACACGCTCAGTTTTGTTTTCTTCAAAGAAATGTGTTGAGCAGCCCAACTGTGGGTCACCACTAGGCTTCGCTTTATCTCAGTGAATTTGGGGACTTTTTTAGCTTCCATAAATATTTTTTTTACCTATAAGCTGCTCAGCTCCTCCTAAAGAACACATTAGCAAATGCAACATTTTGTTAAAAACAAGCACTCTGTTTCATGGCTTCTCAATTTTGTTTTAAGTTTGATTAACATACTAAGCCTGAAATAGTCTGCATGTTACCAGATTTAAAGTTTTGCTCATTTCCTGTAGTGAAAGTTTGTTCAGAGTGGATTAGAAAGAAAAAGCATAGTACTGTTTATTTATATTTCTATATTTTCTTTTATTATATAAATCATGAAGTATTGGAATGCTAGTTTATTGATCTCCCCAATACCACAACAAAGGAGAGAAAGGCTTTTTTAGAAGTGGCTGTTATCCCTGTATCTTTTCTAGAAGTTGCTTGCCCTGTATCCTCCAAAAGTGTTCAATGATTCTACAGGGTTGCTAAAAATTGCAGGAAGGAATTGTCTGCTGTTTTCTTAGAAATTGTGGTTATCCTTTTAGGATGTATTTGCCAGTTAAGCTGAAACTTTTACTGCTTTTTCAAAAAGTAGAGAATTTACAAAAATTTCACCTTAACAAGAGTTAATGTTAAAACACATTTCACAGGATTCATGGCAATTTTTTTTTTCTTTTCAGGAAATAATTTTTTATTCTCTTTTCAGCTCCAGTAAATCATACTTCCAAGCAAATCTTTCAAAGCGGTACACATTTTTTATAGCACACTGCTCACTTTTCCACAACTCTTAACACATTTATATTAGCTCTACCTAGTTTTTTAATTCATTTTTATTTTGGTGATAAAAACCTTAATAATGCTTTTTTTTTCAGGCAACTTTTAAAGGTTGGATGGATATTATGTATGCAGCAGTGGACTCACGTGAGGTACGTCACTAAATGAATTTTTAGTTCTTTTCCCTTTCTTCTTTCCTTTTCTATCCATAAAATTAATTTTTCAGCTTTCTTTGCAATATCAAGTCAGAAATACAAGCGGATGAATGCTTGAAACTACACAGTTAAACAATAATTCTTGGAGTACCAAATAATTGGAACTTAAACAAAAGAAAACTGGTCAAAATAGAGTAACACCACACAAAAACCTACTGTATCAAAAATGCAGAGGGCAAGATGTTGCGAGTTTTGGACAAGTCTGTTTTGGGAACAGAGTTCAGAAGGTCTTGGAGGGGCTGTGCCTCTGAAGCAAATTTCCTTCTTTTTCTAATGTGGACAAGTAGCATTAAAATGTCATGCGTGTTTAGCAATCCTTCCTGGAGGTTTTCTTCTCTATATTTGACATCCGTACCATGTGTTCCCCATTTCCACATGTTGTTTCTCATTCTCTCACTAGTACAGCATGTTTAAACTTTTCAATATTTAATTTAATTTGCATTTTCCTTATTAATTCAAGTGCTATACTGTTGAATGTAGTGAAATAGCTGTGAATTAAAAAGATCATTCAATGAGCTGGCTTTTTTAAACTGCTTCTTGTCTGGGATAGTATTCAAGAGGATGGCAGTTCACCATTGTATAGTCGGAGCTGTTTTTTGTAATCTAGGCATTCACAGGATCGCTTCTGATCAAAACTGTTTATCTGTTTCGTAAGAATTTGCTGCTAGATTTGGCTATGTACCTTTGTTTGTAAGTACCTTTACAAACAGTAACAAGGCAGAACAAGACAGTCGTTCTACTTGTACTTCTAAATAAAGGTTTAAATATGTAGAAATAATTTATTCCTCCTGACAATAAAAAGATTTGTTATTATAAATTGGAAATGCTAGAGCTGTGACTATCTGAATTTTACCAATACTATTTTTCTGTTTTGCTTTTTAACAGATAAATGAACAGCCAAAGTTTGAAGCATTCTTAGCCATGTATATATATTTTGTGATTTTCATTATTTTTGGATCTTTCTTCATGCTGAACCTTTTCATTGGAGTGGTTATCAGCAATTTTAACCAACAGAGGAAAAAGATAAGTACCACATGAGCTAATTCAGGGACTCTTGTAATCCTAATTTGATTAAGTGAGTGGTAGTTTGACATCTTGATGTCTAAAGTTTTCAGACAACTATTTGACTGGAGAAATTTAAAATAGTATTTAGATAACAAGTTTTGAAAATAAGAGTTCCCTTTTCCTCAAAGCTTTTAGTAACTTGCCCGTAAATTCTATTTTCAAGCCAAGCCCTTAATTTGTTCTAAGTAGGAGGACGAGGAGGAAGGAGTGAATAGTTTTAGAAAAGAGAAGCCAAATAAAGACTTTGCTACAGCAGAGTGGAATTCTTTTGTTTTGCTTTGAAGATTTACTTTAGAGAACAGAATAACCCTTTTTGCTGAGAGTAAACACCTAAAAAGTGCAAGAAGGATAATCAAGAAACACTACTGCTTGTGGGGGAAGTAACCACTGCCTTCCCAGCAAAGAAACTTGAAAAGACCTTGTTAATCAGTACTTCTTCTAAAACTAGCTATGTTTAAAAAAGCCTGTTGTCAATAAAGTAACCCTACAGATTAATTTACTGGGGTTTGGAAAAACGTCTGCATTGAGATCCAAGCTGTGGCCCCAGGAAGAGACCATCTAGAAATTTAAAGGCTTCTTAAAGCCCAGGAAGCACTGACTGCTTCCACTTTTCTCCTTACAGTTGTTAGATTTCCTGTTCTTTTTATTCAGTAAGAAATGGAAGGCAAAACCTTAGAATGGAAAATGCCACAACCAAAGAAAGCAACAGTCAGCCATCCCTGGTATACTTCTGCTTCTTTGTGCAAAGTTTCTTTGTCAATTGAGTTCTCTCCTTGATTCATTTAGGGGCTTAAAGTATCTGGAATATCAAGGGAAATCAAGTCAATTAATCCACTTGGAAGACTTAAAACAAATAAGCATCTTGCTCATTAAAATAATATCACAAAAGCAGACCCCAGGAGGAGATTTACAATTTCAAGGTTAACATTTGGAACACAGAATCTCTATGGAAGCCATCTATTATTTCCATAGGCTGACTTACACACTCAGTGTCAAAGAATTACTGCCCTTGGTAGAGAAAGATAGCCATAAGGCCCACAAGAAATTCTCCTCCTCTTTGCATTTGAACAGAGAAAGGATATGTAGGGGTTGAGGAACAATACAACTTCACTATACTAATTTCCTTTTATTGCAAAGTCCCAGTTACAATAATCCTAACAGACAGAAACAACGCTGGTTAAGTAGCTTATGAGCCTGAACACTTACTAGAAGTTGATGTGGATGTAATGCTTTTTTCTTTTCTCAGTACATACTGTAAATGTGCATTTTTTTTTTCTTTTTCATTTCTTTGCTGCTTCTTAGGGATTTTTATTGAGATTCCATATAGTGAAGTTACATGGAATTTTCAGAAGTCTTGCCAGAGTGATTCAAAGATGCCCTACTGAACATTTGTGACATTTGTTTTACAAAATGCTAAGCATTCAATGCTTTTATGATGGGTGGCTTCTCCTGTATACTCTGTTCGAAGTGATTGCTAAGTAATAACAGGTGGCATAGATGGTAGTAAGATTAGTACCAGAAATTCATTATCAGGACATCCCCACAGAAGCTTGTCCCAAAGTGTTCATTCATAGTCCTCCATTTACTTGCTAGACCAGCAATATACTTCTGTTCCTACCTTTCCCAAAAATATAAATGGAAAGTATATTACTTGTTGATGAGTCTTATGTCATTTTAAAAATATGAAATATATTTGTAAAACTTCAGAAAGGCTCTCACAGTTGAGGAAACTGACTCGGGAACACTGCTTACATTAGACTTTTGTGATCAAACCCTGATCAGCTTTTTGCAGTATATATGTCTTTTCAAAGAACAAGGGGAATAGGAGAAATGGTGAAGACACATTTTGTCTCTGTGCTCTCTTAGATCCCACTCATGACAGCTGTAACTTATTTTTTTTTATATAAACTTAATGGTTTTTATTTAGTTGAGTGCTTAAACTTCAGCTGACCAACAGTATTCTTTCCGTTTACTTAGGTGGAAAAGATCTCTTTTTGACTGAGGAACAGAGAAAGTACTATAATGCCCTAAAAAAACTTGGATCCAAGAAACCTCAAAAACCCATCCCAAGACCATTGGTGAGACCATCTTAAGTAGAATACAATAGAAGATATAAAGACGGTGATGATATTTAAACTCTGTAGACAAGCATCTGGAAATAAACTTCACACTAGAGCCTGTCATCTTCCTCATTCAATATAATATTTACATTTCACTCTCTTTTTCTTAATTCCATCTAATGCAGTCTTTCTGTGTGTGGGTATTAATTTAAGAAAATTTACAGCCTATTTATCACCTATTCAAATGTACAATGTATTTACAAAGGTTCATATTAAGTGTTTGCTATTTGTAACATGGTCTTGGTTGCTTAAGTTGCGTGATATTGCTTCTGCAACTAAATTTGATTATTGCAGGTGAGAATGAGTAGCAAGTAGTACATCCCTCATGGCTGTTATTTACTTTTGAATAATCGTTTGCTTTATTTGTTATGGTTTCTTAAATTTCATTCCAAGCTTGGCTTCACGTAGTAACTATTCAGACATTTTTTCTTGCTTATGACATTTTAATTAGAATTGCTTATACTAAAATGTCTGCTTCAATTAAATATTTCTATCAAAAGAGCAATCACAATGTACTCGGAATGTCTTCCTGATGTATAATTTTTTTCTAAGGAAATGTGGTTGCACAATACCTGAAAATACTTAACCAGGTATTGAGTGTTTTCTTTGAAAATCTAAAGAAATCACCTAAAAATGTTTCTAGTAGCTTATTCTTAACTTGATATTCTCTTAAATTATCTTTCTAAGCACAAATTACTGATTAATATTTGAATGTAGCCTGAGTCTTAGAAGTAGCATTAAGCAGTTGTTCTTGTTCTCTCCGCAGAATGTGTTCCAAGGATTACTGTTTGATATAGTATCACACAAAGCATTTGACATTACCGTTGTGACTTTCATCTGTCTAAATATGGTTGTTATGATGGCAGAAAATAGCCAGAATGGCATCAAGGATGTTCTTAATAAAATCAACTTTTTTTTTGTGGCATTATTTACTGCGGAATGTGTCATAAAAATACTTGCCCTAAGACATTACTTCTTCACCAGTGGCTGGAACATATTTGATTTAGCTGTTGTGGTCCTTTCACTAGTTAGTAAGTATCAATCGTTGTAAGATCAGGTAATGTGTCTTACCGATACTAAGCCAAATTTCCGTATGAAGTAACCACTTACATATATCTGATAAACAAATTCCAGATCCACTGTACTTTTTCAAACTGTATGCTAAGTGATTCCTTCTAAAAAGATGTATTTTTGTTTTCCCTTATATTTTTGAAGACTACTAAAAGGTAAATGGATAGTTTTCAATTTTTTCTTGAAGTATGAGTTTTATTGAGTAATTAACAGAATACGAATCGAATGCAGTAATGTCTTTTCGAAGTTACTGCACTTAAACTGTTGTCTTAATGTTTTGATGCTTTCAGTTTACATGTAATCACATTAACTGTTGTTTTCATCGTAAAAGTAAATTCAGATTAAAAATACATTCATATGAAAAATGGGAAAGATTTATTTCATTTTCCAGGATTTTCTTTTAAGAAAGAGGATCTTGAGGGCTGGTTTAGAAAGCTCAGGAAAATCTAATTACTCAGCACCATTCTCAATCTGGGCCACTATTTGTGACTATGAAAAGTCATATTAAAGTTGGCTTGGTGGTGTTTTGCTTTTCAAGTAAGACTAGATGCTTATAATTTTCTCTACAAAGGGTCATATAAAGCTTTAGTTTCTTGTAGAGTTTATTTGGTCTGTGCTTCCTACTCAGGCTCAGGTTATATCATAGAATAAAGGATGGGAAAGGAAAACTGATCTGAGTTCTCTGCTTTGTCGTGAGCACAGTACCCCTTTGCTATCCCTTGCAACCCAGAAAAATACTAACTTCTTAAGTCTTCTGTTTGTAATCACTTACATTACTACTGTATTGCTGAAGGTACTCATTACTCTGGTAGTAGGATCGTAGAATGAGGTGTGAGGGAGGAGAAATACTCAAAGACAGTTTTCCTTTATTTTCTTCTTGCTCTTTGATCTCATTCAAGTACCAAGCATTAATGAATATCTCACATTTAACATGTGGCTTAGGCCCGTAGAAGAAGCAGCAATCAGAGAGCAGCTAGGAGACAAGCACCATAGCTTCCAAGAGTTGAATGCATTTTAAAAGATTTTTAAAATACTTGAGCAAAGTGTAATTTAATCCCCTGAATTAGAGAAATATGGGAGAATGCTGTTTCTAGAGTATACGTAATCTTGATACCTCTTCAATATTTAAAGGTATTACAATTTGTCTTTCTTTTCCTAAGCTCTTCTGTAAGCAATTGCAGTATTGATGATAATGTTTTTGTTGAAAGTGATGTAATATGATCAATGTTACTTTCAATACCTGAAGCATAGCATATAATCAAATGGACATAAATAGGGCATTTCACTTAAATGGCTTGACAACTTTTTGTTTTCTTTTTCATTTCAAAGGTATTGGACTTTCTGAAGGCTTTCGAACTTTGTTCTCTCCTACGCTTTTGAGAATTTTTCGTTTGGCACGAATTGGCCGGATCCTGAGATTAATTCGAAAAGCTAGAGGAATTCGAACGCTTCTTTTTGCATTACTGATGTCTCTTCCTGCACTGTTCAACATTGGTCTTTTGCTTTTTCTGGTTATGTTCATTTACGCCATTGTGGGCATGACAAACTTTGCCTGTCTTGGCTGGGAAGGTGGGATTGATAACCTTTTCAACTTTCAAACCTTTGATGGTAGCATTCTGTGTCTCTTCCAAATTACAACATCAGCTGGCTGGGATGGTCTTTTGGTTCCACTGTTAAAAGGATCTAATTCATGTGCTCCCAACTTAAATTTAACAGATGAACAGAAAAAAAATTGCACAAATAAGGAAGTTGGTGTTTTATATTTTGTAAGCTATGTCATTATATCGTTTCTCATTGTTGTAAATATGTACATAGCTGTCATTTTAGAGAACTTCAGTATTGCCACTGAAGAAAGCACAGATCCTCTTTGTGAGGATGACTTTGATATGTTTTATGAGACCTGGGGAAAATTTGATCCTCAGGCAACACAGTTTATTGGGTATTCTGCTCTTTCAGACTTTGCAGATGCTCTGGCAGAACCCTTACGCATTCCAAAGCCCAATAAAATTCAGCTTATATCCATGGACCTCCCTATAGTTAGTGGAGATAAGATTCACTGCTTGGATATCTTGCTTGCTTTTACTAAAAGGGTCTTGGGAGAATCTGGGGATTTGGATGGTCTGGAATTACACATGGAAGAAAAATTTATGGCTGCAAATCCATCTAAAGTTTCTTACAAGCCGATTACTACTACCCTCAAAAGAAAACAAGAGGAGGTATCGGCTCTTATTATTCAAAGGGCCTTCAGGAGGTATTTGATGCAGCGTTCTTTTAAAAACAAATCTTTCTTATACCGTCATAAATATTATAACAGTGCTGTCTTTGAAGAAGAAACATGCGAGAAGGAAAGTCTTATTGCATCAGTGCTTAGAGAAAATGATGGTAGGAAGCTAGATAAATCACGGACTGCATCTTCCGTATCTCTCCCTCTGTTTTCTGATGGTATTGCTGAAACAGACAGCGATAATGCAGACACATAAGGTTGCCCCAGGCTGCAGCATTTTTGATTAAACTGATATCAGGTATTCTTAGATGGATAAAATATTTCAATCCCAGAGCATAATACTCTAAATTTAGAATAATGATGGCAGCCTTTAGGTATTGTGATTGTTCAGTTTTGCAAGTGCTCCTTAAAACAATTACTATTTGAACAACTACGTCATAAATATCAGAGGAAAATCAAACCATGGAATTTTTTTCCTCTGCTATTGGAATAAATGAGTTAATTTTTACACCTGTCATTTTTTTGTATTACCTCACATTTCTGTGTTTAGAGAAGAAATATATAAAATATCAGTTGTAACTGTGATGTGATTTATAAGCACACAAGGCTGTAGAACAATGTATATGTCTTTAGAGATAAGGCCTGGTTTGAAACATTGATTATTGTAGTAAAATTAAATAATTACTGCATTTTCTGTAAAATAGCTCACTCAAGACACTTGAGTATAATCAGCTGCTAATTTCTATGTTGTTT
The DNA here is from genome assembly GCA_013398225.1 of Steatornis caripensis. Classification (NCBI taxonomy): domain Eukaryota; kingdom Metazoa; phylum Chordata; class Aves; order Caprimulgiformes; family Steatornithidae; genus Steatornis; species Steatornis caripensis. Next base: position 130,270 of record VZSC01002047.1, on the reverse strand, counting down.
GGGACCATCTTCCTCCTAGCGCCTTTGGATGGATTTGTTTATGCTTAAGAATTTTTGAGGTGTCTTTACACATACACCTAAATGGATTTAGCATATCATCCACAGGTGTCTGTGCTTGAAAGTTGTATAAAATTTGTTCTTTGTATCTTCCAGTGTATGAAAATTGTGTTTAATAATAGTTACAAAATCAAAGGATGTTATGCAAGAGGTATTGTTTCCAGAAAATTTTAAGAATTATTGTACATAAAATTTCATTATTATACTTCATCCAAATGTCATAGAAAGCATTACTTAGTAATCTGAAAAGGAGTTCATGGTATATCTTATGAGACAACATTTATTAAAGTTAGAGGAAGTATTTGTTTTGTTGATTCTGAAAAAAAATCTGTGAACAATGTGTGTTGATATTACTTTTATTGTTTTTTTGCAGTTTAGGTTGGTCGGTGAGGTGTAGTGGTGGCCTCAGAACTACTAGTGAAGTAGGACTATTTTAGATTCTTTAATAAAGAGCTCAGATGCTTAATGCATTTTTGTGTGTTTTGTGAGAGGTATCTTCAGTTTCAGTTTATTACAAGACATAATCTATTACCAGAGTAGAACCACAGTAATACAATTTAAAAAAATTAGCTACCTATTAGCACAAGAAAACTGCAAATGCTGTACTTTTTATAGGCAATCAGAAAAAAATCAGCATTTTCAGTCCGAGAATAGCAGGAACAATAAGGTAATTACTCGATTTTTACTGTCATTTGCCTTGTTAAATACTATAAAAATATGACAGATACAGTCAAATCTAAGCTACTTGTAGGACAAAGGCATGTGAAAGCTGAGAGTTAAAGAGTTCAGACACCGTACGGTTTGAACTAGCTTCATTACTTCCAGAACCAGCTTCTGTTCAGAAAAAAGTTGACAAAGAAGGTTTGCAGACATCTTAGGGTAACTCAGAAATTTGCATTCGGTGTCAGCATCACCGGGCAGCGGGATGCAGAGAGACTTCACGGCTCTGCTTGAGACCTACTCCTGTCCAGCTTGGGTTGCTTTTGTGCCTGCGGTGCGTAGTGATGCTTTTGAGGTGAAACCATTTATTCTGTTCGGTGTGAGCTGGAATGAGCCACCAGCTTTTGTTCAACGATCAGATACCATTAGATGGCAGCATTTACTGCGCTTCAGCGTATAACTAGTCTTCAGTGACACTGCTGTCGAACTCCTGCACTTCAACATGTAGGTATTATATTAATTGTAAATAACTATAGAAAATAATATCATAACTCTCTCTTTTTTTTTTCTGGCCTGGCCTCTCAAGCTAGCCACGGTTCTCAGTAGGTGCTTGTTCACTGACTGTTCTGGTTTTTTACGTATGACAGATTGACAGACCTTACTGATTGTGGGGAAAAAAAAAAATGTTCTCCAGTGTGCTTGAATCTCCCAGGGGGTAGTTTCAAGCATCTTTCTATAGCACAGTAGCAGGAAATGTTTATTAGGAAAGAGATAAGAGTGCTTTGTTCTTGCATATTGGAAAAGAAGGAAAGACTGGAAAAGCCATATGAGAGAGTTTTAAATGCTAATAATATGTAACAAAATGCCCTTTTTTTTTTTTTTTTTTTT
>VZSC01002047.1:78885-128525 GCA_013398225.1 Steatornis caripensis | reverse complement strand
TTTTTTTTTTTTTTTTTTTTAGAATTAATCTGATCTTTACAATTTAAAATGATGTTGTTTGAGTGCAACAGCAGGTGCTGTGCTCTGGTCCAGAATTACAAATTCTTCAAAGGTGAACGCTTTATTTCCATTGTAGAGGCAGCAATTTTGGACAAAATCATACTTGGCATAAACATATTCTTAGTGATTATTTTACCTCAGAAACATACAAAAGTACTTGATCTCACCGCAGTGCAAATTTAAAAGTCTGGCCAATTTTTCAGTGATGCTTAAGCATTCAAGTAGCCTTAGCACACTATTGCAGAGTTGAAAGAAGAATGGTGATACCCAGCTGTTGCAGCGTCTTCATGCTAGAATTGCCCAAAAGCCAATTCAGCCACTGAGGCAACGTAGAGTTTCTTTAAGAAGGCTGTATAGATACCATGATGAGTTAGCAGCAGTGAACAGGTGGGAGTGTTTAACAGTTCTGGTGTCTAGAACTGTGATTTCCTCCAGGTAAAGATGCCTGGACATATGTGAACTTCATGAAAAGTGGTTAGGCATGCTTGGAACACAGTGGAAAGACATTCCTTTCTATTTAAGAACTTTGCTACTTAAATCAGAGAACAGCAAAACCAAAGGAATATTGCATCCCCCTGGTTAGGCAACACTGTGTATGTAAAGCTACCAGTTAACTCCTGAGGACCAGCAGTATAATACACAGCGACATTGCCTCTTTAGTGGTGGTGCAGAACTCCATTATTACATTTCCGTTTATCACCTTCCTGTGTAGAAATAGCAACAGACCACTGGTAATTAAGAGTTTTCTCCTACTTTCCTGATAACCCTGTATCCCTGAGAACAGGCTCCATAAAGGTTTTGTGGAAACTGTCCTTTTACTTTGTGGAGCTCTTCAGTTACTGCTAACCTTGCAATGTTTGCGCTATCCCTAGTGTTTCTTCAGGGCTCAGAGAGACCCTGGATGTAGTTAAGTCAGTCGAAAAGAGGAGTACCAGAAAGACCATCTCATCATGGCATTTTTACCTTAACCTACCAAAGGTAATTGTGCTTCACAAGTGTGTCCTCTAGAGTGTCACTTTCCAAAGCCAACAGCGAGGTCAACATTCTCTCTCAACTTGAGAAATCCCCACAACTTACGTTATACAAGAGGACATCCCAAAATATGCTTTTCTAACTCAGAGTGAATGTTCCCATAAGAATAGCACACCCAGCAACTGGGTTTTGGCAGACCTTTAGGCAGAGGTCAGGATTGTTACTAGAAGTGATGGAGAAGAGATCTGTCACATTATGCTGAAACTGAGTACAACAAATTTTTCAATAGTTGTGAAAAAAGCTACAAAGATGGAGGAATTGTGTTTAAATACTATTGTTAACTACCGCCAGCTAATAGCAAGTCTGACTGAGAAGTCTCTCTGTCTCACCTGCCAGGGAAAGGTTCTGCCAATTGCTTCACAGAAATGAACAATAAATCAGGCCTGACATATGCAGAACTGCCCATTTCTTGCTCCTCAGAACATGAACTGCCTTCAGTATGATCTTCCTAGACCCTATCCCAGAGTATCTGCTGAGCAGTTACATCCATTCCAGCTGTCAGTCCCCTTCTGCTTTGGAGTTGCCTTGGAAATACCTTGGAGAACTGAATGGATATACTGTAGTTTCTGAGACCTAATTCAGCGTACATACTGTCCCACTTTATCTCAGGTTTTACTAATTCAACCACAGCTTTCCAGCACTCTGCTACTAAGTGGTAGGCATAAATGATTAAGAATCACATTCCATGTCTGTTGCAAGTTAATGCAACTAGAGCGTTGTCCGGTTTTGGGTTCCTCAAAACAAGAGATGTATTAGAGCAAGTCCAGTGGAGAGATGTTGGAGCATGTGACATACAAGGAAAAGCTGAAAGCTTGGTTTGTTCAGTCTTAAGAAGAGGTGGAAGTGTGGATCTTACTTTTGACTTCAGCTCGGTGAAGAGAAATGAGAGCCAAACTCAGATGTAAACAGTGATACAGACAGGAGTCAACAGGAACAAGTTCCAACAAGGGAAATTCTGATTAGATGTTAGGAAAAAACCCACAGTGAGGGTGGATAAGCTTAGGAACAAATTGCCAAGAGATGTTGTTGCATCTCTGTCCTTGGGGAAATTTAGAACTTGACTGGACAAAACACTGACCAGCCTGATCTAGCTCCAAACTTGAATCTACCTTTGAAGGTGTATCTGCCTTGAGTTGGGTTAGTCCAACTTTCAGAGATCCCTTCCAATCTAAATTACTCTATGATTCCACGATAGTAGTCACACACTTTTCAAACTTAAATTTTAGGGCTAAACAGGACTTACATAAATCAAGAGCCATTTGTATTATCCAGGAATGTGAGTCTGCATCAATCAGTATTATTTTGAGTATGCAGTTCTAGTCTCTCTGTATGACATGGTGACAAATTAGTGCAAATTAACAAGAGATTTCCTACCTGTCCACCCTGAGAACCAAATGATGAGTCCTCTGTAACTTCCACAATATCATGCCAGATTTCTTTCTGAGAGTTGCTTCAATACCCCCATCCATTATAAATATTTGGATAAAGATGTTGAGTGTTTTCAGTGCTGAATGTGGTGGCACAACTTTAGACTCTTTGCTCTGCCAATTCCAGGGAAAATATGTGAAGGCATCAACTTAGTAAGTGGTTTTATTGATCTATAGAGGCTTTTGAAAGAGCAATAGAGATGTTTTGGCAACCCCTCAGGAAATATAGCTGTTTGGGCAAATCCATTGCAGTGATCTGCTTCATGGTTCCATGGAGATAAGGCAAGACAGGCCCAGCTGATTTTGATAATAGCCATTACCTTAATGTAGAGCTGCTAGAGTTCTGGGCAGATTGAGGGCAATGCAGTTTCCTGTTCTCTCCAGGTTCCAGGGAAGGTGGGCTTACACAGGAGCATTCAAAGGTTAGAGATTCATATGTTAGGACAACAGCCACGCTACCTGGCTGCCCAAACATTGGGTAGAATTTGTCCACAAAGATAAATTCAAGTTGTCACTTCAATCAACTCTTATGGAAATTTTCTTTTATATATACATATCCTTCTTGAAATGAAGAGAGTAGAACTGTAGTATTTTAATAGTAGTATTTTCATAGTGGTCCCACGTTCTCTGCAGAATTTACCAGCAAAGATTTCATACCACTACTTCAATTATCTATTCTTTTGTATGGCTACGGCTGGAGTAACAACACAGACATAATGAGGCAAGTAGGAAGTCACCTTTTTGTTCTTCACTTGATCTGTTGTTTGCTGCTGCTACAGGTGAAACTTGCAACTGCTGCACCCAGAAACCTGTGTTTGTGTAAGAAGACAGATTCTTCAATATCTGTACACAGAAATTCACCAAATATTTCCAGCTGCTGCAAACTTAGTCCCAGACGTGGTCTATGGTTTATGGCTAAGGGATTACATGTGTTTGTAACTGAAGGATTATGTGCACACACCCGATTTCTTGTATCACTTAGCTGAGATTTCAAAGTTTCATCATGCTTATTCCCACTTCACTTACTTACCTTCTGTCCGGACATCCAGTGTTAGTTCTCTCTGAAGTTCGAACTTGAGGTTTCTCGAAGAAGACTTTCAGGCATCGAAATTCATAAAAACAAATAGTTTAATAGAGTGGGACAGCAGCATGGTCAGCTCCTGTCTCTGGAGAGGGGTTGACCTGAGTAAAGAAATCCCCGGGCAATTAAACTTTTACAGACTATTCACCTGCTCCTCACATGATGGTTCAGTCTAGTAGTTATATTCAGGTCAGAGGTCTTCTTGTTCCTCATTGGATTCTTTCACTGTCTTCAGACAGGCCATTATGTTGTCTAGTTGCAGCTGCTGTTGACGGCTGTAGCCTTAAAGCCTCTGTATCTTCTGATTTACGCGGGCTCCGGAGGCCCTGTTTTGACTAATCATAGAATCATACAATCATAGAATGGTTTGGGTTGGACGGGACCTTAAAGATCACTTAGTTCCAAGCCCCCTGCCATTGGCACGGACACCTTTCACTAGACCAGGTTGCTCAAAGCAGCTAAGTAGATACAAGTTCAGTAAATCTAAGTGGGAATTTACAGCTTGTGGCCCAAGGCTTCGGCAAACCTTGCTACTCATGCTAAGTAAGTAAAACTAAGCAGATGGCATACTAAATCACACATTATAACTCTAAATGATTAACTCCCTTTAAAACTTAGTTATTTAAGCTAAACAACTAACATCTCTTAACATTGAGAGGTGTCCCTGCCAAAGAGAAGAGTTGCCTGGCGTGCAGTGCAGTAGCCATTCAGGAACAATTCAAATTGGATTCATCCAGTGATCTATTGTTGGTAAAAGATCTCGTTACTTCATGGACAACCCTTGAGAGGCATCCCAGCTCGAGGGGAGATCACTGCCATGCAGCCAGGCTGCCTAGCAGGGAGACCTCAAAGGAGGCTCATTTAGCCTGTCGTATTTATGGCATAAAGTGGTCGGCTTGTAGTCAAATTGCTTACCATGGGAGAAGGATGCATGAGATGCCTTGTACCCACAATTTACCAGTATTCACTGTGTCGCTCTGCTCTTTTGCAGGTTTCCTAGAGGAATTCTTGGCCTGGCTAAGGCTCAGCCCTTTATCTCCTTTGGTAACCAGGTAAACCTACTGCTGGTTTGGTTAAGGGGCGGTTGAGTGCATCTGTCACATGGTGTAAATTTTTCTCCCTGAGTTAATTAAGAGAGATTATCTCCCTGAGTTAGCATGAACAGCATGTCGGGAGTGTATATGTGGTTCCTTCCAACAGAGAGTGTAAAAACTGAACAACGAACAAAAGAATTTCAAAGAAAGCAGTGGGCTTGAGCTGGTTCAAGCCATGTACTTCTTTCCCGGTGACTGCAGACACCCAGTGTCATGATGGTGAGCATACTATAGAGACGGTAATGGAGATCACATCGGTACTGTGATTGAACTGTATATTCCAATTGCTTTACTATGCTAAGTGTAACCTTACATTTGTATTGTGATTTCAGCATGTTAGGTATCACTCTGCTAAATCAAAATTCCCATGTAACGTTAGATATCTTCAGATAAGTAAATCTGATATTAAGCATCACACCCTCCACATGTGGAACATCTAAAAGAATCTGGTAAGAGAGTATTGGACTTTGCCACCTAGGCATGGCTGTTCTTTCTGCATTTATCCTGAGTCAAGAATATAAATGAGCAAACATTTAGAGAAAGGCTTTTCTATTTGTTAAAGATAGGGCAATAGTAAAAGAAAAAAAATCTTATTTTAGAACCTATTTGCCAATCTTAATGATTACAGAGACAGTGACAACATCCATCTTCATTTCAGGTTATAAATTTTGTGTGTTTATCTATGTATACAGAAGCAGGTATTTTAATTGCAGTGCAATTAAATTCATTTCATAATGTTTCATAGCATGCCATGAATAATATATAAGAAGTAAAGTGAAATCTATCTCTATATTTCCAGGTTTGAGGATGCTGATTAGTGGATTTGAATGCAACATCCAGCTGTAGCAAAGGAGAAAACAATGGGCTTGATTGGCAGAGGCTTTCATTTCCGAGTGTCACACCATTGCCCCACTCATGTTGTAACAGTGCACGCTGTCCAACGAGCCATTTCTCACCAGAAAATGCAATGATTCAAACATGGCTTTGTGGCCACTGCTTAAACAGTGCCCAGATTTCATCAATTTAAGCAAAGAGAATCACTGTAAATGGCTATGGAGTAATAAGCCATTCCCTCACAAGACACTTTCTGGCTTTCTGAAGGTGATTTAGCAAACCTGCTTCTCTACATAATTAAATGTCATTCCATCCTTCTTGCAAACCTTTTGTCTTATTCCATCTTTCTGTGGTGTTGAAGAGCATAAATGTATTTACTGGGTTTATGATGCTGCTGGCCTTTTGCTGGTGCCAGTCCTACTAAATGCAAAGTTGAATTCCCAAGTCCTTTACCACAGTAGAGAGAAAAGTCTCTGGCTGGTCTCAGACAGCAGAAATCCCCAGAAATCCTGTAAGAAGGTCTGCCCTTCCCAAATTCTTAGCAATTGGATGATATGTGATGTACGCACCTCCATTAAGAAACAAAGACAGTCCTAAGGTTGCTCAGTGTTATAAACATGTAGCAGAAGCATGGCATGCTTGCATGTTCCACTACTTCCCAATAGTTTTAAGTTTTTTGTATGTAATCAAACCCAGCTATTAATAATATCCCTTCAGCTTTTTCTTGAATTTTAAGCCAGATAGTGTTTATGGGCCAAACACCTCACAAATAAAAGGGTTTAATGCACCAAACTAACGGTTGCTATAAAGCCTTTTTTTTTTTTTTGCGTGAAAAATGTGTAAAAGGTAACCTCCAGCTGATGCGCTACTGGTGTTATAAACTGATGATTCTGTTTGCAAAGGAAAAGATCCTCTATGCAAAATGTCAACCTCCCTCACTGAAAAAATAAACTAAATCCAGTTTCAGTAAATGAATGAGATGCTGTGTGAAACTTGTAGATAAATACACTCTTTCTTCCTTTTCCCTCTTGTCTTTCCTCCTTCCACCTTTTTTCCCTTTTTGACTTTAATTTCTTTACATTTTTTTCTGTCGCAAGAAACTGCATTATAAAAATGCTACAGTGAAGTTAAATAAGCCTCAAAAAATCTTGTGCTGTATGTGTTTTACGTCTGGTACCTAGAAAACATTTGTATTCTTCTAAGTAAAAAAGAATGAACGTGCTTATAAAATAACACAAAAGTTGGCCTTGGTTAGAGGACATTTGATTTACTTGGAAAAAAAGCCCCAAATGTATGCACTTATATATGCAAATACGCTTGTGTATTTATGATATGTTACAAACGCCAACTGCGGTAGACAGATTGCTCAAATTTTCTCTTTTGGAGGATAATGAGGCTCACGTGTTGCAAGAAATATCTGGATGACTAACACAGGTGAGACTTGATGCTATTTCAGGTTATTACTTCCTCTGGCCTCTATGTTATTTTGACACTAAAATACTTGTGGCTGACAAAGCACAGATGCTTAGGATATAACACATTTCAATAGCAGGAGAAGAACCCTTTGACCTTCTAATGGAGTGTTCCTGTTTTCACAAATTCAAAGCCCTAGTTTTAGATTTAAAAGATGAGAGTGAGATGAGTGATGGAACAAATCCTGGATTTTTTTCATTCTGTTTGTTGAGTTTGATAGACTTTTAGAGCATGTCTTCCGAGAGGCAATTTCAGACACTTCTCTTAGCATCATCCAATTATGCTTTGGCTGCAGCTCGTTGTATCTATCAAAGTGTCACAGATGCTTTCATGTAGGCAATATATTGCTTTTACAGACCCAAGAGAGGGGAAAAATCAGGCACCCCAGCGTCTTCTCCTTAAGTAGGTGTTGAGCAAATTAGTCCCATTACAATTCAGCATGCATTAGTCCATTAAAGAGCTGGAGGAAGATTCCTTTGTGTAAATGACCAAATGGTTTCACTGTATATTCGTATTAGTCATTTCCTGTTGTTCTTTAAAGAAAGTTCTTGATACTTGATATTTAAAAGATCTTAATTTCCACACGAGCATAACTTTACAAAAATAATTTAATGAAAGAAAACATTCCCATATATTTAAAAAGATAGTTAAAAATTTTTTGACATCATCAAATTAAAATACTTTTTGGCTCAAAGAACACAACAATTTCTTAATTTGCAAATACCCATATACTTATCCTATGATTAATGTGGCTCCTTGTATACAAAACTTCTCTTCCTTCCCCAAATCATTTCTGCTGGTGTTCCCAGATTTAATGGTAGACTATGCAAAAGAGCAGCTAGTTGGGCCCTCAACCAGAAGACTTAGACATCTCACCTGGGATGAACATGCTCAATTCAAATCAGCAGGATTAGGGCTCTTCAACTGTCTTGAGGCACCAGGTTGAAGACCCTTGTGGTAGTGAACTGGTGTCTTGGCTATGAATTTTGCCTCTTCTCACACTCCTGTTACATAAGAAGTTTAAAGACCAACTGGAGATGTCCAAAAATTGGGAAAAAAAAAATGCTGTGTGCTCAGTTCTCTTCTACCACACACTACAAGAGCTAGCGAGACCATCACCAGAGAGGAAACTGCAAAATTAGAGGCAGAGATGCTGAAGAAAGACCTCACAGAAACATGTAACAGATGTAGAATTACGTTATCAAGATTACAAAGGAAAAAGAGATCATTCCTGCAGAAAACAGTTGAAAATAGTAGGCATTGTCAAGGTTGTCTGTTCCAGATAAGGTGGAAAGAGTAAAGGATGCAATTCAAAGTGCAGAGCTGTCATAACAAGCTGTTGCGGGCTGTTCAGCTTAGGTCTTCTTTTACGACTATTTTGCACACCGAAAGGGGCCTGATTTTCTAAACAATATTTGACACTCGTTTTTTTTTCAGCTATTCCAATCTGATCAATAATACGGTCTCTAAATCACCATCCTCGGCCAAACAGATGCTTTAGTCAATCATCTTATTATATATTTAATAGTTTATCCACTTGTACTCTGTGTATGGGTCCTTAAAATTGGCTGGTCCTGAAGGCTATAGTTTATTCTTACCAGCCTGGACCTTCATTCCAGGCCATAATATCTTCAACTAACTAAAGTTGCCTCTGATTTACATCAGATAATCTGAGTTTTGTGTTTTTTCCTTCTTCATAAACAATAGAAATATAATGAATAAAAAAAGTTTCTTAGAGAGCAACTATCCAGTGTCTGATACAGCTAGGGAAATCTCTAGGTATACCTAATGCTGCTTGATGAAATATTATTAGGAATATTAATTTTCTAACTTGATTTACTTCACTACCCTCATTCTCTTAGCATTATTTTGATAGACCACCAAGGAGAGAGAAAAGAGCAATCTATGTTTTTCCGTTTGAGTAGACGATAAGCAAATTTTCCTGATTGAAATGTGCGCTGGACCATTTAGAAAGCTGAAGATTACTGTATGTAACAGAATGATTTTAATACGTACCTACAAAGAAAGCAATTTCCTGTTACTCTGTAATACCAATTATCCATTCAAAAGAGTCTGAATTTTACATCACCATGTTTTTTTTTTATAATTTCATTCTCTGATAAAAGGAAATGAGATTTCTTTATACTTGGTCTTTATTTTGACAAAGATGCCAATTAACTACTTTATACCATTTAGACTTCACTATTATGTGAATCAGAAAATAGCTTCAGCTATTCTTTTAAAATAAAGCAGCAATGTAATATATTATGAAAGCTATTTGAATCTCTGCACAGTAAAAGGCCTTCATAAATCACTCAAAGCTCTCTGCAGCATCATTTCCTCAGTTTCAGACTGGGCTACGAATCCCACATATGTTAATATTTGTCCCATAAACAGCAATTTATGAGGGTTTCCCCTCTTGACCAGAAGCTCTCAGGCTCCATCGTGTTATAAAAGTGTTATTAAAAAGAAGCGCTGAAAAGCTTCTCCTTTTGTAGTGTCACAGGAACATTGTGCAGATGAACATAGCTCCTGAGCTGACTAACAGCTATGCATTTTGGAGGTTTGTTTCCATACCATAATTTCCTTGACAGAATCAAATCAACAATGCGTGCCAAAAAAAAATGGAAATTTTATGATATAAATCGCATCATGGTGACTTCTTTATAAGAAACAGAAAGCACCAGATGGATGTTATGGTCTTTAATATATCTGTTTAAAACTGTATCAGTTAAGCGGTTCTAGATTAACTGAAATTGTTATATGGAAATAGCACATACACAGAAGCTGCAAAACTAATTTTTTCCCATCTGTGTTGGCTGACATTAGAAATCACAATACTTGCAATTGAAAAGCTATAATTTATTATTTTAGTTATAGGTATGCTGCTCAGAGCACGTAAGGCTTCTTTTGATTAATGACTATATAATTCTGCATTGCATATCTGAAATCTGTCAAATAATTTTAGCGTGAAATATTATTAGCAACAGTGAAGAAAAGATATCGCACCACTGACATTTTTCCTTTCCCAGATGAAGAATTCAGGTCAGTATTACACTTGAGATAGTGACACTTTCTATTTGGTTTTTATCTCTTTTCCTCCGCATTTTGCCGTTGAAGTGGTTCTGATTGATGCATCTTTATGAAATGAAATACTAGGATTGGTTACAAAACGAAAACCCACACTGTATCCTTAAAAGAAGGTGACAGTCGAATGCGAAAGGAATTTACAGTTAAGATCTCCATATCATACCTAACGTCTCAGAAAGGACTAGAAATTAATCTTTGCTAAATCTGGTGATGTTGTGAAATTCCAGAAATACATGCAGAAAATGATTGTTCTTGTGCAACTTATCTGCTTTCTCCCAATTAAAGCTGCCATTGTATTCGCCGTTGTGTCCCTGTTACTATAGCGATGAAATCTACGGAAGAACCTGGATAGATGCTGACAGATTGCTGCACCTGATATGTAATTTTTCACAATCTACCTTCCATTCATTATTTCTTAAATTGCTATAAAATAGCGTAATTTATCACAATAGATAGGTATGTACACACATACCAGTTACAGCATTGTCAGGAAATGTACAGAAATATGTTGGTGGTTATTTTTAAAAGAACTAAGAAATGAAGTTATTTTGTTCTATTTTTAAGTAATCATTCCCTACCCAGAAGTTATTGCTACGCTGTGGAGGGGAAACTGAAGGGCAATTTGAATCTCACTTTAAGCTGACTTTTCAGCTCTATTGTAGATTAAACTACTGTACATTCAATGAATATTCTTCTTTTCTAATAGCAAACATGCACCACATCAACACGTCTCAATTGTCTTTATTAATTTTTCTTAAGTTCAAAGAACCATTAACATCAAATATTTTCCACTTGCATTAAGCCATTTCTGTATCATGTTTGCAGATGCAGATATTGATCAGCTTTTTAAATACCTCTATACTTTTTCCCTCTAAACACCTAGATTTTTTATAGACTACTCCCGTGTGTTTTCTTTACAAATGGGGAAGGCTTTTTGGCTTTTCTTCATTTAGCAAGGTTGAGATTTTGTCACGGCAATATTTGCATTTCTACTTTTCCAAATTTCTTTTAGCTTGAGATTTATTTCCCTCCAGCTGCTCTCATTGACTTGAATTTGCTGAGGTTGGAGGCTCTTCACTTTTCCTACTGATGGACGAGAGGGGACACAAACAGACTTGCTGTGAGTACGATGGGTGAAATGAGGATTTAGTTAGGGAGGAAAAAGTCACTGCCAAAAGTGCCTCACCCTTCCCTGTCCATGGAATCTCTATTTTCTTCCCACACATTTAGACAAAGGTGGGATACATCTAGATTCCTGTTTAAACTCCGGGGAGATTTCATCAGCACAGTCAACGGAACCTAGACAGCTGCTTCTCTCACCTTCAACTAAACGTACATTTTGTTTGGCTACTGTAATTCAAGCCTTCTGCATTTTTCATGTATTTGCCGCCCTTTGCAGGCTACTCAGGGAGCTGTGACCCAAAGCCACGACGCAGCACTGATGATGCGAGACACCTGCTTTTGCCAGCAATCTTTGGGGTAAAACTGGTCAAATGCCAGAATTGATTTAGTTATGTCTTTGCCATGAGTAGCCAATGGGCTTGCATAACTCAGTGCACACAAGGAATATGCCTTGAATGCAACCTGTAGAAGAAAGTGCCCTTTGAAAACACCCTGGGGTATTTTTGGTTAGCGAGAGCTAAGCTTATGTGTGATTCAGTTGGGGCCAGAGCTGACAAGTAGCTTGCCCATCTCAACGCTAGCGCAAGGAAAGTCTGAGATGAAAACGAGATGCCATTCCTGCATTCTTCACCCACAGATGACAATAATTCCTTCTTGCCTCTAGAAACTGAAGGTTTTCTTTCCCTGAAAGCAGAGGAGAATAGCTAATAGGCAGGAATCCAAGACCAGCTGCTGTTTCAAGTCTGATTTTTCACCCATAACTTTGGGTGAAATGCAAGTAAATTAGCACCGGAGATGGATGTGAAAGCTATCTACATAACTGATGTTAGAGACACTTTATAGCGGCATTCATAAAGGTGTTTAGAAGCTTAAGTCACATTGATTGCAATGTGAGTCAGTCACTGGAAATCCTATTGGGCATCCGTGTGTTTCTTTGGGGGACATACATATCTTTTAAAATCTACCCTTATTATTTGTCTATTCCTTCCATACTGATGTAAGGTGCAGATATTTGTACAAAGGAGAGGAACTTTACCTTTCTTCATGGATACCTAAGCAAAGCTTCAAACAGCTCAGAGTTCATAAAATTAATATCAAATGGTTTTAAAGCTGTATAATACCTATGTCAGACAGACAGCTTACAGGGAAAAAAGAGATAATATGAATTGAATTTGTGTCATGAAGTCTGAGATTCATGTGACTGATCTGAACATGCTACTATCTGTAAGTAATGTTACTTTAAAGTGTGACAGTGGTGACAATTGTGAAGCCAGATGGATTAATAAATCTGTTACCTGTTTCAACGTGCCATGAGGTTTCCTGATTTTATTTCTGGATAGTCTTCCTGATCATTACAAATGTGCTTCTTCCCATGAAATTAAACTTGCTGTGAAGTGTCCTGCCCAAAGCATCCAGGATATACTTTAACTTCCTACAGCAACGCTCTCATTAAATTTAGACCCTAATGAACCAAAGCCTTTGCCAAAAGACAGCAATGTTCCACCAACACATTAAACTTAGGGACCTGGTGTATCATCATGACTTCTTTCCCCATTTCTTAGTGTCTTACATACTTTAAAAGAAGATAAGTTTAAAGATAGAAGGAGATCGGCAACAGACCCAAATTCAACCGAAAATAAAATAGTATTTGTCTCAGCACATTGCAAGACTACTTTCCTTGAAAGCTTCTGTTCCACTTCAACCAAAGCTGCCAAGAGCAAAATACAGATGGGGTAAAAAATTGTTTTATTGATTCTGTTGGTATTTAGTATAGGGAAAGATCCGACATCCAGATCTTCTCAAACAGTGCTCACACTCTTCATGCATTCTCATCCTGCAGAAGTACCATCTCACGTTCCATGCAGGGATCAGTTGGTTTTCCTTTGATTCATCCCATTTTAACTAGGTGAAATGTTAGTATCATCTGAAATGAATCAATCAGCCTTAACTTCTCTCTTTAAAGTCTGATGATTAAAAATTTTTTCTTGTGCAGCCAAAGCTTAATGCAAAGAAGACATCTTCCTTCTGCCTTCTAAAGTTCAGCAGGCTGGGTAATTCAGAAATACAACACTCAGGATCCTTTGGATCAAATTACAAGCAAGATCACACCCTCTGTCCCTGAGCAAAACCACACTGACACATGACTACACTCAGCAACAGATGCCTTGGTTTGCCTGCAGAGGAGGCAGGATCCTCCAAAATTTCATGGATCTCTCCTTGGAGAGAAGGAATCCTGTTTTCCCTCCCTGTTTTTGAAACATAAGAAAATTTAGTTTTGCAGACAGAAATGTACCATGCCATTTATCTCCAGGGCCAGAGAACGAGGCATATCCCATTTCTCTACTAGTGCAGACACAGCTGCAAAGGTGAAGTCTCTCTCCCATCCTATCCAACAGTGGCTTCAGCCGTGGAGGAGCTGCAGGTTTCAGGAGTGAGTGAACTCTTCCAGGTTCTTCACCTGCTCCTTGTATATATCATCGGATATATATAATTAGTCTGAATCATGTATATGCATTGGCATTTTATCTGTATATATGTGCATATGCACACACACGTATGTATACGTGTATACACACACAGATACAGACAGGTAAGAGTCTTCAGTTCTTCTGCCTTCTACCCAGCTTCAATCCTAGTCTTTCAGTGTAATTTATAGATTCGGCATTATACGTTTTCTGAATTTACTAAAGGAAAGGACTGAAACTTCAATATTCAAATAAAATATAAAGGTCGATGACTTTTGTAAAAAACCCCTGTTATAGTACAGACAGCTCTCGCTGTGAGGCTGACAAACACATTTCCCCCCATGTTTGCCATCCACATTGTTCTGCTTTGCTCCTGATTTTCTGTGAAAGTCACTCAGAAATCCAGGGATGGAAGAGTATCTCAAAGAAATGCTCAGCTTGGAGCCTCCACAGCTTTGCTTACCAAGACTACACCCTTTCCCATGAGACCTTGTATAATCACATCAGTTACTTTGATGGCTAAACAGACAAACAGACTCCTCCCTCAACACCCCCCATGTACAAATAACACATTCCCCAAAGAAAGAGTGTTGCCAGAGTGTTGAGGGATTGCTGGAAGGGGAAATAGAGATGGCAAAGGCAGTGAGGAGGTTTTTCCAACTATTTCTTGGGAGATAACTTGGCTGAGATACCTTTCTCTTGCATAGAAAGAAGGGACTCCTTGAACCTTCACTTAGGATGGAAAATAATGTAAGTCCTGTGGTTTATTGCACTTTCTTTTCTTAGAAAAAAGGTGGTTTGTGGTAGGGTCTTCTCTAGGATTCAGTGACCTTTTATTTGCCTAAAAATACATTAAACAACTGAGCAGATATTTTTTTTCTTTTTTTGTAGGTGAGTAGTATGTAAAAGAAAATGAAAGTGAGGAGGAGGGAATATTTATCCCTCCAGTGCAATAGGTTTGCACAGGAGTTTCTCCTATGTTTTCGGCTTGTTATGTTGCTGAAATGAGGTAACTAGGATCAGAAATAACACATGGAAGAGTGAATAGGTGTATAAGGAAGTTTTTCTTCTGTGTATAGAAATGGCAGAGAGACATACTTTCTGTACAAAGTTCATATTCTTTAGTTATAATTTTGATTCCAAAGTAGAGAAAAATTTCGATAACCTGAAGTTTTATAACATTACTCTCTCTTACATAGGTTTATGCTTAGTAATATTGCTCTGATACAGACTGACATTTGTTTTCTGAGACTTAGGAAGAATGGATCTTATTTTAAATCGCTTTTTTTTAAACAAAGAGTTAATGCAATCTGTTTTATTTGTGGAATGTGCTGGACTGTGTTTGGTGAATGCTTTTATCAAGATAAACCGTGGGGTAGATAAACGAGTAAGTGAATATTGGTGGGGAAGTAAATTAATGAATGATAGAATCAGCAGGAGAACAAATTTGGCCGTTTGGTGGCGAATTGGCAATAGAAAAGAAGCCAGTCTTTTGAAACTCACAGGAACAGGTCACTTTGCTTTGATGAAGAGATTAAAGATTTCAGTTTTGCATTTGAAGCAGCTGCAATAGCTTTTATCTGCTAGGAGTGGCTTACGTGTGTTCAGTTCACCACAGAGACAACAGGTAAACCTCCAGAGAAATTAAGCATACTACAGCTGTACATTACATGAAGGTGTTTTATTAGAATGATAAGGATGATAAACTGTGCAGGTAACCAGTACAGAGACTGAACAGAAACAGTTCCTCAGGAGGTTGTTGAAATGGTACTGGTAGTGTTTCTTTACCATGTTTCATAGGTTTTAATTTTTTGTTGTGCTACATTTTGTTTTCCTTTGTAGTTGACTTGACCAGAGACTGTTTTCCTTATTGATGGAGAAAAGGTCTTTGAAATTTCTATTTCTTTCTGTAGGATGAAAAGGGCAAATAGTGAAGTTTATAATGAAAAGTGAGGAATGTAATAATGACATTAGGTATGTCATTACGAAGTGATGTTATTAAATGACATACCTAATGCAAACGGATTGTTCAGAGCTGGCTTCTGATTAGATACATTTTAATTTATTTAGAAAAAAAGTTTCTGTGGCAGACAAAATACCATGTAATTTGAAAATTTTATACAACTCCTGAATCACAAACTTCTGGCAAATTTAAAATTTAGGTTGTATACTTGAGATAAGAGGTTTTTTTAAAACTTACATATTAAATATTTTCTCACTGTATTTTATTGGGGGGGGCATTTACATGTTTATTTCATGGACTATTTTACTTTTGTTGTGATCTTGGGGAAAAATACTTGTCTTACATTGTATCAAAAGCTTTGTCTTCCAAAGCATATATTCAGCTGCTAACAGACCTTTCCGTATCAAAATGCGCATGATGGAACCAATCTTTGGAACTACAAAATGGCACATCTGTGATATTTTTAGTGCATTTAGTACTTTCCGTTAATGATAACAGTCCAAAATCTCATCTGTGTGTTTCACTGAGTTTCTATAGCTTTCTTTTTTTTTAATCAAGTAATATTAATATGAGCTAAGAGTTTATAGAACTACTAATCATATTAACCACAATTGAAACACTACTTACATGTGGCAAGAAAAAAGTCTGACATATTGGCAGTCTGGCCTTTAGAACCCCGAATCTCAAATGCAAATACCCGATTTATCGTTTAGTAATGTCATCTGAATACAATTGCAGCGGTTCTTACATAGATGTCCTTTAGCCTCTTGCAAATTTGAGGTATTGAGAGATTAGTTCTCATTCTTTAAGGGTGAAGAGAATTGAAATTCCCTCTGTTTGTTGCAAAGCTTGGAATATTCATGAAATCTGCGGATGATTCAATCCAGCACTATAAAAATACGCAGTTAAAAATCACAACTTGTCGGTCTCCTGGCTGCTAAATGTAACCTGCAACACATGCTCCTTCCTTCCGCTGTTGTCCCTTTGGCAGGATCCAACCGCCAAGCTTGGTGAAATGAATGAATTTCCCTTCCTCCTCCTCCTTTTCCTCCTCCTCTTCTCCACTTCATGGGGCTGAAAAATGAGAAACTCACACTTTCTGTCCATGCTTCTCAAATGTGCCCCCAGACCAGTTGATATTTCTTGGTATAGCACTTTGGAATCAATATATATTCCCTTTCACTCAGGGTTTCTAAGCACACGATATTCAAGTTGGAAGAGGGCTGAGTCCTAACCTGTCTCTTCTCTTTGTTTTTTGAAACTCCACACCTGAGCTGTATTGCCCTGTCGCCTGTGCCTAGCAATGGCTCAGTCCTCTTGGTAACAACATAGGAAGGAGACTTCTATCTCAGGTCTCTATGTAATTGTCACTGTACAAGACCATAGTGTGGAGTGTCAATGAACTTGGATACCAACGTACTTTAATCATAGATATATGCAATTTTAAGTGTGACTCCTGTACTGCCGCTCCGACCATGCTGTGCATAGTCCTGGGCCATTGGGTGCCTTGGAGTCATTACCACTCCTTGGTTTCCTCAGAGGTTGGAGAGATGGTCCTGAATCTTCTTGGCTCATGGAGTTTTCCACCAGGGTCTTTCTTTGTCCTTTGGTTACCCTTACTGTCCTTAGTTACAAGGATGGGTAAGGAATGCCTTGTTCATGATTACTCAGTTCAAACTGTGCCACCATTGTTGGATTTGCTGTTGGCACTCACAATCTTGTTCTGGCCACCTCTGTACACTTGCGCTTTTTGATGACCAACAGTTTAGTTCCATGGTTCAGCTATTTCCTTGGACACACTGAAGCTACCAGTTAAAGTTCATGGGCTTATGCTAATAACTATGCTGTTTATATCTAGCTCATCCTAACTCCTACAGCAAAGGACTAGTCTATGGTCATTAAAAGCTTTTCAGCTCTTTTCCCTCAGATTCTTGTGCTGCCACAGGGTTTCTCACCTTCCTCAGTGCTTGCAACTGGCCATTTGACAACTTGTCAATTGACAGCTCAAGCCCTTACAGGAAGTGATCTCTGCACAGATTTAAATTATTTATGGTAGTAAAGTAGCTGAAAATTAGTCTACCCTTACCATGCAAAAGAAAACGTGACTTAATGCTTCACTAATTGCTAAGAAGGCTTGTCCTGTAAGTAGTCATTAAGGAAGCAATGTAATATAAGGCAATCCTAGAATTTTTATGTGTTCATGGTCTGCTGGTGACTGATGATATTTGCCTAGTTCTAAAACTGACTGTAGAATTACTAATCTTTGGAAATTTAGCAGTTATCCCTTAGCTGAGGCAGCAAGAAGAGTAGGCCTAATGAATGCTAAGAGTTGAATTTACCTTATCTCGAGACACTTCAGGTCATCAATTGTAGTCAACAAGCACTCTGAGATGTGATTAATTTCATCCTGAAAGAATTCTGGATAGATGTTCCATTAGGCAGTTGGAGAGCTAGTGGAAATGTAGCTGTCTAACTCTGAGATGTCTGCTGTGAGGTGAGATCAATCCCACCCAAAGGGTCTTTCTGGATGAATGTTAACAGCCTTTATCAGGCCTTTGGAAATAACGTTGTGAATCTCCATACTGCTTGCTGCCTTCGTTCCCTGGTGCTGGGAACTGTAAACTGTAAATCCGGGATTGAAAGAGTGGGATTTATCTCATGCTAAGTTTTCTTTTATAGGCAATGAAAAAAATCGGGTGCATTTTTCAGCACTCTTCATGTGTCTGAATCTGTATGTTTACTTATCATTAACTGGTCTATGTCCTCATCTTTGTTGATTGCAAAGAGGATATGGGGTAGCTAGATTAGCTGTGGCCATCTCCTTTCATGCTTGAGTTATTCTATGATTAAAAAAATACATGTGTTGATACACAGAAGTTATTTTCATATATGTTTCAAAGATCATTAAGACGGTGTCAATTTGGTTTGATTGAATCATCTGCCTCATAAAATATATAAAAATTTCGAGGAAAGAATAGGATGCTTCTACGTAAGCTTTGAACTGCTGTTAATTAAATCTTTCCTTATTCAGTTCTAGAAAGATTTGTCTTATCTACTGGAAATTCAGACTTAGAAAGATGCAACACAGCCTAAGGCTACCATAGTAACTTCGGGTGGTGCGGTTGGCATGGCTTTTCAAGACCCATATTGATGTTCTGGGCTCCTGAAATAATTACTGGAGGTACAAGCAGCTGGCTCAGTCTACAGTCCCTAAATTTGCTCCTCCAGGCATTAGATATTATCACTGGATAAGATGCAAAATGAACTATACTGAAGACAATAATAAGTTTTCAGGTATTATTCCAATAGGACAAGGGTTTTCACGTACAGTCTTCAAACAAGTATTATTCCAGTTACTTA
This sequence comes from Steatornis caripensis, assembly GCA_013398225.1. Lineage (NCBI taxonomy): Eukaryota > Metazoa > Chordata > Aves > Caprimulgiformes > Steatornithidae > Steatornis > Steatornis caripensis. The sequence continues at coordinate 109,524 of VZSC01002047.1, read as the reverse complement.
AGAGATAATTTCTGTGTATAGTAGGGAAACCTTTTTGAATCAAAGGGGCAGTTTTAACAAACAAGAATAGGAATCATCCAAGCTAGAGAAAAAAGAGGTAATAAGCTAATCCTGGCCACTCTGGTCATACTCATTACCTCGGTCATGCTGATCACTGTAATTGCCAACATGTTTTCACTCCTTTCCATAATAGATCATGAAGCCAGGAAATCAAATAATTGAGAGCAACTTTTATTCATTAAGTGAGGATTGAATTGGGGTAATTGTAACAGCAATAAAAGGAGAGAAAACATCTTTGACAGTAACCTTGTTTCCTAGTCTGTCACAATGAATATTCCTAAAGAGGAAAACACATTTGGAAGAAAGCAGCCTTACTTTGGAAAGCTATCTAGCTACAGATTTTGGTATTTGAGAAGTAATTGATAGAAAAATATGTTTTGACAGGTAAAAGAACAAATCATAAATGCTTTTTGTTTGTTTGTTTTATTATTATTCTTCAGTCATGTTGATTTCATTCAGCATTCTCTGGTCTTCAGTCAGTCAAAGGATAAGAAGACTTTTCATTTTAAAGAGATATTAAACATCACACTATTTTGTAGGTATTTCAAGTCTTGAGAAAAGGCCAAAATTGTACTTTGTTTCTTCTGTGAAATCAAGGGCAAAAATGGTTTCGCATTAGCACTTTTTACTTCTTTTGGTCAAATTGCTAAATCTAGCCCTGGTGATATTAAAAATAAATACATCTCAGCTGTACTTTCTATGCTACCGTTCCTCAGACTGAGTAACAGAAATTATTTTGGGGATATTTTAAAAGATGCTTGAATAAAGCAGGAACATTTTTTCTGGATTACTCAATTTTTAATAATAACTGATTTTATTCAAGACTAGGCTGAGTAGCTCAGAACTGCCCATGAATGAGAAGTGTAGTTTAGCTTTCTACTCCATGGCTTGCAGCTGCTATCGATGGAAATTTTGCTAGTGATGTGTGAGACAGAAAGCACAAGACTTTATTTTCTTTCCTTAATGTTTGCTCACCTGTGGAGCAATTTATAAAACCACCAGGAAATACCCTGCTGCCTGTTCTCCTGCTCTGGCTAAGGACCTGCAGACTTTACGTTCCCTCATGCTTCCTCCTATTTCCCCATCCTCAGCTTTAGCCAGCAACAGCTTGTCTTCCTAGATTTTGCTCTGCCTTCTAATAGTCTTGACGGAGAGCAGTGTGATAATCAAAGTTTCTTTTCTGGGATTTGAAAGATGGTTCCATGGAACAGATGAAACCACAAAGAAATCTGCAACAAACACAGAATTTTAATGGAACTTTTGAGATCAGGTAGACTTTTATGGAAGTGCTCTGTGGAGGGATGGGTATGTTTGGATGATTTGGCACAAGGCAGAATAAAGTAATTATTGTATTCCCTCTGTGCATTGTGCAGAAATTGTGTCATTTCATGCATCATTCACAGCTCTCATTACTGATACCACAACATCTAAATTACTCTGAGCATGAACAAAACAAATACCACTTTGGCTAGCTGAAGACTTGGAAAACGTGGGAGTAGATGTTATTGTTTTTATTTTTGCTATAATACTAAACACAGTTTCCAGACTATTAGCTTGATCTTGAAAAGCGTAAAATAATGAATGTTCTTGACTGGATGTCCTATTTCTCTTCCAGAAATGTTACTGTTTTGTGCTGGAAGCAAGGGTTACTTTTCATATTTATAATTTTGTGTGCTTATTTAATGGGAGAGGCAGGCAGACTGCAAAAATGAAGAGATTTCGCTGCAGTTTGTTTGTCACAGGCCTCCAGCTATTGTTCTCACAGCAATGGTTTCCTACAGTTCAGCAACGTGAGAACAACTGAACTCATGTTGTATCTGAGGAGAAATGAAATGGTGTTGCATGGCAGGGGAAGATACAGGGAGTCAGCCCACCACAGGTGGTAAAATTATTTATTTTCAGTAACACAAAGCCTCTTGATTCAGACTTTGTGTTTTCCTGAGAAGTCACATATAGTGCCTGGAAAGAGAAGGTGCAAGAGCACGGAGGTCATCTGGCAATTGTCCAGTGAGGACAGCTTAAACTTTCCAAGACAAGCTCTGGCTGCTAGCTATGGAGCCAACTTTGAAGGATGCATTGAAGTCGTGGTGGCAGCTTCTGGATGGAAGGACCTGCCTGTGTGCGTCTAGACTGGATCATCTTATTCTGTGTACTGTTTCCAGTTTTTTCACTGCCGGTATTCGAGCACCTCATAGGCTTGCTTCGAAGCTTTTTGCAGCGTTAAGGTAGAAGGCTGGACTCACTGTGCTGCCAAAGTATTGTATCCTATCCTATTGGATCCTATCCAATACCTGACCAAAATTCTCCATTAAATAATACGAAATATTTTTCTAGTGTAGTCTCACTTTTGTTTTTCTGACAAGGAGGCATAAAATAGAAACTTTGTGCTTGATGTCTGTCAGATCAAGCATTTTTGTCCATCATTTCAGTCAGTACTGACTCTATGGGTCACGAGTTAAATCTTACAATGCTTGGACACTGCTTGTTCCTGTGCTTACACAATCAACCAATTCTGTTATCAATCTTATCAAATCTGTCAATTTACATCTGCACTAGGTAATTTAATACTTGGTCTTTCTGTTGCAGACACAACTTCCATATATCTTATGTTGTTGTACTTTGATGGGCTTAACTGTCCTGTTTCCAAATTCTGGGTTAAACCAGTACTTTAGGTTTTTTTCTGAACAACAGCTCAAGACCATTTAGGATAACAGGTGTCTTAAATGAGGTGCTCTAAATCCACTCAAGTTTATAGAGTTCTGCGCACATCCTATTAGATACACATAATTTTAAACAAATGCTGGATAGACATCTCACTGAAAAAGATTGATCACAGCTTTTTTTTTTTCTTTTTAGAAGCTGATGGGTCAGAAGTTTTATGATATTAGCCATGCATGGGTAATCAGTTGTTTAATTTTCAGAACTTACTTGTTTTGGAATTCTACTTCCTTTCTACTTGTTTCTGTTATTTGGACAGAATCAGTGACAGGAAAAGAAGAACGAAAAATGGCTGAGTTCTTACTACCTGGTACCAACAACTTCTGTAAGTTCACTTATGAGTCCTTGGCTGCTATAGAAAAGAGAATTGCTGCCAAGAAGAATTGTCGAAGAAATACTATAGACCAGAAACCTGAGGAGAAACCACGTCCTCAACTTGACCTAAAAGCTTTCCAGAAGTTACCAGCTCTCTATGGAAATCCTCCTCCAGAGCTCATTGGGGAACCACTGGAGGATCTTGACCCATACTACAAAGACAGTAAGGTTAGAGCCAACCGAGATGTTTGGATTTAAATTTGTTTTATTGTGTTGCTAAGGAGCGTTTATGTGAATGATGTATCAAACAGTTTGGCTCACATCCCTTTGGAAAAACTATCATCCCTTTCTAGGTTATAATAATGCAGGCAGTTGGCAGAGCTGAATGATATGCTGTAACCTTCTTACAGAAAGCTTAATTTTGAATTATAGGAATTAAATAATATGAACTTCATTAACATTTGAATCAGAATGGAAGCAGAAAAAAATAAAATGGATAAAGGAATAAAAGGAGGTTTTGATGCAGATCTACAAGAAATGATAGTAATTTTGTAAATTTTCTCAAATTTTGTGGTTTGAAAAAACTTATTCCTCTCTGTGCTTATGCTCCACTTACATGTACAATAAATTATCACCTAAGTATAAAAATTATTTTAAAACATTTGCTGACAGATCCTTAAAACCTACATATTCAAGCTCCATATTCTAGTAAGGAAGTACGGAAGAATATGATTTTCAATAAAGAGCAGGGAAATGAGAACTAATCCTTTGGAAATTAAGCTTATTACTTGAGAAATGGCTAATACTTTGAACTAATTTCTACAGTCTTAGAGCTAGAGAGAGGATCACTATCAACAATAGCAAATAAAGATAAAGGCTGCAGTTCTTCCTTCCACCTCTGTATATCTTGACTCAACGAGAGATCCTGTTTATTTTAAGAGAATAGTCATAAGCAAGATCAGTTCTGTGCACAACTCTTTGCACGTCTTAAAGGTTTAAGGTCTTAAGGTTTAAAAAGGAAGCTCATGCCGAGGACTTTTTTGCAACGTGATAGTTAATGGGTATTAACTCTTTCATCAGTTTATGATTAAAGGATAGCAAAGTATTACAAGGAGTCTGCCCATTTAAACAAACAGACTAAAGTTAACGTCAAGCTCTTGCTCATCACTGGTACAAAAGGATGTAGTACAAAAATATGTTGTCTGTTCACTTTCCTGAAGGCTTTACTTCATGTTTCTTTGTTCCTGTACAGATTTTCATAGTGCTAAACAAAAAGAAAACAATCTTCAGATTTACAGCTACACGTGCCTTATGGATCCTCAGTCCTTTCCATCCAATTCGAAGAACAGCAATTAAAATTTTAGTGCATTCATATCCTTTTATTGACTGTTCACTGTTTTTTATACAAAAACCTATGTAATTCTGTGCTATTATATTTTAGACCATTGAATGAATCTAATCTTTTCCTCATTCCAGATGACTTCTAATTATGACTTACCTTAGAAATTATTATTGTCTTGATCTGCTTGTGCTACTTTACTTAGAAATAAATAGTTTTGTGACTACCGGGGGTATTGGAGCCTGATTTTCTACAGATTTGTGTTTTGTGAATGATCCATTATCTGATTGATGTCTCATAAACAAGATTCTCATGCTGAAACCTTTCTCCCTGAGAAGAATGATAAGATCTCTGTCTTCTTTCTCATCTTCTGTTTACCCAAACTGTAGGAATTAAATTCATCCCATGTGCCTAAGCTGATCAACTGTTGGCCAATTTTAAGAAAAAAAAGTCTGAGATAGGCAGGCACCCATATGAAAACACATAGAAAGAAATATTATGCAAACTTGTTTCTTCAGGAAATCAGATTTAAAAAAAAAATAGATCTTTGGTATATAAAGGAGAATTTTCAAGAATGCTGTTGCAAGGAATGCCTTTGGAATGTAAAGGTAATATAGATTCCCCCCTCATACATCGAATTTAGGGGATAGGAATCACCAGTCTATTGCTCCAGTTTGGCACTGCGGAATGAAACCAGAGCAATAGCGCTGTTGCTCGGAGCTGAATCGGGCCCAGTATAGAGTTTGCAGTGTCCCTGTGTGGATTTTAGGTTTCCAGCTGTCTTCTGTCTGAGTTAGCTGTGAAGTTGCCATTGCAGCGGGGTACAGACAAACCTGGAGGAGTGATGCCTCTCATCTGAGGCTTTCCCCAGGCAGTGAGCTGGCTGATACTGGCATTTCAACACTGGTGGTCCAGCTCCTAGGTTTATGACAGTTTCGCCATTACTAGAGCTAAAGTTATGAGAATTTTTTGTGGAGACAGAGGAAGATGGATGATGGAAAGGCTAGATGTCTTTGCCATGCACATTTACTCCCTGGATTGCCAAAACGAGTGTTGTGACACAAGACGTGATACTCAGCTCTGGAGCCAAGTGCTTGGAGTTGGTTGTCCAGACATGAGCTAGACGCCCACATTTCTGTTCATACTCTATAGTCAGCAGATCCCAGAGAGCAGCTGGGCAGTCCCAAGAGTTGGATAAACATGGGCATCTAGTGTCCTTTGAGACACCTGCAAGTATCTTGGCAGACTTCACGCTGTCCCTCAGAAGAAAGAGTGCAGCTCTGCCAATATAGAGTCAGGTTTGGGCTTCACGCGTGTGACCTTGGGCAAGCTTTTAAATTTTATGCTATGAAATGAAACTAAAAATGCATCCTTCCTCCCTGGAAGGGGAGGATCCCTGGTTGAGGATCCTTTTGCCAGGTTCGCAGTGCTTAGAGCAGCAGATCTCCAGTCCATCCAGAAGTCCAGATGGCATGAATAACAACAGTAGTATGTTGTCAACTAATACAGCTCAAAATCAGCAAATACATGCGCATACTGTTCTTGCATAAGCTTTAAACTCAAAAATGGATAGTACGTCTATGACTGATAGAATATCTACTTAGATTTCTAAATCAATGTCATGTTCTTTGCCTTCACTCCTGTGACCTACATTATTCACTTGGTTTATCATGTGCACGATTATAACTAATTGTGTATTCATGGCTATGACTGAGTCCTCTAAGAATTCTTCTTCTGCTTCGTGGAACAAATATGTTGAGTAAGTATCTGTGGGTGCATAAGTTTTTTAATGCTGTAGTCATATTGAATTATTGAGACTTGTCTTGCAGCCTTCACTCCAGAGAGTTTGTGGGGTATTTAGAAGGAAAGTTGCTTGTGTTAGGACTTTGTCCTTCTTTTTTTTTTGCTCTGAGGGAATATTTTTTTCTTTAAATTCAGTAGCTACAATAATTGTGGTGTTATAGGAAAGAGCAAGTGTACATTAAATGTCTCTGTCGAACTAGATTCATGTCCGTCCTACTGCTCCAGTTTGTTATCTCACTTTGTGAAGTTACTCAGTAATTATTTGCTCTTTATCCGGACACATTTCCTGTTGTTGCTGACATTGATGAAGCACATAAAGAGCTGCTGTCTTTTAAAATTCTTTTTAATAATATTGAAATGCTGAGTTTTGCTCTAATAAAACATTCTGTCAGAAGCTCCTGGCCTGCAGGACGCTGTTAGAAAGTAAAGCTCTTATCTTCAGTGCTGCCAACACTTGCAATGTTAAATCAGAATAAATCCATGCCTTTGTAGTCACACTTAAGCTGGATAATCCCATGTTTTCATTTTTTTAAGAGAATATTTCAGCTCTCACTTTTTCAGTTTGCAATAAAAATGTTAGAATATGAATGCTGATAATTCTAACACCTAACGCAAAGGAAAAGATTCCAAAATACTGACTTTTAAAAACAGCTCTGAAATTGTTTCTGACTATCTCAAGTTACATGACACTGAAAGAGCTGGGAATGGCAAATCCTCATGTAAACAGGAACAAGGCTCTGCATGGCATTAATATACTGTCCTGGTTTGGGCCACAACAGAACCAATTTTCTTCAGAAGAGACTTAACTAAAAAGCAAACTTACTAAAAGAAAATTGGTTCTGCCCTGGCCCAAACCAGGACATATACATATCTCCAGAAGATGCTGAGATACTTCTCTACCTATGACAGCATTAAAGATTAGACAAGAATTGTATCTGCTGTTGGCATCAGGACTACTGTGCAAATGCATTTCAGTAATCACCTCAGAATACTTCTTTCCAAATGACAAGGGAAGCACTACATCCATATAATTTCTTAGTGCAATTGTTGACTACCAAATGAATGCCTTTTGAACTCTGTAGGGAGGTCACTGCCTTGTTGAAATGGTAAGAGCATTCAGTAAGTCCAGAAGAGCTTTTACTGATAATTTTCCATTAATAAGAATAATTGCCATCTTAAACTTAAAATCTAGTACTCTTGTATTTCTCTGTTTCAAACATTCTGTGCAGAAATGGGTGCTGCACGCCCAAAGTAAATGATACACAGCATATCACATGTTCACTCGGCCACTTGAAACCAGGGGAAGATACAAATTTTGATCTTTCTTTATTTTAGCAGGTAGCTAGGAGCTTTGTGTTTCTCAAATTATGGGGACTCACATGAAGGAGTTTGAAAAAAATTGTTGAACGCAAAAAACCATGTCACAAGTGCGCACGTTAATACCCATGTCCAGATTGCAGTCAACTACTGTCTCAAACTGCATATGAGTCAGATACTGATAGACTACACTGAAATCAACGGGAGTCTTTCCATTACTTCTCTGCAGCATTGGCTTGATTTGTTGGCCTAGCCAGTAAATAGTCTGACTGTGTCTCTTCTGTTAATTGTTAATATTGCTATTTTCCTTTGTCACTTTTCTTCCCTCCTTAGATTTACTTTCACTGGCATTTACACTTTTGAATCATTAATAAAAATATTGGCAAGAGGATTCTGTCTCAATGAATTCACTTTCCTTCGAGATCCCTGGAACTGGTTGGACTTCACTGTTATCGTTATGGCGTAAGTGGGAACGTATGAAACATGGATTGCCTGCGCTCTGAATTTGTGTTCTTGTTGCTGTGGTGCAAAAAGCTGTCTGTAGTACAAAAAAAATTCCCTGTGGGTCCTAACTGTGTGTGAAACTATCTAGGATGTTGGCTTTTCCTCTTGTTTTATTGCTCACTGTATAACAACGATGTATGAGTCTTTCAAGAAGGGAAAAGAGCTGTGCAGAGCAAGATGTACTCTGTGGTGAGTGTATGTGAACGGATGCGTTTCAGTTAGTGAAATGTAATAGCTGAGCTGTCAAATACAGACATACTGATCCTGTGAATGAAAGTGTGAATTTGAAATAGAGCGATGTATATAGACACCAGGACAGTGGATGAAATTTGGCCTCTTTATCTCCAAAAACCATAGTCCGAGCTTCAGTTTGCAGAAATTAGAAAGCTTTTACACTGGTTAGATACAGCTACAGAAGGGAGATCAAACCAGTTCAGACAGTGTTTCAGCCTGAAATGAATGATTTTGAGTGTATTTTTGTTTATATTTTAAATGCGTAATATTTTAACATGCTGACACTAAAGCAGCTGTGCACAGGCCAAGAGCTACCTCATAAGGAAACTCTAATAATCAATAAATGGGTTTCCATTTTGTAAGTCTTCAGACAAATCCTTGCTATGCAGTTTATTAATACTTAAAATATGCTTGGAAGGATTGACAGTTAAGAATGACCACTGTAAAATAATTGCCCTGATGACTCCATTCAACCACTTGATGTATCACGTCCTGACTTTACAGATACGTGGGAGCATTTAGTAGTAAGTTGGGAAGCGTGTCAGTCCTTCGGACTTTCAGGGTTCTGAGAGCTTTGAAAACCATTTCAGTAGTCCCAGGTAAGAAACCCTATTTGCTGAATATTTCCTGCTACTTAAAACTGATTCTTAGCTCCAATCAAAATGTTAGCTTTTGTCTTTTATGTTGTGGTTTTTTTTTTTTTAAATTATTTTATTTTATTTCATTTTTCTCTGTCATTCATTTATTGCAGACACAGCTGAATTTGTGGACCCAAGTAGTGTCTTGGTTCATCTGGCCCAATCAGAATAAATAAAGTGTTAGAAAAAAATCTTGTATTAATTTCATTTATTTTCATTATGCTTTTCAAGACTTTGTTACCACTTTATATAACGTCAGTTTTACAGAATGTTATTCTAGCTGGTCTATGTGTTAGAGTTCAACAGAAGCATCTCTGGTGACTGAAAGACATTTACTATTCATTGTGTTACATTATCCCTGGGAAAACAGTTTCCATTTCACTTTTCCCTTAGTTATAAAGCCAGTGGATCCTTTCTAATGACGAAATAGAAATTAAGAACCAGTGGGTTGCCTCTGTCTTCTCGTTCTGGTCTTTTTAATCATAGTCATTATTGTTTCCTGTGCTTCCAGTTTCTTCACAGGTTACCAGTGTTGGAAATTTCATATGAATTATGCATATTATTCTTTCTGGATAAGAAAAACTAGACTCTCTCTGGTTCCTCATCCTTGCCTAAATATTTCACAGGGATTAAAGGAACATCTGGAAATTGTGGGGACAATCAAATGAGGAAAAAATAGACTGTTCTCATATTAATTACTCTCTCATCCAAACTATACTTGCATTGCAAATATATTTGCTACATATTATCCAGTAGTTTTGATACTTTGGTTGTTTTACATTGTTTTAACTCTAATCGAGTATAATGTATGAATCTCAGTTTTTCATTCTATTTTTCCTTTGCATGTTGTCTTCCTAGGACTCAAGATCATTGTAGGGGCACTTATCCAGTCTGTTAAGAAGCTTGCTGATGTGATGATCCTGACTGTTTTCTGCCTGAGTGTCTTTGCCCTCATAGGCCTCCAGCTTTTTAAGGGCAATCTAAGACAAAAGTGTATCAGGAACTCTACGGTGTTCAGTAAAACACCAGAATCCTATGAAATGTTTGCTAATGATACAGGTAATTTTTCTCCTTAATTCTTTTCCAGATGATATTATAGACGCCTATGCATGTGTAAATGTGATGATTGATGTTTTGGTGATTGATATTGTGATGAGTAAGTACCTGATAATGGCCTTCAGATTGCCAGAGCAGCTTGCAGGCATCCAGGAATGCACCCCTTCCCTTCATTATAAGAAACAGCACTCCCAAATTTGCCAGTAATGTCCAGCTCTGTTTCCCAGAATGATACGACAATGACTGAAATACACATTAGCTCCTTCTCTGCTGTAATGCCCCAAAGTTCACCTTCATGCTGAAGAGTCCATATGTCTTCATTTTGCTGTGCAGTGAAGTACTCTTCAGCTTGAAACAGAATGATTAGTTTAGAAGTGAAAGTTACTTTCTTCTTCACATCATACCTCTGATATATGTGATACATATTTCATGTCTTATATAAGGTATATATAAGATACATCTTTCATGTATATACATCTTGACTGGGGCTGGTGGGGGGAGCATAGAGCAGAGATCTGAAACTACGCCAAAGCGTTCTCAGAGGAACAGCAACTACAAGATGCAGTTCAGAAAGTAAAAGCCTCAAAGTAAGCAATCTATGTGCCAGAAATATGAAGCAAACTTCTTCACTGAAGAAAACCTCCACCAGCGAGCTCAGACATAGCAGCAGTTATATAGGGAGAAAAGCATTCTTCTAGGGGAAATACTAAAATACATGAAAAAGCCACACAGGGTTGCTGTTTGTTTACGCTTCGTGTAGAAGATCTGTTCAGACAGGATTTCTTTAAAACTTGATAATCCAGGGGGAGAAAGACTTTAAATAAAAGATTTTTGAGAAAACCTTTTTGCAAGAATCTCTTGTACCTACCAAACCCCCACACCTAAGAACAAAGTAATTTACATATAGAGAATGTTGTGAAAATCATAATTGAAAGCAAACTTCAAAAGAAACCAGGCAGTGACTACAGCAGCACACAAGAGAACGTGGATGTGACAAACTTTGGCTAAAAATACTAATTTTCTGTGCTGAAGAAACAGGAAACAAACACACACATCCATTTTTCTTTTTAATGCAGAACATTGCACCTGTATAAAGGCAATCGCCTAGAGAAAATAGGGCTCAAGAAATTAAAAATCTGTGTTGCTTCAGAAGCTTTGTCTTGTTCACATCCTATACCATACATCTTGCATACAGGGTGATTTGCAATGAAGGGAAAAGGAATAGAAGGGCCCAGACAAGTTTAATGAAAGCTAGATGACTTTCCTACAGGATTTAGGACTTACAGCATTGTAAGCCTAGTTTTCTATTTAATGATTTTTTTGGTATATTTTTAATCAGCTGCTTTGAATCTTTTTTGCTGTCCTGGCTTTGTGTGAAGTTCCCATCCCCAACATGGAGAACTACACGTTGTTATGGTTCTCTGACACTCAATCACTGAGTCTTGCAAAAACTTAGGTGGAAAGTAGCCCAGATAGTGACTCATTCCTTTATGGTGTTTACGTGGTATGGTACAACTGATACTAAAGATTCCTGCTGGCTCTGAATCATGCTGACTTACCTGATGAGCACAGCTAAGGTTTGAGAAGCACCAGGAAGACATGAGACATCCCTTGCATCTGTGATAATAAACTCACATCTTAATGGGGCTAATTAGCTGTTAGCACTAAAGCTATTACTTTCAGTCTGCTGCTAGCTCAGGCATCAGAGTAACTCAGAAATAGGAGAAGAGGTCAAAAGGGGCACAGCCCCAGCATCCTAATGGACAGACCTGCATTTCTTAACTAAGCAGGGTCAGGACCTGCTGTTTGGCTCGGCAGGGTAGTGGCACGGCATGGGGTATATCCACACAGGCAAATACTCTTTCTTCCTCCTCAAAACAGAGCTTTGTTTTCATTTGCTCATTAGGGACAGAACTTGTCTATGCTGCCCTGAATGATGTTTGTACACTGTCCTGGAGAGGGCTAATTGCTATGGGCCAGAACTGTGCCAGAGTTTGTGCTAACGATTACCAAGCCAGGGACTGTGCTTGATCCGGTGCCCTACAATTCTTGATTTCCTTTATGCAGATGTGGCCAAAGTGATCATATTTTAAAAAAAAGTCTGTTTTAAGGACTGAAATTTGTGCATACACGTATACTTTTTAAAAATGAGGACAGGGCATCTTGCAATCCGGTGCAGTCACTGTGAGCATGGGAAACCTGTCTTTCTTACTTTAGTGCTCACTTCTTATTTGTTACACGTACACTTACGGGTCACGGGTTACTCATCACAACTCATATTAAAGGATAGAGGATTCAGGCTAGAAAATACTTTGGGTTTAATTTTTTTCCCCTTTTTTTATAGCATACTTTGCTAAGAAAAAGGGCACCTCAGATATTTTGCTATGCGGTGCTGGTGCTGGGTAAGTGCTCCTACGAATATTTCTTGTTTGAAAGTTTTCTCTGCCTTAGTGCTTCTGTATTTGCTCAGTCATAACAGAGAAAAGCAGGAAATCCAGGCTTTCCTCAGTGCAGAAACAGGAACACAGACAACAAAATACTGTAAACAGTCAGACCATTTAATACTTTTAAAGAATGAAGCAAGAACCTGCAGTTGGCTTATTCAGGTGTCAGTTCCTTCGAGCCCTTCCAGAAGTGCTGTCTTTCTCTTCCTGGTGAAGAAGAGGAACACGAAGATTTCCCAGTGAAAACATGGAGGATCTCTGATACAGCACAGGACAGACCTCATTCTCTCTGTAAAGGCTCATGAGTGTTAAACTGGGAAAACGAAACATGGATTTTGGAGGGCAGGTTTGGGCAAGGGGGGAGATGTGGCTGCTTCACAGTGAGGGGCAGGGGATGAGGATTGCTGACGAGGATGTTGCCCTGTGCTGGTGATGCACTCCGGCCTGTCTTCTTCCTTTGTTGCTGAGTTGTGGCTGCTGCTTTTCCCATCCCACTTTCCAGCCAATAGTATGTAGAAAACTGGTTTGCAATGTAATGAAACACAGAGCTGGGTAATAGTCAGAACTCTCAGATAAACTGAAGTTTTCCTTGAAATCTGCACGGTTAAGAGAGCTCCACTTTTTGTTATTACTTTTAGGATCTGTCCTCCAGACTATGTATGCTTGAAAATTGGGCCGAATCCTGATTACGGTTTCACTAGTTTTGATACTTTTGGCTGGGCTTTTCTTTCCTTATTCCGCCTGATGACCCAGGACTACTGGGAACGTCTGTATCAGCAGGTACCAACTTTGGCATAATTCAGAACTGCAATAGCCGAAGCAGAAAATGCATAGAGGGGACAAGAAACCTCAAATAAAAACAAGAGCTGCAAGTCATCGAGCCCACATCCTCCCTTCTCCCTTCCAGCAAAATGTGACTCCTTGAAAGGAGATGCTGAAGCGCTTCCCAGCAATAACCCTATCACCCTGCTGGTTTAGGGACTTTAAAAAAAAGTACAAAAAGGGTGGTGTGGTGTTCTTCAAAAATATAACAATGCCGCCTCAGTCGTCCTCGTGGGGTGTACGATCAGTGATTCATAAGTGATGGTATAGGAAGAGGGAGAAAGAGGAGGAAGAAGGGCCAAGGAAGGTATATTTCCATTTAAGCTTCCTAAAACATTATGTCTAGGAAGCTGAGTGATTCTATTTGAGAGACACATTGAAAGCCTAGTTGGTATTTTACATGGTAACTTTTGTCTCTGGGGCGTGTTGCTTACAGACCCTCAGAGCTTCTGGGAAGGTGTATATACTCTTCTTCATGCTGGTCATCTTTCTGGGCTCATTTTACCTAGTCAACTTGATTCTGGCTGTAGTAACAATGGCATATGAAGACCAGAACAAGGCCACCATTGCTGAAACAGAGGCAAAGGAAAGGAAATTTCGGGAAGCCATGGAATTATTACAGAAGGAGCAGGAGGTATGTAAATTATTCCCTTGCAAGCATTCGTCTCTGCTCTGTCACATAAGAAAAAGCATCACTCCTTGTACACAGCTGTATATAGCTATCACTCATGGGAACAGGAGCAAGTGATTACTTACTGAAATTAGTGATCCCTAGAGCTACAGGAGCCATTTCTTGTTCTGCTGTGTATTTTTTTCCTGCGAAAAAATGAATTTTCTTGTGGTTAGTGAGCATTAAAGGCTGCTGTCACTGTAAAGAAAATAGTTTTTAAGATCTGGAGAATGTAAGATGCCATCAGCTAACAGTTTCCAAAAGAAAAAGTAGTTGTTTTTCAATTTTTCTTCTATTTTATCATTGTGGACTGCTGAGCAGAGACATCTACAGTAATTCTGTTGATCAACTATATTGACATCTAAGCCTATACCTACTGCAGTTGAATGAGAAGTCTCTTGGTAACTTAAATGGCTTAGAAGGTTCTGGAACAAAATGCTCCTGTGTTTTGAAAATATTGTCCTGAATTCAGTATGGGAAGGAAAGTCAGCCAGAGTGTGAATTCAGTCCCAAGCATCCCCAGTGAAAAGACAGAATTTTAAAAGGATCCCCAGTGAAAAGACAGAATTTTAATACCATTTAAGCATTTATTTGGGGAAAAGGATATATTCTACAGCATTATTTTCAAACTGAGTATTTTTATGGTAAGCAAATCTGCCATATGGAGGAACAGGAGCTATAATGTGATTATTTTGCCCCTGGCAGGCCCAATACATGTGATCATGTAACATATTGCAAATGGCATATTATTCAGTGCTCCATATGTTAGGGAATTTTTCTCCTCTTTCTTTTACTGTTATCACATATTGGAAGACTTTTAATGAGTTTTGTGAAACACAAATTGTTAAGAGGAAATAATACAGAGCACAGAATTGTTTTCTTTCTGCTTATATTCAAAATCCCCAGCAAAGGTATCATCCATGGTTTTGTTTTAATTTCAGTCATTGGCTATCAAAGGAATGGATATCTTGTCAATTAGCTCCTTTGAAGCATCTCCTCTGTCTACCAAAGAAATCAAAGAAAGAAGCAATAGGAAAAAGAGAAATAAGTCCTTGGGGATAGAAGATAATGAAGAAGAACAATTCCCAAAGTCACTGTCCACAGACAATCAACGAAAGTTGGTAATCTATTGTCTGAATCTGAGATCCTTACGCTTTTCCAATTTTAAGACTAAAATAATTTGCTTGAAAACACAAACCAAATCTTATTACCAACACTGATTACTCTTAAGTCTTTATTTTAACAACCTTTTGGGATAAGGAAGAATTATATGTAAAATTTCATTTGAAAAGGGAATATTATAAACAAAGAATGGAAAGGAAGTTATAGTAACAGTTAAAATATATTTTCTATAACATTGAGAAGTACAAAAAAGTGAATTACTATCAGAATTTAACTTTTGTGCTGTCATTCTCTGTTAAAAATTCCTTACTTAAAATATAAATATAAAGCTTATCACAAAAATAACTGTTACAGCTGATAAGATTTTATTATCTGTCTTTTAAAATCTAAGCATAAGCCTT
Organism: Steatornis caripensis; assembly: GCA_013398225.1. Classification (NCBI taxonomy): domain Eukaryota; kingdom Metazoa; phylum Chordata; class Aves; order Caprimulgiformes; family Steatornithidae; genus Steatornis; species Steatornis caripensis. Next base: position 94,081 of record VZSC01002047.1, on the reverse strand, counting down.
TCTGAAAAATCTAAATCAGATAGGAGTTTTAGACTTGCAACGATTGATAGGAAATGTTATGAAACTCTAAACATTTACTGCTTCCCAAAATCTTCTCTATGACATTACGCTATTCTCTCTTTATTCTTTTTCCTGGGCTTAGTCTTTCCTTGGCCTGGTGTACGGTCCCAATGCAAATCAAGTGAAACGCAGGCTTAGTCATGGGAGCGTTTTCAATTTCCAAATACCTGCTTTAGAAGTTGATTCTAGAACGGATTTCGGTGATGAGGAGACCCGCAGCGCCAGGGAACATGAAATCCAGTGTCGGTCGCTGTCGGTCACGCAGATAGGAAGACGCTCCAGCATGCAAAGTCAAATGAGCCACAGCTCTCACCCCGCTACCCCGAACTGCACGCAGAGCAGCAAGTGGGCTAATGTGGACGACTGCAACGGGGTGATTTTGGTGACGGGAGGAGGAAGCAGCAGGGTACACAGTATAGATCCAGTGTTTTCAGAAGGAGTAATGCTTCCACCAGTGATGGAAGACCCGGGAAGGGGTGATCTGGCAAGTAAAAGTTATTATTTTAAGTATATATTTCGTATTACGGTTTCTCCATAAGTGGCAGATTTTTCTTGTCTTAAGAGTTTCAGTGAAATGGCAAACAGTGATGTGAACTGAAGTACGCAGATGTGGGGAGTTAGCTGCCATAGAAAGTCCTTGTTAATACACTCAAAATTAATAGTTAATTCCTGAAAACCAGAGTTCATTGCTTCAGCATTCCTGTTACAAGCCCTGTTTTTCTGCTATGCACAACTTACACTAACATACATTTGAAGGTTCCTAGTGCTGGAATTAGAAGTCAACAGAACAGAACAGAAGTCATCTTATCCTATGCCCTGTCCAGGGAAGTAATTTTTAGCAGTACCTGTAATTTCTTTCTCCTTCACATCACCTGTATCATCATGCAGAATGTTTCTCTGTAAGTTCCCTAAGCAGGTTAAAGATGATTTTCTGCCAGTTTATCCCTCATCTTTCTCCTTTTCTACTAGTTTCTGGAATATTTCCTAGGCCTGTCTCCCCTCATACACTTATTTCCAAGGTTTGTGCTTGCTCTGTTGCTATTACATGCTTGCAGGATCCATTCACTGCAGCATTACTGCTGAGGAGTAGGACCTTCATTCTCAACATCTATTACATCTTGTTAAAAGGTACATTTATTTGGCTGTGTGACATTGTTCCTATTAACTTTCATAGTTACCCACATGACATCCTGCTTCATTTTATTCCTGTGGTATCTCCCTAACCATGTTTACTTCTTTAAGCAGCCAGCTGTAAATGATGAGAGCAGCATGATGCATTTGCCTCCTCATCTGTCAGCAGAGTACTTTAATGAGGCACTTCAGAGACAAAGGGCAGCAAGTGCAGTCAGCATAATTACCAGTGTCTTGGAGGGTAAGTGGTTCCTCATTATGCTTATTTCAATCCTAAGGTAATGCTACCATGAACAGACCAAAATGTCAATACGTTTCTTAAAGGTTAACAGAGATTGGTAGGTGTGTAGTTAGGAGTTTCATTGTTAATTTGGCTCTTTTTTTTAAAAAAAAAGCAAGCATTATCACACAGTCCTTACATGCTGGAATGCAACCTTTGCCTATTGTAAGATCTTGTTTTGTAGGACAGACGGATTGGAGTGAGAGCGGGTGGAAGAAGTTTCTCTAGTATCTGGGGTGCAGGACTGGGATACTGTTTTCTCCTCCAGATTCTGTGACTTGTGATATGTCGCTGGCAGAGACATAGGCATGAAGAATCCAACAATAAGATTATGTGAAGAATATCAGTTGTGGCTGTTCCTGGGTTTTGAATACTTAACCTCGATATTTTATTCCTTCAACTTACCTTTCCATGTGAATTGATTTTGGAATTTTATTACTGACCGTTATTTTGATGGCTGATCGTTTTGGTGCAAATCTTACTGAATAATTCACCCCCAGTTCTTGTTTTGTTTTGTGCCTGTGGAGGCATTCTTGGATCACAAATATGGGATTTAGCAGGGGGGTAGCGTTGTGGTAGGGAGGTCCTTTTTCTTAAATTTTAAAAATTTTTTTCTGGAGAGATTTACAGTTGCAATACATCCAGTGGAGCCTTGCTTTGCAGTGTAATTCACCAAAGACCTGGGTTTTGTTGCACGTGTTCAGCTGTGAACTGGGATGGAGCGGGACTTTTAGCTCTAAGCAGCTGTGGATTAACCTGAGAAGAGGCATTAGAAAGGGTCTTTGCTAGGACCCGAACAGCAATTATGCTGGATCCACGCTGTATACATAAAGAAGCAGCCATCCGATCTAGAAGAACAAGAGCTAGACCTGGAATGGGGTTGAATCCGGGTGAATAAGTAGTGTAGGGTGGAATTGGAGACTTGAGACTGAAAGAGAAGAAATGAAAACTAAACAGTGGGAAGAAATAAGGACAGGTCCAACTAAGAAAAGGATATGAGTCAGATCCAGCTCTTCTGATCTCTGAAAAAGTTTCAGGTCCCCAAAAAGCAGATTACTAACAATTCCTACTTAGCTTTAAATAAGTTCCAATTTATCAATGAATTTGCACAGGACTTCAGCAGGGTCAAAAGTATTTAGGAGGACTCGTTAATATTGATGGTGAAGAAAGAAAGGCAATTAGATTTATATTTGACCAACAGGATATAAATGACAGAGCCAGAACAGCTTCCATACCATGTTTTACTTAGAGGAAATGGAGAGGCGTAGCAACTTGCATCAGCTGGGAAATGGTAGGCATGACCTTTCCAGTAGAAGCAGCCTAAGGCCAAATTTCAGGCACCGTAGTTTGGATTTGCCTCACCNATTGATGGTGAAGAAAGAAAGGCAATTAGATTTATATTTGACCAACAGGATATAAATGACAGAGCCAGAACAGCTTCCATACCATGTTTTACTTAGAGGAAATGGAGAGGCGTAGCAACTTGCATCAGCTGGGAAATGGTAGGCATGACCTTTCCAGTAGAAGCGGCCTAAGGCCAAATTTCAGGCACTGTAGTTTGGATTTGCCTCACCTACAATCAGAACTGCTGTGGCTGCCATTGACTCTCCAGACTCCCTTGAGAGTCAAAAGAGATAAGAAGATGTTGGATGTGATACAGCTAGTGTCCTAGATATATCCATAAAGATAAGTGAAAAGTGCCTTAGCTGTTGTATTGACCTACAAGAGTGTGAGAGGCTGCGGTGTGGCCTCTGCATCATAAACATCTATATTTAGTCAGATGATTGTAGTGCAAGCCTGAGTGTAAGACAAATAAAACCTGATCCAAAGGCTTTTGAAGTAAGTTCTCAAGAATGAATTTTGAATCCAATTTTCTCTGAATTTTATCTTCATGTTTATTAACTGGTGTAGGGACTACACGAATGGTAGAAAGTGCAGGGAAGCCTTGAGGCTTTGTGTGAGATGTGAGGTTTCCTTTTTCTTCTCTGGTCTTTTGAATACTTGCAGTTGTTATCATCTTGCTCAGTGTTAACTATTTAATTACAGTGGAGTTTTCTTTTGCATTTAGAACTTGAAGAATCTCAGCGAAGATGTCCACCGTGCCTGAATGAGTTTGCTTTAAAGTATCTAATTTGGGACTGTTGTCCACTTTGGCTGAGAATCAAGAAAAAAGTGGCTGCTTTCATAAAGGATCCTTTTATTGATCTCACCATCACTGTTTGCATTGTGATGAACACTTTGTTCATGGCACTGGAGCACAATAATATGTCAGATAATTTTAAATCGATGCTTAATGTAGGCAACTTGGTAAGCAAATTCTCAGCTATGTGACATTTTATACCAAGGATTGATTGATGGGTGTTTTCACTTGGGACGTAAAGAGTAACTGTAAAAATTGAAGATTAGCACACTCCGTATTTATAAACTCTAATATAGATAATTCCCAGCTTTTATTGATACACTTCTAACACAGTCCTGAGAAGGCAGAAAATGATCCTTCCATTTTAATTGAAAGTGTATTAGAAATTCATGAAAATAGGTTTTGTTGACCTGTCCATGAGTGTTAATTGTGGGAACACGATCTAAAGATAAGATAAATTCATGGCTACTTTTAGGCTGATGCTACTGTTTCTTTGTCACAGGTTTTTACAGGAATCTTCACTGCAGAAATGATCTTAAAAATCATCGCTTTAGATCCCTATTATTATTTTCAACAGCACTGGAATATTTTTGACAGTATAATTGTCACATTGAGTTTAATTGAACTGATTGTACCCAAAGGCAAGAAAGAAAGGCGAAAAGGAGGAACCCTGTCAGTTTTAAGATCCTTCAGACTGGTAATGCCTCACTCTTACTCAGTTGTATAAAACACTATGTTGTGAATAAAATAGAGAATACTTCTGTTGTCTGCAGTTAAGGTGCAGGCAAATTTTATTATTATTATTATTATTTTTTCCTCCTCTTGGCACTAGGAATAAGAAATACACTCTTAAACTCCTTGTGATGTTAGAGTCAAGGACATACATAAATATTTCTTTTGAATATACTAAGAAATACTCAGAGGAATAAGTATTCCAGAGTAGACATGTCATAAAACTGTTGTCAAAAATTAAAAACTAGCACAAGATACATAGTAAAAATGTCTCAGAGTACAAATACAGAAAAAACAATATTCAAAATTAGATGTGAAATTATGTTAAGGTATTCATATCAGATACCATGGACCAATTAAGGTTGCTTTACCAAAACATAGACTCTTTTTATGGTAATATAGCAGCTGGTCTCCCAGCTTTGGTCCTTTGTGTTATATGTAAGTTAGGCACCATAATCTACATCAAGTGCATTGCAGAGATACTTGCCTGAGTGAGGCAAACACTTACCAGGGACTCAAGTTAGCCTTGTCCTTTATGAGGCAGTTAGTTTATGTTTGCAGTGTTGCCCAGTTAAAAAAAAAAAAAAAAAAACAAACAAAAAAACCCCAAACCAAATACCAAAAAACCCCAAACCAAGCCCAAAACTATAAATGCTTTTTAAAAGTATTAGAGTCACAGTGCCACAAACTTTTTGTTGTTGGAATAGGTCACAATATCTGTAATATGATTTTTGTGAGATTTGAATGGTGTAAAGATGGGTTATCTCTACCGATGTCTAACACTATGTTTTATGTTTCTACACAGCTGAGAGTCTTCAAACTGGCAAAGTCCTGGCCAACTTTGAACACTCTAATTAAAATAATTGGTAACTCCCTGGGAGCACTGAGTAATCTGACCCTAGTCCTGGCAATCATCGTTTTCATTTTTGCCATAGTAGGGGTGCAACTTTTTGGGAGAAGCTATGCAGAGAACAGCCATAAAATAAACAAAAATGGCAAGCCACGCTGGCACATGATGGACTTTTTCCACTCATTCCTCGTTGTTTTCCGAATTCTGTGTGGAGAATGGATTGAGACCATGTGGGACTGCATGGTAGTTGCTGAACAACCACTGTGCCTCCTTGTCTTTCTGCTGGTTATGGTGATAGGAAATTTAGTGGTGAGTTTTGCAATATTTTCTTTTCTTCATCCTGTTTATGGTATTATTACAATTTTGCCAACAAAATGTAGTTTCCCTAAACACAGGTGGAAAAGTNAGTTCCACCTGAACATGAGGAGGAACTTCTTTACTGTGAGGGTGACAGAGCACTGGAACAGGCTGCCCAGAGAGGTTGTGGAGTCTCCTTCTCTGGAGATATTCAAAACCCGCCTGGATGCATTCCTGTGCAACCTGCTCTAGGCTAACCTGCTTTAGCAGGGGGGTTGGACTAGATGATCTCTAGAGGTCCCTTCCAACCCCTACCATTCTATGATTCTTTGATTCTATGATTTTGTGTGCTTTGTAAACAGCATCACTTGACCTTTGCATGTGGCAATGTGATGAGGAATATCTTTGCAGTAAATATAATACAGACAACTATGTTACTATGTTTATTCATGTCTTGGGATTTGAATGTAAATAATCAGTAAGGCTTACGGCTTACCTGCTTGAATTAATGGAGATAAAGTGCTTAAGTCCCTCTGTAAATCAAATTTTTTAATCTTTTTTTTTTCAAGATCTCTTGCAAGTTCAGAATGTTTATCAGCAAATGGCAGAATCTACACTCCTACCACTGAAATCAGGATTTTCTTTAATCATCTCTAAGTATGTTCACACCCAAGAGCTAGATCCTGCTATGGCATACCCTATACAGCCTCGCACCCCCATGCTAGGGTGTAAGGGGCAGGCTGCCTTGCTGGTCCTGTTCTGTCTTTTCTTAATGCCCTAATCATAAAAATCTTTTTTTAATAGCTTTGTTTCTCATGTCATTCTTAATATCATTCATTCTTAATATCATTCATAAACCAATCTTTCCTTAATTTAAGAAACCACTGGAAAGAATTAAGTTTAGGCAGCCTCTTATGGGAAATAGCTGCTCCGTGGCTGAATTACAAATCCTTGGGTTTAAACTCCCACCTGTTCTACACTACAGCGACTGATTTCAGTGATGAGATGCTGTGAGTGATATTCACATCATGTAATGTTAACTGTCAAACAATTAAGTTCTTAGACTTGTTTAGGCTTTCTTATTATCAAAGGAAACAAAGAAGTATCCTAGAAGAATGAGTATTATTCCAACCTAAGGTCAATAACTAAGACAGATAGGATGAAATACTCTCTGGAGGGCTAGTATACTCCACTGACTGTGGTCCCTAAATGATTCAGTTCAGATACATAGATCCCATCCCAAACCAAAACATTAGGAAAAAAATTAAATTCTCCCATTACCATAAAAAAAAAAGTTGGGTTTATAAATTCTTCTGTTTAAATACACTCAAAATCAGGGAGAAAACCTCTCTTCAAGCTTCTCTTGATTTTAATTTTTGTGACAGTGTTGCAGATTTGATGGAATTGCTGGGTCTGAATCTGATCTCATGCAGGACCTGGGAAGTAGCTCCACAGAAGCCTGATTTAATTCTAGTTTGGAAAAGGAAGACACATTATTTAATAGTCTTTTTTACCACTATAACATTTGAAAAGGGGTGTTGTTTGTTTTTTTCTTTTCCAAATAATGCATTTTGCATACACAGATCTATTTTAGGATTTTCTATAATCTTACTATTGTAAATAACTTTTGGGGGGAAGAGGATCATGGGAACATTGGACTTTCTGACAGAGAAGTTTAATTCATCAACCAAAATGTTATCAGTCATTGTCATTTCATTATTACCTTGTTTTGGTTTGCTCAGTAAGACTGAACTTTGATAGTGTCTATGTTCTTCAAAGTTTGAATTCAGATTTCTGAATGCTGCTCTCCTGACCTTTAATTTTATTATTATTTCAATGAATTTCAGGTTCTCAACCTTTTCATTGCACTACTGCTGAATTCCTTCAGTACCGACTCTCTCCAGACAGCAGAAGATGACAGAGAGTTGAACAATCTTCGGATTGCCTTTGCTCGGATTCACAAGGGATTTCACTTTGTGAAGAGAGTTACGTGGGATACCTGGTGTGGAAAGCTCAGGCACATAAAGAAAGCACACAGGAAGAAAACCAAATTAACTGAACAGAACCCACTTGGGTTCAAGCATGAAGAAATAAAAAATTGTAAAGAGAATTACAATAATGAATGGGCTGAGAAAAATGGGGACAAATGCTCAGGTCTTGAGGATTTTATTACCAATCCAAATGTATTTGTTTGTGTCCCTATTGCTGAGGCAGAGAATACGAGTGAGGGTTTTGAAGATGATGATAAGCCAAGCACATTTACAGACATAGAATCCAGAAAACAGGTAATAAACTTCTTTATTTGTGTTGGAACAGTACAGTGCATATATATACATAGTGAAGGATGCACATGTGATAGAAGACTTTCTCTAGCAGAATAGGGTGCCATATATTAATCCATTTCCAGAGAGTTACCAGATTTTGAACTAGAACCAAAAGTACGAATGTTTAGAGTGAAGGTAAATTATCACTTGGAGCCTTTTAAAAAACAAGTCTTTCATGGTCTTAAAAGAAACATCGTAAATTGTTGGGTTTGCTGCAGGAATTCCTAGCTGACGTGTTGTGTTACACACAGGTAATTACATAGCCCATAGATTGCCCATAGATAATCGTGGCAGCCCTTTGTAAACTTGGAATTTATTATGTAAATAATGCCAACTGTTTTGGTATTATTTACATGAGATGGGGAAAAAAAAAATATGTTCTGCCTAAAGAGCAATGTCATGGAATCTTAATATGAATTTATTGCTCTAGTTCATTCTTTTCATTTGCATTGTTATGTGTAGTATATAGTAATTATTAGAACAAGGTAGGACTAGCTCTCTTAAGGTCATGTTTCTTATATAATAGCAGATATTATCCTATTTCATTGTTTTCTCTGAAGTTTTCAGGTCTATTTTAACCATAGAAGATTGCTATTCTGGTCTCCAGATTTCCTATCTTAGGTTTCCATTTTAATTCCTATGCAAAAATTCTCACTTAACTTTTGACTAGTTCATTAAAATACTAATTCTTTAGCTTGCTGCATGTCTGTTGGCAAAAATTGCCCTTTCTCTATCCTTAGGTAAAATCAGAGACTCAAAATGATCATATCTTATGATGTTTTCTTGGAGAGACCCACTTTAAATGAAATGTGTATCTTATCTTTCTTTCCTTTCCAACTTGTCCACCCCCCAAAAAGGGAAAAGAAACCCCCTCTAATCCACAGATTATTTTCAGGACGAAAATCGTCTGAGGCAAAGGGGAGAAAGAGGGAAAAATTCAGGAAGCTGGAGTAAAGGATCGGGATTTTCCTCTGAAGAATCTAGTGTGCTTTACGTTGGAAAGGACAGGAAGGCTGAACCGTCATCACCAGACCAAAAAGAGGTTACAATCTTTTTTCTATGGCATTGACTTTCCAATACTGGTCAAGCATGGCTACATTTCTGTTCAAGGATTTGATGGAGTGGAATTTAGTGGCAGCAGTGGCTCTGAGCTTGCAGGAGCTGGTCTGGCTCGTTAATGATGGAGACAGAATTCTGTGAATGAAATTGAAGCCATGCTGGGTTTCTAGGTATTGATTTTTTTAAGAAAAATGTATGTATAGGAAAGAGAGTGTTTGGAAATGGGAAAACTACAAAATGATGTTTTCCAAATAAATAATTTATAAAATTCTCACTGCTACTTTCCATTTGTTGAAATCTGAGTCTGCAAAAAAAAGTAGAGGAGAGGAAAAATAAAGGTATTAGAGAGATGTTTCCAAGTGGGAAATTCCAGCAAGTCTGTCTGTGTCACAGAATCACAGAACGGTAGGGGTTGGAAGGGACCTCCGGAGATTATCCAGTCCAACCCCTCTGCTAAAGCAGGTGTGCCTACAGCAGGGTGCACAAGAACGCATCCAGGCGAGTCCTAAGTGTCTCAGTTTCAATAAATGTAATACTTTAAAAGAGTTTCTCATTATGACATTCAAGATAGTAGTTATTAACTAAAAATAATTTTAGAATAATTTTGAATAAAGAATACATTCAAAAAAGTAATAACAGAAGTAACAACAAATGGCAATATGCAAACATAAAAGAACAAAAGCATAGAGTATGTAATTTGTAACAGACTGCTGACTCATACATTTTATATGGCGTAATGGGGTAGCAAAAAGCTTTGCAACCGGAGAATATATGATTTCTAATTTCTACTTCATAAATACGGTCATGGGTGTTCAGTTCCTGGTACAATACTAGATGTATTTATCTGGTTCTCCTGTTTTAATCTATGTCTCTATGACTTCACAGTTTTAAGCCAAGTAGTTTATCTTGCTTTGAGGACTACATATACTCATAATCACTTTAGAAGCTCTTCAGTTTACCAACTTATTAGGCAGTTAAGTCTGGTTCATATAGATAGGTATTGTAATTATATAGCTTTGACCCCTGTATGGATGCACATATTGGTACTTCTAAGCTCATACACTTTTAAAATCACAAAGGTTGTTCCATTACCAACCCTACTGGAAATATTAGGACACAGCCAAGTTTTATTTTTAAGTTTTATTTGTTCATGGATGAACTTACTCATTTGTTGCTGAATGTAGAAAGAATCAATATCCGATCTTATTTTGCTTGGTAGTTTGACAGTGTCAGCTCTTCTGAAGGCAGCACAGTGGATCTGACAAACCCTGAAGATTTTTTGAGGCAGATTCCAGAGTTTGCTGAAGAATTCAAGACTCCAGAAAAATGTTTTCCAGAAGGTAAGGCTCTCATGGTTTCAGTACTGGGAAGTGAGAAGAGTCAAAACCCAACTTGTTTCTCTAGTAATGCTGAGACAATAGGGTAAGGTTATTTTCAGTTAATTTTAGTTTTCTGGAAATTGGATAAGTAGCCCAAATCATTGTCCCTCTCTAGCCACAAAATCGCTGCTGACACCTGAAAAATAAGACCCACTTTCCTTAAAAGCCAAGGGAATCGCTTCTAACTGGGACCTGGGCAGTGGCATAGACCCAGTCCCCAAAAGATGAGATTATTATAGTGAGGTGAGATGTATTCACTCTATTGGAAAACATTGAAGTCACTTTTGGGAATCAACGTGAGAGAAGTGTATGTAATCAGATTTCACCTGATAATGGCCACCGGAACATGGCACTTGGCACATCAGATTTGTTAATACTCTGCAACAGTATAAACGTTTATTCCTTGAATAGCATTTCATGAACAATCCCTATAACAAACAAAGGAGTGAAATAAGCAGAGAGAAGCTGCTAGGATGAAGTTGAATTTCTATAGAGAGTGATAATGTGGGAATCCCTTCTCAAATCAGTACATCATCTAGTTTTACAAGTTGTCGTGGGATGTGTTGAGTACTTTTATGAGTTCTTCCTGTGCAAACATGTGTAACAACATGTGGTTTTAGTAAGATGCAAAGAAATAGCTCTTGAGATTTTGGTCAAATGACTGCCACTACTGACAGCCAGAGATAATCACTGCACTCTCAGTAATAGCGGTGAGGGAATAAACTACAACATATCAGTCTATAGGCTCGTTTTTTCCAAGTGTGTTACATTAAACGAATTATAACTGTGGCAAAATTATTCCCGGTGCTCCAACTTGCTCTTTGCTCGCCCAGTCAGCTTGGCTGACCACCACCATTTCACCCATCCCCCAAGTTTTCTTTGATTCGGTTATTTTCTGCCCATTCCAGCTTCCCTGTTCCACAAAATGATCAGGAGGGACTTCTCCAGCCTTGCGTATGTGGAGCCCAGCAGCAGGTCCCACAGCTCTCTAAGCTTGCTTTCCTCCACTGCTCCCAAAGGCAGAGCCTTTCTCTCGTCACCACCTTCCCATTCAAGCTCCTCTTCCTGGATAAACCAACTTCTCCCATCCCCTCATTGCACTGTCCTGCAGAGCTGGCATTTTTTTTTTTTTATGCCCCTTTTCGGTCAATGAAACTTCTAATGCACAGTTTTAGGAATGAATCAATAACAGTGAAGCATGTAGAAATTATTCAAAGCTAGCGGTGCTGTGCCTGAATGCAAAGTATTTTCTGTGTAGTAATAATATATATATTTTTACTATTATGTTATACATCATCAATCATGAAGGAAATCCACTGTATCTACATTACAGTTCCCTTTCTTCAGAAAAAAAGAACACAAATATTTCATTAATAATACAGATGTCAGATTTCTGAGCTACAGAGTTTTTTCCCAAACTACTTTATCAATGGCATTTTTTTGCAGTACCGTTGTTAGAACAAAAGAAAAAAAAAAGTTGTGGGCTTTTTTTTTCCTGTTCCAGAGGGGAAATGTGAAATGTCTTGTTTTGTGCTGTGTAGTCCCAGGCTGGACTGTGTCTGCTGTGTGCAAACCATTAGAGAACTCAAATGAAGGTGTGGCAGATCTGTACCTAACACAGATTTCAGCACAAAACAAAAGCCCCTATCTAGTGAAAGTGCCGTTCCCTGCCTCATATCAAATCCCAGATCCACATTACTGGGGAAACTGGGATTACTGAAAGAAAGATGATCAGAATTTTTTTGCATATATTATGTTCTACTGTACGTATGAGTTATATATATGATACTGTATCATATCTGTATGAGATATCATATATATGTAATTTTTTTCATGCCTGGAAATGACAGAAAGCTTCTGACTGACATTTTTTACCATAATGAAAACATAAATTAGCATAGAGCACACAGCCTGGAAAATGTTAGCTGAAGTGAGTTAATTCCTGGAAAACCAATAAGTAATCAAACCTAGGATTTTGTAATAATGTGGTCAGGAAACATTAGGTGGCCCTGACGTCATTGCCTGTTATGAGAAGTAATTTGGTGAGCTTGAAAGGAGATGTCTCCTTTAGGGAGTCTAGAATATGACATGCTCTTGTAGGTTGTATGATATAAAATCAGTCACTCCATACATTCAGAATCAAATAAATAAGTTAATAGACCTTGCAAGGCAGGGTATAATGCTGTAATGTTGAAGACAACCATTTACCTTCTCTGTCTCCAAGCCTTTTTCTTCCATGGTATCTTGTCTTCACTTTCCAAACAGTGTGCAGAATGGAGAAAGGCTTTTGTAACATCAAGACTCTTCCCATGGCCCTCAAGTTTTGTGTGCCCAAACAGCAGGTCACTGAGAGCATGTCCAGCATCTCAGAAATATCTTGAAACAATTGAAAGATGTCCAAAGGGGCTCTACCTACTATATATGTATATAAATAGGAGTTACAAAGCAAACAAAATTACTTGTTTCCTTTTTTTTTTTTTTTCAGCCCTCATGGCAAAACATGAACTTCTACCTTAACCTCCTCTTTGTCTGTTGTCCTTTAGCATAAGCAGGGAAAATGGAAACATCTTAAAATAAGAGAAAGTGATGTTCAGGCCATGAAGATAAGCCTTCTGTAATTCTAAAATTCTTACTGTCATATTTTTCTCACGTTCCCAGTACTAGGTTTTGACCCACATTTAGGTTTTGGCAAATTGGGAGACATATAACTAATGGACCATGAAATTGTGGCAGGTGTAATTAAAAATATATTAGATCAGTAAAAATAGATTCATGCAATGGCATTTGATATGGATGACTGTCAGCCTCCAAAACAGGAAACCAACAATGCTGCTTTTAACGTGACCGTGGACTTTCCTTTGTCGAAAGAAGTTTCTTGTGCAGCCCTTCATATGCGTGTACGTTCATTCCATACATTCATTGCTATCTCTCACTTTCAGGTTGTGTTCAATACTTCCATTGTTATCTGGGTAGCGCCATAAAGTTTGGAGGAGAAACATGGTGGAATCTGAGAAAAACCTGCTACCAGATTGTTGAACACTCCTGGTTTGAATCCTTTATTATATTTATGATTCTTCTAAGCAGTGGAGCCCTGGTTAGTGTAGCATGCATTTATTTAGAAGCATTTTTAGCTTAAATTTGCACCCAGAGAAGTTGTGTTTTAGCAGAAACCACATGAATATTATCAAGATAAAATAGAAACTTCATATAGTAGTCATTTATTCACTTTTGCAATTACTGCAAATTTATTATTCATATTATTACAAGTCATGAGAGAGAGTGAAGAATGTTAAAAATACATAATTCTTAGAAGCTGTTTCTATTCTGGCTGTACACGGGATTTTTCTGGATTTCTCAGAAAGTTATTTCACAGTTGTGAAATATGTTTTTTTAAATGTCATTAAAGTAAATTAATTACTCTTAATACTTGAAAAAATAGTACTTGGTTCTCTCAAAGGTATATTTTTAGACATTAATTTCAAGAAGTTTATACTTTTCTCCTAGATTCCCAGTGTGTATGATGCATGTATTCACAGGGGTTTGCTAGATAGAGAAAGAGAAGGGACAGGGAGAATGACAAGTTTATCAGCTGACATAGATTTGAGTAAAAGATGAGATTTAGATCTGTGTAAAACATATTGAATGACAAAGGGTCCTTAATGATGCTAGATTTTCATTGTATAAAGCTCATCTCTGACTTTTGCCATTTATCTCTGTATTGTGATTTCAGGCATTTGATGACATTCATATAAATGAGAGAAAAAGCATTAAAAGTGTGTTGACATTTCTTGACAAAATGTTCACTTTCATCTTTGTTCTGGAGATGCTCCTGAAATGGGTGGCTTACGGCTTCAAGAAATACTTCACCAGTGCCTGGTGCTGGCTGGACTTCCTTATTGTAGATGTAAGTTCTGCCTTTGGCATTTCTGCATGGGTCCTGACACAGGATGCCATAGTGGAATCACTGACTGTTTTCTGGATGCGAAGCTCTTACCTCCTTTAATGATGGTTTCAGGATATTGCACTCTGGGCACTGAAAATATGGAGAGATTTGGTTGTTTATTTTTTTCAAACAAGAATAAAGGAAACAGATACCAGTATACTGCTAATACTTTCTTTTGTCTTCCTGTTCAGGTCTCTTTAATAAACCTCTTTGGCAGCTCATTTGATGCTGTGAAAAATCTTAGGACTCTGCGAGCTCTGAGACCCTTAAGAGCATTGTCACGATTTGAGGGGATGAGGGTAAGACTGAATATAAATTAAAGCCTATCAGTACTAATGAGCATGTAACAAGTTCTTAACTCATGACTGTGTCTTTATGAAGTTCACAGGTTAACCTTAAGTTCAGTTTAGGACCTACAAAATGAATTTTTAAAAGACACCTTTACTGCGCTCCTCTGTACTTGGCTGCTTCTTACAGGCTTTCCTCAAGTGATCAATCCGAAGCGTTGTTGAAACTAAAACTAGACTAGACAGAACTTGGTTCCATTGCTGCTCAGTCATTCTTGTGTTCCCATCTTGCTGAGATAGCCAAAACTAAAGTGGAGAATAAGAATGGTGAGCACAATTCTCCTTTTTGAAGTCTGATGGAAAGCTAATATAAAACAAATAATGGATATTTATATGAAAATATAAATGGATTCACCAAGGGAAAATCCTGCTTGACCAATCTGATAGCCTTCTATGATGGCATGACTGGCTGGGTGGATGAGGGGAGAGCAGTGGATGTTGTCTACCTTGACTTCAGCAAGGCTTTTGACACTGTCTCCCACAACATCCTCATAGGAAAGCTCAGGAAGAGTGGGCTAGATGAGCGCACAGTGAGGTGGGTCAAGAACTGGCTGAATGGCAGAGCACAGAGGGTTGTGATCGGTGGTGTAGAATTTAGTTGGAGGCCTGTGACCAGCGGTGTTCCCCAGGGGTCAGTGCTGGGTCCAGTCCTGT
>VZSC01002047.1:51014-77937 GCA_013398225.1 Steatornis caripensis | reverse complement strand
GCAACCTGCTCTAGGCTAACTTGCTTTAGCAGGGGGGTTGGACTAGATGATCTCTAGAGGTCCCTTCCAACCCCTACCATTCTATGATTCTATGATTAATTCTGAGGAAAGAATCACCTCCATTCTGCAAGATTTTACTGGATTAAGTCACAAAAAAGTTAGACTATTAAGAGGGAGTACTTTGCTCAAATTGTTGTTCCAAATAGACTTATTCTTTCAAAAAGCAGGAGTGTTTGTCTGTAGTATATTTGCTGCCTTTTCCCATCAAAGGAGCACCTGGAACAATGTGAATCTGCTAGACATTAATTACATTTAATTACAAAACTACTATTGTGCAAATGCAGAAGATTCCCTCAGCCATCTGCAAAACATATCCATACGCTGCAATGTGAAAGAGCACGATAACCACAGTGGTATTTGGGCAAAAGTCTGGTCTATGGAATATACTCTGGCATGTGAAAATGGATTATAGAAATACATATGGCATTAGTGTCACACATTTACATGTGAACGCAGCCTCAACACAGCTGAGAGATAGATCACCTTTGGATATCTTCTGGAAGTGAGACTGAAAGCTCTGTGACCACGATCTAGTCACTGTGAAGATTGAGAGAAATTGATACATTCTGTTAATTAAGTTAATGCAAAATTTCCACGTCTGGAGTCAATTTTGAAACAGGTATCATCACACTTTCTGTCTAGCTATGCAGAATGTGTGTGACACAGTCTACAAAAAGCTTCACAAAGCTTTTTCTTTTTTCTTCTGGTCCATCAAGTTCTTCTTTGCTACCTGACTTCTGAGTTCATCACCTTCACTGTGAAACTCAAAGATATATTCTCATTGTTTCCTTACATTGCCCCGTTTTATGAAGCAATCTCTTATGTCTTAGCATGAACCTAAAACCTACACGGACATTTTCTGTGATTATACAGCACCTAGCACACCCTGGCTCGTGGTTATAGACCACAATCATAATCCACTTAAAATAATCCATCTAGCAAAATACTAGTGGAGGGTTATTATTGGTCCTTTTAAAAACTCCTTTCTACAGCGTTGCTAATGCAGTCCTCTGCACTATTGGTCCTTTTAAAAACTCCTTTCTACAGCGTTGCTAATGCAGTCCTCTGCACTAGTGCTTGTGGATGAATACTTCAGAAATTTTATGTTGTAGAAGTTTAGAACAAACAAACGAAACATCTCCCACTCCAAAACCAAGGGAAAGTCATCAGAAGAGGATGGACTCACATTGTAGTATACTTATGTGGTAATGGCTCATAGCAGCCCCAAAAGTATCAACTATTCCTTTGAAAGTCTAAGAGATACTACGGAGCTTTGAATCTTTGTTCAAGGTACCCATGCCATCTGTAACTAGTATTTACATGGAAAACATTAGGTTTCTGTTTGCTGACTAAGTGACTGTTTACTGCACTGAGCAATTACTTGTATTTTTCCTCTCCTATTTCATCCAAGGTGGTTGTCAATGCCCTCGTGGGAGCCATCCCTTCCATCATGAATGTTCTACTCGTCTGCCTCATCTTCTGGCTTATCTTTAGCATCATGGGAGTGAACCTCTTTGCTGGGAAGTTTGGGAAATGTGTCAATCTAACAGAAGAAGATTCAGAATTAAATAGTTCAATCAATGACATAAAAGACTGTACAATGTATAACAACACAGGAAAAATATTCTGGGTCAATGTTAAAGTCAACTTTGACAATGTTGGCTCTGGCTACCTGGCTCTGCTTCAGGTGGTAAGTGCTGCCTGCCTTCACTAGCCAGCACCATGTCAGATGGGCTTGACCTCCTGCCAACTCCTAACTCATTTCTGTGAGTGATAGAAAAGAGTGGTGTCGTACAACCTGCTCTTCCCTTGTAGCTGGCTAATCAAAACCTAGTGCTTTTCGCACACAGAAATGGAAGGGACAAATGAGATCCTGCTGTGATTTTTCCAGGTGATAAATTTAGCATCTGGTGAACAAGTACTCTTTCAGCCTCCAGCAGGTTCATAAGACTGAGAGCTGGAGTCAATCTCAGACAGAAATGTGGGGCAAATACTGAAATGTTCTTCCATAATACAGATTTTTTGTTGTAAGGCCTTTAGTAGACCTAGTGAAGGTTTACCCTTTCAGCATCCTAGACAACATGTTCTTTCCCACCCTAGAAAGCTTTCACATCCTGATAAGGCCGAGAATGCCACCCATAACAGCAGGTGCAAGTTTCCCTAAAGTCAGAGCTTGACGGTATGTGTGTGTGACCATATCAAAGGCTCTTACTCCAGTCAGTGTCATTCAGATACTACAAATGGTGTGAAGACTTTTACCCTGAAAGTTTAACAGGTTTTCCATAATCTGTCATTCTAGGCAACATTTAAAGGTTGGATGGACATCATGTATGCAGCAGTAGATTCACGAGAGGTCAGTCACTAAATCAAACTATGGTTGGTTAATGATACCGCTTTCTACAAAAGCATTCTGATTTTTGTGCTTTTATATCTGATGTTTGTGCTAAATCTTGCCAGCAATTATTTTTATCAGCTGATGTAAAAATTTCATCTGCGAATGACTCATAGTATCCTAATCTGTTGCAAAGGGGAGTGGGATTCAACTCCAGATCCACTCATCTAAATGCAGTTACCTATACTGTAAGGTCTCCATGTGAGTTCACCTCCAAGTGCGCTGTGTGGTTAATGGAGATCTAGTCAATACACTCAACCTGGATATCTATATTGTTCAGCTGAGCACTTCTTTATACTACATTAACTCTACTAATAACTGGATGTCCATCAGCCAGGAGGGGAGTTACCTTCAAGGCACCTGCCTTCACACATCTTCTTTCATGAAACTCAAACTTGGAGTAAACCTGTATATTTTACAGCAACGTAGTTTAAAGTCCACTTCAAAACATGAGAAGAAATTTATCAAGATTTATCTATTGTGGATAAGCAACCATTTAAAACACACTGTCAGCCATCATTAGTACTGGTTTACCTACTGTTTATATTGACAGTACCGTTTGCTGTCTTATCAGAAGTATGTTATAGAGACCAAAGTGGTATGTCTTTGGAGGCAAAAAAATTAAAATGAAGAAGCTATCTTAATTTGATCATGACTTCCCAGGAATCAAATAATGTTAAAAGGAACCATATATAAAAATGGAGGTTTTTTGTGTTTCAATTTGAAAAGATATTTGTCTTGTCCTGGCTTTGTTTTTATCTATAATAGCCATAGAAGAAGTTTTTTGCTGAGAGGAAAAAAACCTATATATCTAGGTCAAGATTGTTAATGGCAAGAGCTTGGAATTAGAATTCTGAATAGTTTGCTTGATTTTTCAAGTACTGAGCAATTTACAGCTCCTATTCTTATTGGAAGAATCTGAACTGACGCTTCTGAAACGCTTGTGAAAATCATGTCAAGAATGTCCAATTCAGTAACTGTTGCTACTGACTTTAGTAGGGCCTCAATGAATTGCAAATGGTAGGATTTTAAGTCAGGTTTGAAAAGAAAAAACCACATAACAATCAGCTTTTGTCAAAAAAAAAAAAAGAAATTTAAAATGAAAATATACTTCATTCAGCATTAGTCAAAGATTAAGTTCTGCTGTACAAGTTTTTCACTACAAATACATTCAATACATCATGAATTAAATTATACTATTCTGCAATGTTCTACCCAGAAACTACATAAACAAACATTGTAAAAGAAATCAAAT
This sequence comes from Steatornis caripensis, assembly GCA_013398225.1. Lineage (NCBI taxonomy): Eukaryota > Metazoa > Chordata > Aves > Caprimulgiformes > Steatornithidae > Steatornis > Steatornis caripensis. Next base: position 74,230 of record VZSC01002047.1, on the reverse strand, counting down.
TGATAAGTTGTCATAGGATCAACACTTTGCAGTACTATTATTTCGAGGCATATTTTCTGGTTAATTATCTCTCAGGCAGTGTTCTTGGTGTATCATTTTGTAAGTTCATGCTTAATTTCAACAGGGATAGCAGTCAGCATCTGAGCAACAATGTCCCTACAAGGTCCTAGAATTTTGATGCATCTAGTAGTCACCATATGAACGTTACTTTCTTCCACAATTTCATGCCTCTTCCAAAAGTATGGTGTACATATAACATTTTGTGTTATGTACTATTGGTAGTTTTAAACTACACCAATTCTGTTATTAGTCATTTTTCATGTTGCTTCTCATTCTTGCAGAAAAATGAGCAGCCACAAATGGAGCACAGTCTATTTATGTATCTCTACTTTGTGAACTTCATAATCTTTGGATCTTTCTTCACCCTGAATCTCTTTGTTGGTGTTATTATTGACAACTTCAACCAACAAAAGAAAAAGATAAGTATATTGGTTGTGCTTCCAGGCACCTACAATATATTGAGCAGTACCATCTTTAGAGAATAAGGTCCGTGCTACATGTAGAATCTAAAATTTCTATTGGCATTTACAAGAGCATTAGTATTAAGTTAGCAGAAGTAACAGTCAGGGTGAGTTTATTCCTCCTTTCCTTTGTCCTATAACCCAAACACTCAGATCTTTCTCAACGTTTTCAATGCAATGACATCGTCTCTGCAGCCTCTTAAAATTTCCTCCTTTCTGAGAACTGAGCATGACAGGAGACTCATTATTTAGAAAGTGGCCTGGTACAGATTATCTGAGAAGTATTCTGGATATTCAACGAGAGCAGGATGTGAGAAGCCAGGAGAGGACTTATTCCTGTCCAGGTTTTCACTAGGTCCTTTGTTTTCATGCTTTCTGAGATAGCTGGGCTTCACCTCAGGACTTCTGCTTTGTGAACGTATGGTCTGTGCCACTCTGGTTTTTGGACATAATTACAGATTATGGAAAGGGCTAGTACCAGCAAGATGTGAATACGGAGGAAATGTTAGTTTCCAGCATTTTAGGCTTTGTAACTACAACAGGGCTGATTTCTCACCAAATAACAGTGACATTTCTTTATATACTTAGGTGGGGAAGATATCTTTATGACGGAAGAACAGAAAAAATACTACAATGCAATGAAAAAGCTGGGATCCAAGAAACCTCAAAAACCTATTCCACGACCACTGGTAAGACTGTCTGATTGTTCAAAAGGAAAAAGAATTGCAAAAGTGCAAAATAATTCACTGAAAGGTGCATATGTTTATATATTGCATATAAATTATTTATACTATCTTTCACTGATACTCAGACAATGCTCTAAGTCAATTCCATACCAAAAGGTAGCACTGAAAGATTTTACAGGTTAAATATTTATTAAGTACTCTGCATAAATATCATTGGATTTTACATTCACCTTGGAACTGACTAACTTCAGGATGAGAAGGGATTTTTAATGTCAGTTTTATATTCTGCCTTTCTTAAATTTCTCTGACTGCTATAGTTGAGTGACTCTGCAACATAAAAACTAGAGCTATTGGAAACATGTACGAATGAGTATTGTCTACTTTCTTAACTGATGCCAGATGTATTTTTTTCTCTAGAACAAATTCCAAGGGTTCCTTTTTGACATTGTAACACGCCAAGCCTTTGATATTGTCGTTATGACTCTAATCTGCCTTAACATGATCACCATGATGGTGGAAACCTATGGGCAAAGTGAAACGAAGACTAACATCCTTAACAAAATCAATATACTCTTCGTTGCTGTCTTTACTGCAGAATGTGTACTGAAATTGGTCGCTCTGAGGCAGTATTATTTCTCAAATGCCTGGAACATATTTGATTTAGTTGTTGTGGTCATGTCACTTATTGGTAAGTAAAATTGGTTTGGCAAATTCTTTACTAAATCAATTATTATTCTTTCAGAAAAAATAGTTAAAGTTTATCGACTGCAAATAGATGTTGAAATAGAAATAATAATTGAATTGTTGAGGAAAAAGAACTATGTGACCTAAAAAATCTGCCATGATTATAATAAAAGAATAATAGAAATAAGATTTTTTTTAAGATTTCTACTATTTTCTTTTGATAATTAAAAAACCCAAAACAAAACAAAATGAAGGCTGTGTTATGTACAACCTTTCATAATGGTTCTTTAGGTTGTTTTTTTTCTAGTCTGAAAGACAGAATTAACAACCCATCACACCAGTACCAGATTATGTGATAATTTCCATTGTCACAGATTTAGTGCCGACTAAAAAAATCTTTGATCAGATAAAAATTGCTCGGTTTTGTCATCTGTGTTTGTGATAGAGAATTGCAATATATGGAGAATATGAAGACTGGAATTAGAATACAGATTATAGAATTCAGTTTCTGGAAACTCAGGCACAGCTAATGGAGAATAAGGATGTAACAGGTACAATCTTCTGGTGGCTGAAGAATTTAGCTCATAATTACTGATTTCTACAGCTATTTTTTGAACTCTAACTTCTATTAAAGATTGTTCTGCTAGGGTCTTAGCACACACACATCAAGTATTTTTCAACTGTACAGATATAATTTCATCCTACTACTTGTTAAGCAGAAATGTGGTATTCTAACCAGTAATTATCTTTTCCATTTTAGCCTTACTACTTTCTGGCATCGGTAAAGCATTTGAACATTTCTTACCACCTACACTCTTCAGGGTCATTCGCTTGACTCGGATTGGACGAATACTGAGACTCATCCGGGCTGCCAAAGGAATTCGAACTCTGCTTTTTGCGTTAATGATGTCCCTACCTGCTCTGTTCAACATTGGCCTCTTGCTTTTTCTGGTCATGTTCATTTATGCTATTTTTGGCATGACTAGCTTTGCCTATGTGAAGATGGAAGATGGCATTGATGATATGTTCAACTTCCAAACCTTTGCGAACAGCATGCTCTGTCTCTTCCAAATCACCACGTCTGCTGGCTGGGATGGTCTTCTCAGTCCTATTTTAAACACTGGGCCACCGTACTGTGATCCAAACATAACTGGTACTGTAGGCGAATGTGGTAAACCTGCCATAGGTATTATTTATTTTGTAAGTTACATCATTATATCATTTCTTATTGTTGTAAACATGTATATAGCTGTCATTCTGGAGAACTTCAATGCTGCTACTGAGGAAAGTACAGAGCCTTTAGGGGAAGATGACTTTGACATCTTTTATGAAATCTGGGAGAAGTTTGATCCTGAGGCAACTCAGTTTATAACTTTCTCTGCACTTTCAGACTTCGCAGATGCTCTGACTGAACCTTTACGCGTACCAAAACCAAACAAAGTTGAACTCATAGCAATGGACCTGCCTATGGTTAGTGGAGATAGGATCCACTGCTTGGATATCTTGTTTGCTTTTACCAAAAGAGTGTTAGGAGATTCTGGGGAGCTGGATACTCTTAAAGTACAAATGGAGGAGAAGTTCATGGCTGCCAATTCATCGAAAAAATCCTATGAGCCAATCTCCACTACTCTCAGACACAGACAAGAGGAAGCGTCTGCCACTGTCATCCAGCGTGCCTACAGGAGTCATTTGCTCCTACGCTCCATAAAGCAGGCTTCTTACCTATATCATCACAGAACTTGCAGTGGTGACACTCTTGGAGGTGCTGCTCCAGAAAAAGAAGGACTTATTGCATCTACGATGGCTGACAACTATGGTAGGAGTCCTGACAAGTCTGAAACTTTGTCCTCAGCATCCTTTCCTCCATCATATGAGAGTGTCACAAGAGCCAGTAGTGGCAATCTCATGACTGAGAATGGAGAAATTACAGGTAATCAACAATCTCCAGACATCAAGTAGTTCATCAGTGACAGTGTTAAGAATATTTTTAAATGTTCACAGAAGCTGATATTTTAAATAAATGTCAGCTGAGGCAGCCTCCCTATTAAACAGATTATTTTGATCGTGATCAGTTAACCATAGTTAGGTATGATCACTTAACTGTGGTACCTGCTGTATTGTAACTTTTGACTCTGCTATGTTCAGCTTTGTTCAATATTTACATATACAGAGACAGAAGCTGTGAAAGGTCTTGGATTTGTCTGATCAAGGGCACCCCACTGCAAAGCAGGTCCCACAGTACCTGAGTGCTGCGGCATATTCACAGCAGTGATAGGTAGCTTCTGCTGACATTAACCCTGGTGCAAGAAGCAAAGAAAAGCCCATTCAGCGATGGATCTACTGGAGAACAGGAAAAGAATGTCAGTGCTAAGATAAATTGCTGAAGGGAAAGAAGCTAAAATTTACCCTTAGTCCATTCCTAATTGATACTCTTATTATAATCTTGTTAAGCAAATGGCTGGTGATTTTTCTGTGTGTGTGTTTGGAGGCTGATATACCACAAACTAGCCACTGCATGACCCACAGATATGCTGCAATGTAGTGGACTTCTTCCAATATGATGAATTTACAGAATAAGTCGTGGCATGTATGCTATTGTAGTTGTGTTATTGCAGTTAATGAAATAATAAATACAACTCTTAGTGTTCCAGAAGTTGTACTGAGCTGAGTAAAATCTTGCTTTATATTTTGCCTGTGGGGATTATTTTTTTTAACCTGGTTTCCTCTGGCAGCAAGGCAAAGACAGCTGTGCCGTGTGCCTATCAGTCACTCCATAACAAATTGTGTTTATTACGTACTGTCCTCAAACTTTACAGAATGGTTAAGTTTCATGCTCAAGTTCATTCCTGCTAATGTGGTTGAGAAGAGAGGCATAAATAAGCATTTCCACTTGGGAGGAAATTGGCAGCATCACTTCAACCACTCCCTCAGACATCAGAAACCCAGACTGGGGAGAGCCACATGAGCCCCATCAGAGCTGCCCTTGGTTGTGGGGGTAAACATCATCCATGGCCGTGGAGTGAAGCCTTCACCCTGTGTCCTGTTGGTGGTAGAGCCTTTCCTCCTTCTGCCCGTGCTTCTCTGATGGGAGGACTGTTTTTCTCTCTCCTGCAAATATTAGGAGGTTTAGAAGAAACCAAAGTATGGGTAATGTAGACAATTAGGAAATCTGTGTTGAAGCATTTGAGTCTGGAGTTAACATAGTACTAAGGCTGTAATCATAAACTATGCTTCTCATGAAACTACGTGTGCACGTGGGGTCTCATGATCTTCACCACATTTTCCTTATAAAGGTCTGTATCTTACTTCATGTCCTTACTAGCTTGGGCTTCTTAGAAAAACACATGCCCAAACAATGCTCAATCTTTTCTCCTTTGTATGTGTACTTTGGAGATACTTTCAGCTGATAAACTTTGCTGTCTCATGACTGTTGTGTTATCCATTGTCATGCACTAGACATAGTCATAAACTACCCTTGACATTATAATTTATTTAAACTTCAAACGCGTTACATGCAAGTCAGCATAAGATGCTTTTTATTTTTCTTACTCGCAAGGTTGTAGCTGTGTGGTCACTGTTGGGGTTGGCAGGTTCTGGCAAGGCTCCGGTGAGATTTCCCCTCCCCACAGATTTCAGCCCTAAAGGAAACCAGGTTTTGCAACTGAGTGGGACCTCCTGTACTCTCCACTTGCAACATGCAGTAATTTGCCTACTCTCTTCAACATCCCTTCTCTATGGTGGCAGTTATGTCCTGTCTTCTGTTGCCTTCCTCTTCTCTTTTTCATCTCTTCAGAAATTCTTTTTTACTATGAATGGTAAATTACACCTTAATAATGAGGCTGTTTTCAGTTACTACTCACAGGATCGCAAAATGGCAGGGGTTAGAAGGTCCCTCTGGAGATCCCCCAGTCCAACCCCTGCTAGAGCAGGTGCCCCCAGAGCAGGGAGCACAGGGATGCGTCCAGGTGGGTTTTGAATATCTCCAGAGAAGGAGACTCCACAGCCTCTCTGGGCAGCCTGTGCCAGTGCTCTGTCACCCTCACAGTAAAGAAGTTCTTCCTCATGTTCAGGTGGAACTGCCCGTGCTCCAGTTTGTGCCCATTGCCCCTTGTCCTGTTGCTGGGCACCACTGAAGAGAGTCTGGCCCCATTCTCTTGACACCTGCCCTTTAGATATTTATAAGTATTGATCAGATCCCCTCCCAGTCTTCTCTTCTCCAAGCTAAACAGATCCAGGTCTCTCAGCCTTTCCGCATAAGAGAGATGTTCCTGTCCCCTCATCATTTTTGTTGCCCTCTGCCAGACTCTCTCTAGTCGTTCCCTGTCTCTCTTGAACTGGGCAGCCCAGAACTGGGCACAGTACTCCAGATGTGGTCTCACCAGGGTAGAGCAGAGGGGCAGGATCACCTCCCTCGACCTGCTGGCCACACTCTTCTTAATGCACCCCAGGATGCCATTGGCCTTCCTGGCCGCAAGGGCACACTGCTGGCTCATGGTGAGCCTGTTGTCCCCCAGCACTCCCAGGTCCTTCTCTGCAGAGCTGCTCTCCAGCAGGTCAGCCCCAACCTGTACTGGTGCATGGGGTTGTTCCTCCCCAGATGCAAGACCCTACACTTGCCCTTGTTGAACTTCATCAGGTTCCTCTCCGCCCAGCTCTCCAGCCTGCCCAGGTCACGCTGAATGGCAGCACAGCCTTCCGGTGAGTCAGCCGCTCCCCCCAGCTTTGTATCATCAGCAAACTTGCTGAGGGTACACTCTGTCCCTTCATCCAGGCCGTTGATGAATGTGTCGGACAGGGCTGGACCCAGCACTGACCCCTGGGGAACACCGCTGGTCACCGGCCTCCAACTAGACTCTGTGCCACTGATTGCAACCTGCTGAGCTCTGCAATTCAGCTGATACTGTCTGAACACTGATTTCAAATAAATAATATTTATAATACTTTAAAATTTGAATTTAAAATTTGGTGTTCCAAATTGTGGTGTTCCCTTAGCTCTGCTAGCCATCATAGCATCTTTAATTAGTTTTGACTGATACTCCCTCAGATTTTAAGATATGTGCACAGTGAATCTGCTTTATACCAGAGGTCAACAGCTCTGTGCCTCTGGAAGCTAGGGAACATTATTCCCTCACACTAAAAACTAAAACTAACAACTACAAAAGAATTAATATAATTAAAATATTTTTAGTTGGCTGAAGTCTGTCTGTCTGGAAAGGCCACCCTGAAGCTGAGTCAGAGCTCCACCAGTGGTGGAGATCAGATGCGAGAGATCATTTGGTATCCTAGGTGAATTGTTTATTGGTGCAAGAAATGACAAGTACGCCCTAGGGTGAGTTTTAATTTCTGCAGAAACCCTTCTGAGTAAAGGTGATATCATTTTGGGGAAGGCAAGCCCCTTGGCATGTTCTTTAATCATTATGGTTCTCCTGTGAACCGTCTTAATTTGGGATCCTACCAATGTCCATGCTAAAATCCTAGTTTCTCGTGATGGCTGTGTGGCATACAGACTTGTTTCCAGATGGATTGCTGTGCTTTTTGGCCATACTGAATGATGTTTAGTGTGCTTGCCCTCTTTTAGACACTATTCTGAGAGCATTGCATTAACAGCCTGGTCTCTTCAACAGTTACCTCTCCCATAATCTACGTATCACATACAAATTTTACCCCAAATTATTGCATTTTTAAATTTTTAAATTTAAAGAAGTTATTAATGGAGACAACAAAAACTGAGCTGAGAGCTCTTCCCTTTGACAGCCCATGAGAAACACCAGGTCAATAACATGATATTTTTGTTTGTTCCTTTGATAGTAATTTAACACGACAAATACAGTAATGAAGGACAAGGGAATACCAGAACAACTGTATCAGATACCTTTGCAATTCAACAGTTGTGAATTAAAACTCTATCAAGTGCAGAGAAGCAATACTAGAATGAATAACAATCTACGTAACCAAAAGAGGTTCAAGTTTAGCTTGTTCAGCCCAGAAATAACAGCTGAGAGGATGCATTGTAACTCAGTAAATAAAGCAGGTGTGAAAATATGAGCAAGGGAAAAAATGTTTAAAAGACAAATAGAATAGTCAGGGAAAAAATTATTCTGGAAATTAGAAGTGGCTTCTGTTCCTCACAGGATGGAGTTGTGAAACTGCTTTACAGCCGGAGCAGAGAAGACAGCCTGACTGAAAGTTCAATAGGTATAATTTTTTTTGGTTCCTGCTTGAAGCTCTCTGAATTTCACAAAATTAAGAATGGTATCTGCAGCAAGACAGTGAAACTTGTTGAATGCTTCCTCCTAGTGGTTTTAGATCAAAATGACATACTCAAAGTGCCAAAAACCTCGGGGCCTCTATCTCCGCTATAGAGATCAAAACCTAAACAGATAAATAACTGTCTTAAAAAAGAGTATTAGCAGCAAGCAGAGATCCTAGGGGGAGCAGGAGAAAAGGTTCTGCTAAAATAAAGCTACAGTTTAAAAGTCAGAAAACGAAATGAGTGGGAATTTCCAGTGTAAAAGAGAATCACGCCATGAAAAAGAAACTGGAATAGTAATAAATAATTCATTGACTGTATAAGAAAGAAGAATAAAAAATAAAGAAGGTGTGAGATTGGCTTAAAATAGGGCAGGGATGAGGTTTTGGATGGTTTTAGGGTTAAAGCTGATCTATCTATATATATGATAAAGATCAGGCAAATACTCTGCATCATTTTCAGCGAAGACAATATTCAATATGGGATTACATTTTCCTTGGCTAATAGGAAATATTTGAATGGAAGTGTGAGTACATCCGTGGATGAACACAGAAGGGAATTAAAGAAATGCAGTCGGGGGCAGAATAACCCCTATTCAAAATTACTGTTGAGAACTGGCACATGAAACTGCACATCTGTCAGTAAGGATTTTGTGAGAATCTGTCAAACCAGAAAAGGTAGCAAGAGGGAAAAAAATCCACAAAACTCAACCCAAATGTATTATTTGTATTTGAAAAGGGGGTAACAAGCAATTTCAAGCAATCAGAGACTTGCTAATCTGAACTGAGTGTGTTGCAGGGCTGTGGAACACATTTTGAAGGGGAAATAATGAAAGACTTGAAGGAAAGTTGAAAATTGAAAAAAATAGGTTTGAAATCGATTTGCTAAGAAAGAAGAATGTGGCAGATCTTATCCGGCGGTATTCTGAGAAAGCCCTGTCAGATGGGGAGCTATGGTTGAATTGGAGACAACCGACACCTACACAAGAGCTGTGGTACTTGTAGAGGGGAAACCACTTCTGTTCGTGTTGTGAAAGGCCTGCTGGCAAGAGAGCTCTTGCACCGATCAGTTGGATTAAGCCATATTTTATCCATAACCTGAGCAGAAAAAGGGGAACACCTTCAGTAATTCAGTGAGTTAAAGTCAGGAGGAGTGGGGAGCATGTGGGAGGAGCAGAAAATCCTGCTGAATGACCTCCGACACTGGAGTGAGAACAAAATGCAATAGGGCAGAGCATTAAGTCCTCTACCGGGGGCCAAGCAAGGGTGTCTGTTACCAGTTGATGGTAACAGCAGAGAACTGTGAAGACCTGGATAAATTACTGAAACAGAATGGATGTGATGCAACCGTGAAACAGAGAAATGAGAGTGAAGATCTATCAGCTGAGGCACAGTCCATGGAGTGCAGGATGTGCTGATGCAATGGGAAGGCGTGGGTGAGGTCACATCTGCACCCATGCGTGCATTGGTAAATGATGCTCCAGAAAGATTCATATGAACCAAACAAGAATTAAAAGGCTTCTATGACGGACAGGGGGTTAGAAAGACTTTAGAAAGAAGCCTGGAAGCCCAGCTTGTTTAATCCCGCAAAATGAAAGTTGAGGGGAGAGACATGGCTGTTCCTGAGAGCAGAATATATGTCAGTGAGGGTTAAACCAGATCATTGAGCAGTGCTTACTTTGAATACAGCCTGTATCAACTACCCTTCCTTCCAAGTGTATAGGAGGGACGCAGTTTCCCTGTGGTGAGTTTCCTTGTGGAATCTTTCCATGATTCTATGGCTATGGGCACATGAGGAAAGCTGGAAGATGCACCTAGAAAATTTGTCACCCATACCCGATTGGTCTCAGAGTACAAGTTGCTCCAGGACAGCAAGATCCAATCATCTAAAACGTGTTTGCTTATCCCATCCAGTCAATTGAGATGGTCCCTGATGTGTTGGAACAGCAACACTGGAAGGTGAAAAGAGATTTTGCTGCAAAAAATGCAAAGTAACTTCCGCAGGAGGGTGTAGGCTGTTAGCAGAGCAGGCTGGCATGCTCACAAGCCATGTGCAGGACAAGTGTTAATACAATTGCAGGCAAATAGATGCAGAAGCTTGTTGGATGGGTACTGAACTAAGGTTTGTGCAAGTTGATATGAAAAGCAGATCCAGAGGGTCTGCTTTTGGATAGTATGAGCACAAACCAACTGAGGGACCTTAATGCGGGTTGCTATGTTATAACTATGTCATGTTGTCACTGAAGGGAGCTGCAAACACAGGTTTAAACACCGCCAAATATCTTGCAGGTGAGTGTTGAACTGATTTTGACTAAAGTTGTCCAGCTCGGGTTACAGCTCTTAACCTGAAGATATCACAGATATGTCTGCCCCCTGGTAATTTGTTTCGCAGCTGATTTGCCTTATACTTAAAATCACAAACCTACCTTTTCATTTAAATTAGTTTGACTTCAGCTCCAAGCTGCTGGTTCTTGATATATCTTTAATGCTACATTACAAAATTCTTTATTACCTGCTATTTTCATTCAATGAAGGCATTTATTCACTATCATATCTCTATTTATTATTTTAATGTGAGTGGAACAGCCTCTTAAAGCCTCTGACACAGGCATTTTCCTCATCAATCAGGTAATCTTCTGGCTCTTTTCAGCATCTTCCTACATCTGACCCACGAATGCCATAGCTGCTGCCTGTCACTATTGTTATAGCCCCGAGAGCATGCAGGCAATTTTCCCTCTCCTGGGAGGTGAAGAGCAGGAACCAAATGTCAGGAGCTTTATTGGATGTAGCAGGGAAAGGGTTAACCCATTCAGCCATCAGGAGTCACCTGCAAGGTGTAAAAGATCAGGGGAAAAAACCCAACAACCCCATAAGGGAGGAGGTGATTGCTTAGGACAGAGGTGAATAGCTGGGAGAAGGATGTCTCAGCTCTGTCAAGGTAAGGTGTGGGGGAGCTAGATGCTGGGTTGGGGGGAGATGAAGCGGTTTGAGGACTAGGATCTGGAGGAAGACTTGGATGGATTTAATAGTACTGTATGAGTTTGGGTAAGATGTGAGCTTCTGCGAGTGGGAGGATCTCAAGGAGGTGACCTATCTACCCATGGTGAGCCATGGAGTATGTTGAGGTTTTATTCTGTGTCAAACTCCCCAATGGGTGGAGATGACCCTGTGCCGTGAGAGGGGCCAGGCTGAGCCTGAGTCAGCCAGGAAAACAGATGTCTAGTAGAATGCTGAGGAGAAGCAGCTGGGCTTGCTTACTGCTCTGGTGGTGGCTTTAGCCTATGTTAATTTAACCTAAAGGGGGAAGAGATCAAAATTAGGTATGTTTCCACATATCTAAAAAGAGAAAATTCATCCAGAGCCAGTATAAGATTAGTCACCTGGAATTTTTTGGCTTACTTTGTATTTTCTCGCCTCAAGTCAACACTGAATTTTGAAAGGAAACATCTTTCCTGACATAGGGAGCACTCATTTAGTTAAGTTTTAGATCGTTCTGCTAGGTGATATTCAAACATGTTCTCAGACACCTTCTACACCCCTCACTTCCCCTCCCCACCTCCAAAAAGAAAAAAAATCCCTTGTTCTGGTTTGGCACTTCTCAATGCCTAAAACCACGGCTGGCTGAGAGGGCCCCTGGGGCAGTGAGGTTCAGAGTTCATCTCTCAGTAACATACATGATGCAATTCTCACCTCAGGCTCATGGTTTTTGGCAGATCTTTTACCTCAGTGAGGTTCAAGTCATATTTTCAAGTTTATGCTCACTGTGTGAATTGCAGCTTTATTCTGAAAAGAGAGCTGGAAGTCTGATGAGATGCTACACCACAGGGTTCAACACAGGAGCCATCCTCTGCCACGGATATCTCAGGAATGGCAGAGGAGACAAGTTAGCTTGTCAGATAGTTGGATTCAGGAAATGGCACTAAAACGTGTAATGCAATGGCAGCATTTCCATTGATACCCAGCTGTAGGGGAACCTCACCGGTGTGCGCCTGTTCAATCCCAGCGGTGCTCCTGCTGTGCTATTACCAAAGCTCAGCACAGTGACGTGGGGGACTGTTACGCCCTATGTATGCTGTAAGCCATTGACTATTCTAATGTTTCACTGCATCAGGTGTCGCATATTGCACACTGTGTTTGTTGGCAATGATTGCAAGATTAAAATATTTAATTGAAGTGGAGAATGCCAAAACTCTCACTTTCACACAACTGCGTTTGCCAGTCATGGGCAAGACTGACCGCTATTACGCTCTTGAGAAACATGTGGCTCACTCCTGAGCTGAAGATGTCTACACAGGTAAAACTAAATCCCATGAAAAAGCCCTGTGCAGGACTGGATATGCCTGTGCTACAAATTGGGAAGATGACTGAAACTACAACAGCCACTAAAAAGAGCTATTTTGGGCCCTGCTGCAAATGCATCACCAAGCATTGCTGCCACCAGTGACGGTGAGCAGCTGGGGTGGCTGGTGGGAGTGAGGATGTCCATATTTCCTTCACACTGCTCTTCCCACTACCTTTCACCATATTGCATCACACTCTCGGGTTTATATACACGTCAATTTTCTGCAAAAGCATCTGTCGGATTCTCTAGGCAGGGAGCAGGACACTTGATGTAAACTATGTAAACTTAAACATCTAGGCTGCTCCACAGATGCTGGTGGAATGGGAGAGACACTGCATATAGTCCCTCCTGGGTGCTCAGCACCCATCCCCATCTGCGTTACGTACAGCAGGTGCACCAAACAACTTTAATTTATCCTACCTCATTTATCTGATGACAAATATCTTACTCAATTTGAATACTTTTGTTTCCAGAATTATTTTTCTGCCCTGCTCTTTCCTGAAGATTTTTGAGACTTATTTTTGAGTGAGTTATTTTAGGGAAAAGGCAGCTGGTGAATGTTCAGGTTCACATGGCAATTAGTTACCTCTTCCACCAAGGCTACAGCACAGCAGCAAGAAAAATTGTAGTGATACTCACTATCACCCAGAAGTAAATTAATTTCAGCTGTTAATTCATTTTTAATTTGTCTGGGAAGCTTTTACCCACTTCTCGTTTCCTCAAGAAATTCCTGAGTTAGGTCCTCAGCCAATACAATTTGAATGGTGGTGTTGAGCCCACTTATACCAGCTTGTATGCTAAAATCATCAAGAACCAAACCAAAGTTATGGGGTGGTTGAGTTGGCTTTTTGTTTTTTGTCAGTCACGAGATGAGATAATACAAAATTTATACATCAGGAACAATCCAGATTTTTTTTTCTGTTTTGATTAAATTGTGTTCTGAGCCAGTCTTACGTGCATTACCAAGCCTTTTAGCAAATACTATTGTATGCTCTATTACTTGAATTCTGCAAACTTCCTTGAAAATTTTTCATTTCTTTTGCGCAGGCCATAGCAGCCCATTAGCTAACATTAGCCCCAACACTTCCTCCAAACAACTTCTCTTCAGACAAATAAACTGATTTAATTGGTTTACAGGGCATCATCGCTGCTCCTCTGGCATCTTTCTAGAGGGCACTTTTAGGCACTGCTCTTTGCTTACGAGGACGCTGTCTCCACCTTTCTCTCAAGATGAGAAAAATCTGAAGTATGGTGGTTCCTACAGACACTAAAACAACAGAAAATTCTTTAGGAAGTAGGCAATGTTCAGGCAGTGGCTATTTTGTAAGTGGGGTGGTCTTGCTTACGGCAAGAACTTAGCAGTTGCAGGAGAACTGGTCTTCTTAGCACCCCTGTTGAAGAACCTATTGGTGTTCTATGTTTGTTGAAGAAAAAGCCCGAACAACAACAAAACCCCAAACAAACCAGCAAAGTCCCCATGTGTGTGTGTGTGTGTGTCTGTGTACACACCTAAAATAAAACCCAATTCAATGAAAATAATGCTGAGATTTCTGGCTGACATTTTTCTTCAGTATAGAAAGCAAGTAGGAGGGTTGGGACAGGGTGCCGTTATATCTTACTGCTTACAACTCAGTTGAGGCAGGAAGAACCCCATAGAAGAGCTTCGTGTTTATGTCTTGGGTTTATGTGGCAAGGGAAACCCAATACAATTTATCAATAATACAGTGCAACCTCAGCTCTGGGCTCATGATACAGTCAATGCAGGGAAGAAAGGCATCTCCAGAGACTGATTGATCTTACCCATCCAGGGATGGGTAATCACATATATCTCTCCACTGACACTTTGGAGGAGAGACACGATATGACTTACTCAGATTTGGACTTGTCGAACTTTTAGACACTTTAATGGGAACATAAGAATCCCACTATAACTCTTACAAGATTGGAAAACAACATGCAAACCTCATAGTTGTAAAGCACCAACCTCTGATAGTTTTCCTGGACAGTCACAATCTCGGGAGAAAGTCTTGGACTCTGCAGTGAGCCCAGATCTGCTTAGTCTAGTAAATACCCTCCTTCGTTTCAGTCTCAGGGTTTCTTGTGCTTCGTTATAGCCCTAAAACAGTCATGGTCTCGTATCTAATGAGACAATAGGGCTGAGATAGACATTTGTGCTGTATTTCTCAGAGAGGTCCTTGGTGGAGGTATTGTTGGCGCCAGGCATTCAAAGCTCGCGGGGCATGGAGACTACATCCTGCTTGCTTGTTTGCTTTTTGAAGAAATTGCTGCTTTTATTTGCCTATGAATTACAGTTTTGGTCCATTGTACGGGCTGGGTTTCATAGCTCCACTTGTCTTTGTGTCAGATACTAAATTCGGGGTGTGAAGTGAGACTGTAGAGTGATGGGATGTTCTTGGGGAGGGACTGGCATGAGAGTTACTGGTGTCAGTGTGTTGTACAAAAATGCTAAAACGGTGACCCCACTGGTAAGAAAAATGGGTAAACTGTCACAAAGTGGATACCTGCCGTTTACATGTATTTACACTTCAACTTTTCCTTTACTACAAATCATTCATTTAAACCAGTTTTTCTATTGTATTGTTCTTCCTTTTTGATATGAACATGAATACAGAGAAAACCAAGAAGTGAAAATCCATTAGAAAAAACAGAATATGAAAAGTACCAGCAGCGGGAATTGCTTCTCAGCATCCATCCTTTCTGTTGGACGTCTAACTGCCCACAAAGAGAGGCCACTCTCGAACCCATCCAACTCTTCTGGAGACAAAAGTAAATTGTTAGGATTCTGTGTTATTTCCCATGGGTAGTTGTGCTTTTGTTGAGGATAGCAATTCCCTTCAAAATATCTGGCAGAAGCCCCAGTCCTGTCCCATTTAAAGTCACCCCCAAATCAATGCTTGAAAATAGATGAAAGAATAAATTAAAAAAAAACCCCAAACCTCTCTGAGGGAGCACTCAGAAACTCTGCAGAGAAAAAAAACATTGGACTTTGCTTGATACTGAGGAGAACATTCAATATCCAGCAAGGGTCTGACCCTGCACTCAGAGGGGGTCAGCTTGGAAAGAAAAATGCGGTTGTTCAGTATGCGCATTGATGTGCTTTAATGCTAGATTTCCAGTCAAGAGCAGTACGGTCCTTAAAGGCTCCATTTGTCAGAGGTAGGATATTGCATTAAGGATGAAATATGAAAAGCTGAGAGCCTTGAGCCATTATAGCTTTGTTTAAAATCTTCTCCAAAGAGGCAAGTCAATAGGATTCAAAGAAATCCTTGATTTATAACAGGGCAAATTTTTGGATGCTTGGAGGACCCGGTGACTCTACTGTGGTTTATCCCAGCAGGTAATTGGTCCTGTTTTGTTAGCAGACAGATCTTGTCTGAATGCTGTCCTCCTGCCCTTTCTTGTTACAGTGAGTGGCAGGCTGGTTTATTGCATTAGGGTTACGGGTGACTTACGCTGGAGGGTCCTCCTGTAGAGGCTTTAACTTTGTCTCAGGTCTAGTTTGGTCTAAAAACATCTTGCTGGGGAAAGGAAGACAAGGGGGAAATCTGTGGTGGGACCTGATGGAATTTTTAACTTGGAAGTGGGAGTAAGCGAATGAAGGGTGAGACGTTTGCAGACAGTGCTTGCAAACAGGCAGATAAAGGAGAGAAGGAAAAGCCCAGAGAGATGTGTGAGGGCTTGTGTTTGACTGTTCACTCGGGCAAAAGAAGCAGCTGGTGGATACATCTGGTAATTATTTCTGGTTGTGTAGTGGTTACTCAAAGGCGGAGGGTGGAGATCTGCACATGAAAGCATCTCCTGGTCTTTGGTCTTCTTGGTGCCTTCTTCTCAAGTAGGGAATGTGTCAACCCAACAAAATTAGCAGTTTGTGAGTGTCTGTTTGTCATTGAATCCTTTTCTACTTACAACCTTTCACCCAGGCTTTTGCTGATGCCTCATCCTCCTTGTGCCTTCATCTTACCAGGAGGATAAGTACCAGTGCTCACGAGAGCAATCCCCAAAGGCAATGGGGCTCGGACAAGTTGCCCATGTACATGCAGTATCAGGACAAGAGTTTTAGACTGAAAGATCTTGAGGGCAGGCCCCATGTCCACCTGAGGCTCCTTAAGCTGTTCAGCTTGAAGATGATGAAAAAATACTAATAATAACAGTTCCTGAATTCAGTTGTGCCTTCCCCTTTTCAGAAGGGAAGACTCTGTTAGCACGTCTGTGCTGTTGCAGTAGACTTGAGCTGGAAATTGATGGAGAAGCGGGTATGCTAGGAAAAAGTGACCAGAAAGAAGTTGTCTGGTGGATTGGAGACTTTTGCAAGCAAAATAACGTGGACAGTCAATGCCCTGCAGCCTACAACACCTGGATTTGCAACTTAGGGAGTATAAGGATGAAAACATCAGTGAGGAGCACGAGAGAAAGGGCACTGAAGGGTGCAGATGATGTAGAAAACTTACAGGAAACCCTACAAGAAAAGGAACAGGAGGGTAGCTCAGTTTAATTTCGCTCAGATTTGTTAAGCTTTTATCAGAAATTCTGAGTCACTTAACCACTTGTAACCACAATTTTCCTGAGACCTGGCCTGTGCAAGAATCAATAGGCCTAGAGCAGTCCTAAGGAAGTTCACAGTATTATTTCCATGCTGAAAGATGTTGTGGACTTCTTTGCTTAGATATGCTGGGTCTTTCCACCCCAAGCACTTCCCAGAAACTGGAATGGCAGTGTCTGAATATAAACTAATAGGCATTACAATTAATTAGAAGATTCAAGTAAAAAAAAACAAAAAAGAAAGAGAAATGGTTCATGATTCATGTAAAATATTAAGTAAATGTACTGGAAGGAAGCTTGATTTTAATTAGCATTAAAAAAAAGGAAGGGAAGGCATGGTGGACTGCAATGAAAGAAAGAAGATGGACTGGGGTACTAAACATAGAAAATTGCATAATCACGTGGAATTGCCCTCCAGTCCTTGTGGCGGTCTTCTCATTTGCTGTGCCTACAACGAGCACCCGAAGGCATGCTTGTAACTGCAGGCTTGTAGGTAGTGTTTGACCAAAACCAACCAACCAACTTCTCTGACTCTGTTAGAGTTTTGGGGTTTTTTTTATGTCTTTAACACAATGAAATGCAAAGGACAAGCCAGTATTAGTTTCAGCCTTGAAACAGCAGTGAGATACCTTGGAGATCCTCTGTATAATGCACAAGGGGTGGCTCTGGAGGCAGAAGTAAGGCAAGAATTTGCTCAAAGTGCCTATGCCAGAAAAGGAAAGCACACAGTGAATACGATTTGCCACAAATCAAATGTGATTTTGACATCATGTATAGTCGATCTTGCAGCATCTATGAGGCATCAATCTTTCTAGATGCGTTAGATTCTACATGGAACTTTTTCTACAAGTAGTTAACTTCTCTTTGGTCTGCTTTGAAACCCTTCTCCTGTGGAGATCGTACCCAAAACTCTCACAGAGCTTGGCAAGGTTTAGATTTTATCCCCTAAAACATCTCCCCAGGGCATCCCAAGTGCAGCTGTGCCTAGGAGCTCTGTTGGTTCCTTCCATGGATGTTGTCGTGCCTCAAAGCCACTGGGGAAATTGCAGTGTCCTTCCGCTAGAGAGGTCACAGGGGTAAAAGCAGCCATGAGTTCGTGCTTTTGACCCAAAAAGAAGAGAAAATATTTGTGTTTCTCAGTCTCTTTGTGATAACTCAATTGTGATGGCTCCCTCATAGAAGGGTTTACCTAACTTGGGAAAGGGGCAGTTTGGATAACTTTTTGGAGGGAGTTAGCAAAAAAAAAAAAAAAGTCATGTGAGGTGAAATTTTCAGCTTTTTGAGTGTCAGAAATTCATCCAGCCTGTGTTTCTTTATGATGCAGGAAACATGGGAGGAACAGAAATCTTTGCTGGAAAATGAGGCTTTGCCTTTCTGACACTGCTAATCACTAAACCCCATGTAAACGCTCTCCCCACTTAGCGAAGCAGTGTTGCTTTGCTCTCTGAACATCCTAATCACCAAATATTTGTGCTGTCCACAGGTGGCAAGAGTGCGGTAATGGGACATAATTCAGCCCAGCACAGCAGAACCTTCATCTCCTTCTAAACTAAAGCGCAGCTGTATTCTGGTGTGACACAAGTGGACTGATTTGAGGGGGGGGGGGGAGCAATTTCAGGGAGACAAAATAAATTTTACTTTAATGATGGGAGCTGTTATGTGTCTATCAGAGTACTGAATGCTTTCTTCACAGTTGAACACGTTCGTTGACAGAGGCACTGCCTGCCTGCAAATTCTTTTTTTCCCCCCACTAAATTAGATTAGCTCACTTTAGGATTATATCTTTGAGTCTGATTGAACAAATGTAGCAATTTAGCCAGGCGTTACAGGATTTCCCCGTGGATGCTTGATGAGAAATGCTTCATGAGAATGATATACTTAATTAAAAGATGGAAGCTGAAGACTGATACAGATGTACCCTGACACAGCAGCTCGGTTTATGGCAGGGTCTCTTTGCTTATCGAAATCGAAGTGGGGGGTGAGAAGAAATCATGGCTTTTGTTATAGGGAAAGGAACAAGCCCAGATCCCAGACAATGTTGTACAATGAAGCTTCAGCACCGTCCCTGATGCGACTCAGCGGTGGATGCAGCCCTGATGGGAATAGTGGCCCTACCTCATGCTTTCCATAGCACAGAGGTGGAGGGGACCCAGCCCTGCAGGTTTGCTCCATTTGCTCGCTGCGGGGCTCAGAAGCCAGCTGGGAAGGGAGATTGTGGGGGATCCTCACCGAAGGAGAGTCGGTATGGGATGGCCAAACCCCTTTTGCCCGGTTAATAAACGCACAACGTGCGGGTATGCTGAATCTGATGTCCTTTCTTCATCCCACGCACCCTGAATCTCCCGTCATCTTTGGATAGGAAAACCCTTCTTGTCCTGCTGTCTCCCTTTATTTCAAAGGGATTTATAACAAATCGCAGTGTTTTTCTTTCCCGGTAGAGGGAAGTATTGGCTAAACTGAGTTTTGTGCGCAACAACCTCATGGCACCTGGTGCTAAAGGAGCTTCTCACGGCGCTTCACCCAGGTAATGGAAGGCTTTATAGAAAGCTGGGGTCTGTGGAAACAAAAAGCACTTCGCTGAGCAGCGGCAGGGCCGGGAAAAACCTTTCAAGTCTTGAAGAAAAATCCTTTTTTCCCCCCCTTGTTTCTAAATGAAGTTTTGCAAGAACAGTATTTTTAAGGTAGCATGTTTTGTTTTGTTTTTTCTTTTTTTTTTAACAAAACAAAGAATGTGTTTTAAACTAAAACTGTTCTCCAAACCCTCACAGTTTCAAGAACTGCACACTTTTCCATTTCTTTGTTTCCTTAAAAAAAGATGGCAACAAATGTGTAGGGATATGGGATGAAAGAAAGGCTTTATAAACGTCTTGGAAGAATAAATGGCTCTTTGCAACCAGCACTGCTGCCTATAATCCCCTTAAGACCGCAGTGATTGCTTTTTGGGGAAAAAGGTATCTTTTTTGGAGAGAAGTGAATAGAAAGATGACTTCAACTATCTCCTGCATAGTATGTATTTTGCCGTTGGTACTTACTTTCTTCTGACTTGCACATTTATCGGGTTTCAGCTGACTTGCCCGAACTTTTTCAGACATTCAGTAAGCCAGCATTACCTGAATGTTTCTTGCAGAAAGGAAGATTTTGGCAAGGCAGAACAGGTTTAATCAATTTTCCTCTCTCTGCTCAGTCTGTCTATAGGGTTCCAATTAACGTGGTTGCTTTTTGATGAGTGCTTGCATTACGAGTTGCTCCTGTGCCAATGATGCTCCCCACTTGCTGAGTGAGTTTGGTGCTGCAGGGACCCAGAACCCACCCACGAAGCACTGCCTTCAGCGTACACCCCTGCGTTACGTTTCTGTATCTTCTGAAGCGATGCTCAAAGGGAGGCAATTTAGAAACAAGAATCCAGATAATGTGCACGTATTTGAACTGAAAACTGGGGGAAGGGATGGGTTTCTGGTCTGCAAGTTGAATTAGGGGGTAAGAAATGCGGGAATCATCGCAGTCCTGCTCCTGGCTGCTCTTACAGGTCTCTTCCCCTCCTGCCCTTCTTCCTACATTTTATTCATCTTATTTCCTTTGTAAATATTGCTCTGTGTTTTGTATAAACTGGGTTCACAGCAAGCTGGTTTCTTTATCATGGAATGAGGATTTGCCAGTAATTATCAGGAATAATTTCTGAATTTCTAAAGACAGATGAAGCAGAGACGGGTCTTCCTGGTGCTTTATCAGGGCTTAATAGTATTTCCACCCTCTGTTAACAAGCGTTAGAGTTGAAAATTTAGAGTACCATTATGTATTACAGACTGCAAAAGAAATACAAGAGATGGGACTGTGGATGGGACATTAAGTGAAAGCTCATGGCTTTCGCTTCCTTTGCTTGGCTGTGACACTGGGACATTGCTGGATCCCCCTGTCCACTCCCACTTTGTTTCTATGATCAACCCTGAGACTGTTGCTACTGAAATTACCAAGGAAGGAGGGAGGACAGAGATGAGGATCTTCATTCATGTATTGTGAGCGGAGCAAGAACTGGATGGAAGGGACTAAAATACCTACTTTTAGCTGGCAAGGACCATTCCTAATAAAATTCCTGAATTTGAGTTAAAGCTCCAGCAATATCTGTGCAACATCAACCTGCAGCGGCAAACTCTGGTTTGTGAAAGCACAGGCAAGGGTATACCAACACAAAAATTCCCTCAAATGCATACATGTGTAAATCGTCCCCCAAACATACATCTTCACCTGTCATCAGTACAGAGAGCATTATGCCACAGCTGTCTATTAAGTAAAGCAGTCTATTAAGTAACACATCGTTAGAAGTAGTAGGTTCACCTGCCCTCTCTCCACCCAAGGCCAGCTCCCCCATCATAGTATTTTTTAGATGTTTGGGTGATCTGGGGGAAGAAGCACTATTTTCAGAAGTGATGTAGAGCATGGCTCCATGGTAGGAGTATGTGCAGATCTGAGCACCCCACAGTGATGCTGAACCTGCTGCCCCACAGCTGGGCGTGTTTCTGGGTGCTGAGAGCATCTGCGTGGCAGGACAATGCCATGGCCACCCCAGTGTGAAGGGTTTCCACCCAGGCTGTGCTGCTGTGAAGAGCAACATGACCCCAGCCCACTGGGCTCAGACCAGCAGCAATCCCTACACCGAGTTTTTGCTCTGGTGTGAATTCCTTTGAACTTACGATGGTGTTGGAAATCCATCAAACTGCTGAAAAAAAAAAGCTGTTCCCCTTGTGAGGTAGAGGTGTCCTGCAGAGATGTGCCGGCATGATGGTAGGGGTTCAACAGCAGGGGTTGAGCAGCCAAGGGCTCACAGTTTGCATCTCTGGTGTTGAAGACGTGCCTGTCTTCTGGCCACTTGTGGTCCTCGTGAGACCATCCCTCCCTTTGCACGGCCGCCATTCAGCTTCACGTTGAGTGATTAAATCCCTGAGGGTTTGTCTTCCTTCATCTCCTACCCCACACATTCTGCACCTCTGCCCTGCTCTAGGCTTTCACAGGCTGTTTTCCCACCAGGGATCTCACCTCCATCCTCCTCTGCCATTCCTAGTCTTTGTTTCCCTCCATCTCCCTTTGTAGTCTTTCTTTCCCAATCTCTGTCCTCTACCCCTTCTTCTCAGCTCCCTCTCTCCTCCTCTTCCTCACCCTGCTCTTCCCAACGATATACTTCTTCATTCACTGCTTTTCCAGTTCTGAGCCTTTGATACTTTGAAGCCCTCACTTGATAATTGATTTGAGAATGAACTTGTTATTGAACAGAGATCCGCTCTCCATCCACCTTCCTGGAGCCACTGCTGCTGGTTTTTTGGCTGTTTTGTAGCCCCCCTCAGGATTTTCCTCTGTGATCTGCTCCTTTCCCAGCACTTGCTTTCTTTGATCACTACCAAACCCTGAGCTGCTTTCACAGGAGTGTTTATTACAGCTCCAGACGCTCTTTCTGGAGTGGTAACAGCCACTTCAGAGCCCATCGCTGAGCAAGTAAAGCGATGCCTGTCTCCCCTGTATATCCTATTTTACCTTGCTCAGTATTGCAAGGTCTTTTTGCAGTTTCAGAAGTTTCTTCCAGTTTTACAGCCCCGAATACTTCAACATTGCCTTCAAACTCTTGCCACCCCCTCTCTCTGCCTATGAGCATCCATCTATGACCTTCCCAGTCTCGCTGGCAGTTTATTTTCGGGGAAAGCCACTGTTCCTGCTCGCTGGGGTTGCTGTGCTGTAAGTGTGACCCAGGCATCTCTTCAAGGCCTGAGGTACTCAGGGCAGGCAGCTGCAGGAGGCATTGGGTTCGGTTGTCCATGTGGTGAGCAGAGGGTCCAGCTTTGGCACTGTTCACACCAGCGCCCTTCCTGGCGTGTTGGGGACACCTTGCCTTACCCCGATCCCCAGCGCCTCTGCTGTTCCCTGGGTCCCTTCACCCCTGGTCAAACACTCTCTCCAAGCGCCCCATGGCAACCCCCAGCTTCCACTGCAGCTCCATCCCTGCTTTTTCTCTCTCCCATCTTTCTCCCGGTCTTCTTTATCCCACCTTGCTCCCTAGCCCTCCCTCATCCCCTCTCCTGCCTTCTCTTCCCTGTCCCTTTTCTTCCCAGCCCTCCTCCCTCCCCACCCCTCTTCCTTTCCTATCATTTCTTCTTCCCCACCCCTCATCACTTCCCATCCTTCTTCCTC
>VZSC01002047.1:0-50941 GCA_013398225.1 Steatornis caripensis | reverse complement strand
GCGCAGCGCGCTCCGCGCCCAGCAGCCGGGCCCTTCCCGCGGGACGGTACCGCTCGGGGACTAAAACTCTGTGGATACAATGAAGTGGCTCTGGGACTCTTGGTTTAGCAGGAAAAATTAAATAAACCAATGTAAGTTTTCTCTTTTTTGTTTGCTTGTTAATAAAATAATCCAAAAAGAAATAAAAAAGGAAAAAAAAAAAAAAGACGTCTTGGAGGAGGAATTGGTAGTGCCGGGATTTTCCCTTCCCCAAAGTTTCCCCTGGAAGCGGGAGGAGCGGTGGCACCGGCACGGCAGCCGTCCCGCCCGGGCAGGGTGGCGGAGAGGCTGCCGGGGGCTGGAGGAGAGAGGAGTTGGCTCAGCAAAGCTTGCGATGGGGTGTAAAAGCGGAGGATATAGATACGTAGATATTTTGCTGTCGAAGGGGAACTGTGGCGGGGAATTGGTCTAGNGGTTGTCCATGTGGTGAGCAGAGGGTCCAGCTTTGGCACTGTTCACACCAGCGCCCTTCCTGGCGTGTTGGGGACACCTTGCCTTACCCCGATCCCCAGCGCCTCTGCTGTTCCCTGGGTCCCTTCACCCCTGGTCAAACACTCTCTCCAAGCGCCCCATGGCAACCCCCAGCTTCCACTGCAGCTCCATCCCTGCTTTTTCTCTCTCCCATCTTTCTCCCGGTCTTCTTTATCCCACCTTGCTCCCTAGCCCTCCCTCATCCCCTCTCCTGCCTTCTCTTCCCTGTCCCTTTTCTTCCCAGCCCTCCTCCCTCCCCACCCCTCTTCCTTTCCTATCATTTCTTCTTCCCCACCCCTCATCACTTCCCATCCTTCTTCCTCACCCTTCCCCCACCCTGCCTTCTTCCCCATCTCCATCCTTTCTTCCTCTCGATCCTCTNCTTGGAGGAGGAATTGGTAGTGCCGGGATTTTCCCTTCCCCAAAGTTTCCCCTGGAAGCGGGAGGAGCGGTGGCACCGGCACGGCAGCCGTCCCGCCCGGGCAGGGTGGCGGAGAGGCTGCCGGGGGCTGGAGGAGAGAGGAGTTGGCTCAGCAAAGCTTGCGATGGGGTGTAAAAGCGGAGGATATAGATACGTAGATATTTTGCTGTCGAAGGGGAACTGTGGCGGGGAATTGGTCTAGTTTCCATCTTGCTTCCGCACCCACAAGTGCCGGAAAGAAAGAATAACACAGAAAATACGCTGCGAATTGTTCGGTTAATGTCATGTGGCGTCAGATGTGTTGGAGGGGAAATTTAGGTGCACGTTTTGAAGGGAAGAAATGAACTAGAATGGGTATTTCTCCGGTGGCAGGGAAAAATGTGTCAGTCTCCTCTGTCGTGAGACTATTACTGGTATTACTTGTTGTAAGACCTGACGTATTTTGAGCGTATGTCTTAACGGCACCACTCACCTCCAAGCTGTATGTAGAATACTTCTGCTTAAAACATTTGGAGTTTTTACAGGCACAAATTAAAAACTCGTCTTGGCTTATGCAAATAAAAGAAAAACGGGGAGAGCAGTGCTGCACACCGGCAAGGTGATTGTGATTTTATGGAGGCAGCCCTGGCGGGGGGGGGAGCAGTAACATACTGGGAGCACTGAGAGAGTGAACAAAAGCTAAACTGAAGCAAAACTTAGGCAACCAAGGCGTGACTGCAATGGGAATAAATCAGACCCTTTTCTTTTATTTTTCCTGGAGATTTGAGTGAGGAGGTGGAGATGAGCTTCTAGGAAGTGGAGAAACCCGAGCCACGCGCACCTATGGCAACAGGTCTCGTTTTGCCTGGGAAGGATAAGCTGAACTTTGTGAGTGCTTGAGCCAAGCCGTTCCAGTCACAGGTGGGGCAGCCGCTGATCCCGCAGACGGGCTTCGGATCCGGAGCTGGTGGCCCCAATTTCTCCCACCGCCGGGTTGGCGAGCAGCTCTTCCCGAAATACAGGGCGGATGGTGGAATAAACGCGGTGATTCAAAGAGGATTTGTCAATACTAAAAATAAACAGGCCCGCAGATGTGTCCTAGAGGGTCACGTCCAGGCGCCGCGTTTCCGGGGCCGATGAGCCGATTTTGGCGATTTTCCGTGCGTGTGTCCTGTCCAAGGTGCTGAAGTTCATTTTGCTGCCATTTCCCGGGATTTCAGGGCTCTGCAGAAGTGGTCTTGGAGGCTTCCTCTCTTTTGAAAGCGGCGGGAAGGATTCCCCCCCGGGTAGCACGAAGAGAAAGCAGGGGTGTGTGTTCAGACACGTATATTTGATCCGTCTCTTTGGTGTGGGAAAGCAGGCCAGGTGGAGCTGCAGATGGATCCAGCAGATCCTATAAGCTTGTGGTGGCAGGCACTTGGAAAGGTCAGAGCTGTGAGGCAGTGAGAAGCGAAACCCCCTTGTTCTAATGAACCAAGAAAGTGGTGGGTTTGAGTGTCGCTGCTGTTTGGGTGCATTGCCTCTGATGAGACATCTGGTTCCGAAAAAGTTGAGGGGAGCCCAATGACAGGATGGGATGGGATGGGAATGATGCAAATTGGATTGGAGTGATGTCTGCTGATCTAGGTGATTTTTTTTTTTCCTATTGTAGCCTTTTCAAATGGCAAACATGGTTGACAGAGAGCCTCAGAAAATAGAGGGTCCTTAAGAAAAAAAAAGCATGTCTTTTGGGGGCAAGTGTCTCAACATTTAAGCAGAAGCCTGTCCTGCAAGCTGTGATATTTTTAGATCAATATGCCAAAAGGTCTCAGCCTTAAGTAGTGGGGTTTGTGTAACCTTTGGTATGAGGCAGATCGCAGTATTGCCGAAAATAATCATAGATGAGTATGTTACTTAACTTGTATGTTGTTGGAGTTTGATGTAATGTGGTTTTTTCTCAGTTCTTGACATGCGTTCTGAATCCATTCACAATACAGCTTTGTACTTCTGTTGGAGACTCAAAAGGTTTTACAAACACAAAAAGGTCAGGTTCTAATGTCTGTGTTTGCATGGAGAAGTAGTTTATGCTGTGAGGATTCCTGCAGATTTAAAGCATGCAAAAATGCTGTACAGTATGGTAGAGAGCTGATATTGTTTCGTACCCTCAATCATTTGTCAGAGCTCACAGAGGTATTCAGTTGCATCACCGGGTATGTAGCCTAAATACCTTGACCATGAAGGGTGTATGTAGACCATGAAGCTTCCTGACTCTGAATGACAGCTTATGGGTACAGACTTTAAAACTGCAACAGAGTTGAAAGCATTGTATTCCGGGCTTGAATCAGAAACTGGCCTCAGTTCTCGCTGTGATGGACTAACACCTGTGGCACCAGCTAACACCTCCCAGAACTTTTACAGGCTACAGAAAAAAGTTGAGTAGTTGTTGTGTTCTTGATTTAAATGTGTTGTCAAAATTATATCTAAAAATGTACTGATAGGAAATGACATCCCGATGGGCACGAGAGATGTATGAAATATAGCTAGTTTTAATTTCTTTAAAAGATCCTATTTATGATATTAGACAGGAATTGACTTTTCCTCTCCTCTTTTTCCTCTGCTCTCCTCTCTCATTACCATCTACTGTTTAGTGTCTTGAAGGAATGCTCTGTGTATGTATGTGAGTAAAAAACATTTTGGGTTGCATATTAAAACATGTTGGCGGTCGTCCAGAAATCCCGATCATGCTTTTCAGAAGGAACACGTTATTATCTGTTATCACCTTAGATGCCTTAGTTTTTGGAAACTGAGTTTGAAAAACATAGAAGAGACCGGGTGGGTGCTCAGTTCTTCCTGAAAATTACTACCTTGTAAGTTGTCTCCAATTGTCCTCAATAATTACTTTGGAAAATTATAGCTCTGATAGTTAAAAGGTGACAACAAGTAATTTCTCTGTTCTGTTAAATAAAACTCAAGTATCGCAGAAGCAGCATCACTCTTGAGTACATGCCTGACTTTTGTGCTTTGTGTTTACATGCTGTCTTGATGTAGGGCCTTAATCACAATATGAAGCAATTTATATTTGAAATTCTGTCATTGCTACATGCTTTTACCATCTAACCTGGAGGAAAATACATAAACTCGGTTGGGTATATTCCTGTTTGCTTATAGTGAGTATCTCTTCCATGGTGTCATGTGTGACTGCAAACGGTTCCAATAAACATGTGTTTATTTATGTTTTAAATAGCATCATCCTTATGAACATATACCAAAAGAAAACCTTGGTTATATTTCTATTGATCTTGTTTTATTTTTTACTCTGCAAACCAAACCGATGGGCCCACTTTGACCTGGCTCTGTCTCTTTGGGTTTCTCTTGCAAAGTGACAGTTTCTAAATCCAGAAGGAAATCAGGTCACATTTCTGGCTCTGCAGGATTTATCTCATTGCTCTTCTTTCAAAGTAATTAGAGTTACTAATAATGAGGAGAAGAAAACTTTTCCAGAACTGAAATGTCCGCAACCCCTCTCTCCTTCTGTGGTTTTTGTGTCACTGAAGAGATCCAGGTAGTTCAGAAAGTTTGCTATGAAGGATCCCTTTGCTCCATTATACAGACAGGGACTTCCTTTAAGTTTAGCTGCAGGTGACATGCTCTCCCTTACAAATGTACATTCTTTTCCTTGGATTAATAGCATTTCCTTATTTATTTCGCACTCTTTCGGGGACGGTGTTACTGGACCAGCTCTGGGCTGCCTAGTTGCAGTGAGTGAGATCCCAGATTTCAGCCTGGGAGAAGAGCGAGGAAACATTTACCAAAGTTATCCCCCATGCCAGTCCCTAAGCAGGCTGAGGACAGAGTGGGCACACCGGTTTTGTTGAATGCCTGTAGTACCAGCTGTCATGATCGCTGTTTGTACCCCTCCTCTTTAGGTTTCTTATCTATCTCAGTTCATGGAGGCTTATTCCCAGGAAAGATGGCAAATGAACCACAAAAATTCCCTCTCTTCTAACGCACCCGCCTTTGAGGAGGTGTGGCTTGGCCTCCTGCAAGGAGGTCACCTTATGAATCTTTTGTGTGCAAAATTTTCATTGATGTCAAAAGATGCCTTATCTTTCATGTCAAAAACATGCCTGCCTGTTCTTTGTAATGAACAAAGCCTTTTTTAATCACAATTCTGCATGGCAAGAATGGCTTGGGTTTTATTTTCATCATAATATTGCAAAAGCTTTTTAAATGTAGAGATATTGCACATCAAATAATAACGTTGTGCCAAAACATGCAGAAAAATTATAAATTCTGTTAAGCGCCGAGTTTTCCCTTTACCTTTTTTTTAATTTAAATTTAAAATGAGAAGATTTTCTTTTCTATCTTGGAAAAAACAAGTCCATTCTTTAGCAGATTATTTATTTCAGCTTTCAGTTTGAATTGAACTTTACTGATTCACTAAACTTCTGCCAAAGAGGCTTTCTACTGTAATGCCGAGAGCTCTACCAATAGGTTATAGATTCTTTTTAATGCTTGCTGGATTCCTAAGGTACTAAAACTGCTCTGTCTCCAAATTGTTATTTGAAAGATATCTGCAAGTTGCGCTTTATTAATTTTAATCCAGCTCCAGTATTAGCATGGGATATTTAAAAAGTCTTGCTGATGTCAGGTTCGTGTTTAAGTGTATAAAAGTTAGGTAACTGAACACAGACTGTGGGTACGAGTAAGGTGGCTGTGTTAGAAGCAAGGAGTCTCTCCCAATATTCACGGCATTTGCAGGCTGATTTTGACCAATAAGTTTTGGAGGGGTCTTTGAAGGGGGGACTTGTGGAACTTTTTTTGCTGTTTCTAAAGGTTTTAGAGAAAATTGAAAAATCTATGTAATAAGAAGTTATGGAAAGACTTGCCCATGGACAAATTCTTTCAAGACACATTAGCTAGAGATAGATTAGGTATTAACTTTTCAGGCCAAAATCTATTCTCAAAGACTGTATTATTTCTGAGGCAATTTTTACCAAGATTCTTTTTCTTATCATAATGAAATGGTCACTTTATCCAAAGAAATGGGTGGTTATGTTAGTGTCTCAGTAGCTGAATACGCCACCGTTCCTCCCTGCTGGCTTGCAGCATGCCAGGTCTCACAAGCTTTGTGTGCATCATGGCTCTGGTTTTACAGAACCAGATGCCGGCTTGGTCCTACGTAACCAAAACAGGACAGCACAGGGGGATCATTTCTAGGGATTTTCAGTGAGCAAGCGTTCACCCCTGTAGGAGCCAGCTCAGGTTTTATGCCATGCTACCAGCCCTTTTCAGTCCTCTGATGAGCATCTCAGCTTCTGGGCTGTACAAGGGTGGACTCTTCCCCCTGGGAAATCCTAAAACACATGAACTTTAAACAAGGTGATGATTAAATAAACAAAAAAACCCCCAACCCTGACCATCATGTAAAGCTCATAAAGAGGAGCAACTCTGCGATGAAGGTTTCAATTTTCCCCATGATGATTTCCCCACCAAAAGTGGGCATGGGGCTATGGACAGAAATGTTAGGGTGAGCCTTTTGGTGATGGGAGGAAGCTCTGTGAGCAGTTCCCTCGCTGGAGATGCAGCCAAAGCCTCTGGACGGGGATAGGGGTGAAAAGAGAGGGCAAAATAATGAGGGGTTTAAGCCCAGACTGCAGCTCTGAAATGCATCATCAAAGTATTACAGCCTGACCTGTAGACAGGCATTTGGTGATGTCTGAGGCCTGACACGTTGGTAGCTGTTACATAATGCACAATTATAAAATCACACTAAAGCCTCTTTAAAATACCTGCCTGATTATAACAGGGTAATTATGCCACGTTTAATGGAGTTGGGTGCTGCAGGGAATGGACCTCTCTGCACTGAAACCTTTTCCTCTCCCTGCCATGTTGAATGCAGCTGATGGTGCCGTCCTCTTGGCCAAGGAAAGTCCTAAACCCTCCAAAGCCCCCCACGATTGTGTGTCTGCTCCCCGCTTCACATGCCCGCGCCGGCTCTCATGTTACAGGGGTTGTCCTTTCCTTCTGGGTGAGGATTTCTGGCCACCACTGCTCCCCATATTAGTACAGGCAGCGCGACGGCGTGACGCAGCCGCCCTCTCTCCCTCCCTGGGGCAGAGCACATTGTCTCCGCTGCCTCCCCGGCCCAATTTCCAGCCTCAGACATCGAGCTATGTGCATCTCCCATGCTGCTGGAGGGGCCAGAGGCACTGCCGGGGGTGTCTGCAGCAGGAGGGTCTGGAAAGCACTGCAAGTATCTTAAGAATTTTTTTTTGCCTTTATCTCTTTTCAGCAGTATTTCACGTTGAACGGTCTAATCTCCTAATCTCCGTGTAATTCTCATTCATGTGAGCACAGGGCCCGCTGCCGGCGTGTGCTGTGCCTCTCTTAGGACTAAAATAACCCCTTCAGAGCTGCGGTGCGTAGCAAAGTTCCCCCAGTTTGCTGAAGTCCTCGTAGCTCTTTTCTTCCCTGCGTCCATCAAACAATGCAATGAATCCTTCTCTCAACTTCACCGGCATAAATCCAGATTGATCTGTTTGACTTTGGTGGAGCTAATCCAGATTTACATAGCCCTTTCCCTGAGGACTTCCCTGTTGTTTTTTGCTGTAGGTGATGACTAGTGGACCAATGTCAAGATACATCTGACATGTAGTCAGATTCCCTGTCTCCACCCATTAATTATTCCCTGGCAAAAGTTTCTGAGGAAGAGCAGTTGTATTTGAAAACAATGGACAAATTCTGATGCTAATTTTAGAAAATAAGGGGGATTTTTTCCCCCCTCCTGTTGAAACTAAATATAATTTGAAAGATACTGTACAAAGATTTAAATATAGCATGCAATTCTACATTGCATATGAATCGTTCATCTCATTTTTAAAATGTTTATTTTTCCATCTTTCTCAGCAGACAGCTGTTAGATAAAGAGAGAAAAGTAAATAGTTGTTATGAAACCATACGTCATAGCTAAAAGGAAAAAAAAGGAATCATCATATGACTATGGGAAGAAAAAGGCAGAATAAATCCTCTGTGCTTTTCCCACTTGTACCATCCTTTCTTGATACTTCTGTAGTGGTACTTTAGCTGAAGAAGTACTTTAGTACTTTAGCACATATTTCGTGTAGGTCCATTGTGCTCCTCTTCCTCCTGGGTTCAGGCGGTTTTGAATCAAGGCTCTGAATTCTAGGAAAGTCTCTGAGTTCTTGGGTTCCTTTGCCCTTGATGGAAGTTTTGTTTGAGTTACACTGAGATTGCTTTTCTATGAGATTGCCTAAACTTGACAACTGGCGAGAGTTTTGTCTTGACCACATCGTGTCTGAACAAGCATCTGCAAGGTGTACAGACGTCCTTCTGGCTGCCCAGGATCGCTTGGAGAACTTGCTTTCTCCTCTAGCTGTGAAATACAGCACTGCTCCTCATGTGCTGTTAGGTATGTGAAAAATTGTTCTTTTTGTTAAAAGATTCCTCTAGCTTTCCCCAGGTTATCCCATTTTGTGAAACCTGAGCAGTGCTGGGCTGGCAGATCTTGCTCTGTGTGTCGTGAGCTCAATAGCCAGGACGCAGCAGAGCTCTCTGGTTTTTAGCTACTTCTGAGGGCAGGCCAGAACCTAGAAACGCTGCACTGGGTCACACGTTGCCTTTTTAAAAGAAATATGGGGAGTGGCAAAACAGACCCCCTCAAATAATAACAACAACAATAATTAAAAAAAAAAAAGACCTGGTGATTCCAGGCTCTTGGGAACAGAGCAAGTGGCTGAATATGAGCTTATGGTCTGAAAACATTGAAAGATTCTGGGCTGTGGTTTTCTTTTATTAATTGGCTAAATTGATGTTCAGAACCTGAAACCAAGGCTTTTAGACACATCTCTGGTGCCTAACTCTGCTCGATGTCTCTTACCAGGGTGAATTGGGAGACTGTTTGTTAAAGTCAGTGATGCAGTGTCAACATAAAGGAGATGGAGGATTTGTTTACGAGCATAAAAGTCCCCTGGACAGTTTAACACAAACAGAGAAAACTACTGAATAGCTGCGAAGCACAGAGCTTAAATGCAGNGTTAAAGTCAGTGATGCAGTGTCAACATAAAGGAGATGGAGGATTTGTTTACGAGCATAAAAGTCCCCTGGACAGTTTAACACAAACAGAGAAAACTACTGAATAGCTGCAAAGCACAGAGCTTAAATGCAGCTGAAATCAGTTTTTTGGAACATTTCCGAAACTATTTTAAGGGCCTGATCCAGAGCCCGGTGAAGCCAAAGGTAAAGCTCCTTTTAACTTCTTTGGATCTGGCATTGCAGTTCGAAACATCGTTCCCTCCTTGGAATTTTCTAAAGCTCTCTTTTAGGTGTTTTTTTATTAACTATTATGCCTGATGTAATGTCTTTTGTATCCCTTTAGTGCTTGGATTGTTTAAATACGAGAAGGAAATAGCACAATTACTTTGCTGCACAGGAAATTCTAATTTTCTATGTATTTAGGCATTCATTGCCAAGCCACTGAAAATCATCTTTTGTCACTCAGTTTCTCAGATGATTTACCATTGCCTTCATTACACATCTGTCCTATCCTGTAGCTTTTGAACCAGCTGGGCAATTTGATTCAGAGGTTCAGGACTAACAGATACTTGGTTTTTGCAAGCGTCAAAGGATGTTCCTAGATAGAGAGTAGAGAGACTCAAAGGAGTGTCGTGCCTAAGAAAGTGGCTGGAGGGTGACCCAGCCACCTACTACACAGCAATGAATCCACCAGAGATCCACAGGGAAGCAGATTACTTAGGTAATGTGAGTTGTTCACAGAATTTTTATTGTGTTGCAAAGTATTGTATTTTATATTTCATATCACATTGTCGGGCCAGCGACTGCTTAACCTACATCAACCAGGCTCGTGAGATCAGGTAACGCCAGGTGAAGGCTATAATTGTGAAGTTTTAAAGGGAACTTGGAAACAAAGTCCTGGGATTTCAGCCCCTTTTGAAATCACATCTGAAAAGGCTCCATCAGATGGATTTGGTGTCTGATCCAGACCTGCCAAAGATCCCTGTTGGCTTCAGGAGGTTGTGGGTAGGTCTGCATGTGCCATCTGCTGAGGAGCGGGTGTCAGCAGTCAGGGACCAAAGGTACCCAGCTGTGAGAGAGCCTGTGGTCCTGTTGAAAGACTGGAGGAGGTGAAAGAGGGACAGAGATGATGTCTCAGGACCATGGCCCTTCTGCTCTAATCCTGCCCCATGCGCCGTTATAGCTGAGTGTCCCTGTGTGTGGGGGGAATGCTTGACTGTATCAGCACTGCTGGCCAATTCCGTGCTTCAGATATGGATTAATAACCATGTATATGCATATATATAAAATAGATATTTCATTCATATGTACGTATATATATACACACATAGACACAAATCAGGAGTCATACAGGGATATTGAAAATGCAATTTCCAGCTCCACCAGTTGCGTACTCCCCATTTAGCTGAGAACTGGCCTGTCTGTGGTGTCAGATGGGACATGCGTGCCCAGCTATTGCGAGAAGCTGGTGCACACCGGGATGAGAGGCAGCTGGGGATATACTAAGGATACCCACTACGTGTGCGCACCCTTGCAATGAGGCTGCAGCTATTTCTCCCCCAGCCCTTGCCTTGACCATCGCTGCGAGTGGTACGAGGAAGGGAAAATGGAGAATGTCCCTGACCCTGGTAATCCCCAGCTGCCACTGAGCCTCCCGGGAGGCACCCACGGCCAGCAGAGATTAACACAGCCCACAGTGGGGACTGGCCTGCAGCCAGCATGGCCCCGGGATCATAGGAGCATGGAGGTGTCTGAGAGCCACCTTCGGCCTCCTCCTCCTTGCCTCCTCTGTAACAGCTTTTGCCTTCCCTGATAAATCAAACCCACCCTCTACAGTTGGTTGCAGATCAAAATGTTTTTTTCCCTATGTATTGCATAGGGGGTTTATGGCCAGGTGTGCTTTCTGAGCTAATACTTGGCAGGTAGTCATCTTGCTTAACCATCTAGCTAGGGGAGACATGTGCGTGCGTGCTGGCCGCCTTTTTTCTTGATGAACAGAAACAGGATCTTCTGACCCTAAACGATAAATCACTACTGCGCAAGGCTTGGAGCCATCATCAGGTTGTCACAGGCAGACTCAGTGCAGAGGCATGCAATGAGCTGTGCCCTGTTCTCTGCAGGGTCCTTGCTGACCAAGCTGCCTCTAGGAGGAAAGGAGCAGGAGGGAGCTGCATGCATCATTCTTTTGGAGTTCAAAAGGTCACAAGTAGCCAATGGTGTATATATATTGATGGCAAGCTAGTGTCCTTGATTTGGTTTGCAGTGGATGGCCTAGCTAAGAAGCTTTATCTCTGTTAGAGAGGTTATTTTGGAGGGCTGCTTGTCTGCCAGGACCAGGAGCAAGGTGTTTTAAAACAGACATTGGAGGGGACAACACTGATGGTTGTCCATCAGCTCCAGCGGGCCTCATGACCCAAAATGCAGAGGGTATTTCCCCGTGTGTGGGTGAGCCCTTTTGGGGAGTTCCTTATCCCATACACTTGCCTTGGGCCCCCTTGTTTCCAGCTTTTCATCCCTGGGTCAATAGCATCTTTACAAAGCAGGGAGTGCTGCCGACCAGTGCTGCGTGGGATACAGCCACCGACAACCAGCCTCATCAGCCCCGTGGCTGATTGATAAGTCTATTTTCCAAGGTGGGGATTGTGCCAGCCGTACTGTTTTTATGGTGAGATGGTCCCTGGGGGCGGCCGAGGAGTAACACTGCCTTAGCTTTTGTGAGTCTGTCGCGTTATCCCTCCCCAGTGTTAACCCAAAGTCCTGCTTAGGCAGAAAACAAGCTGAGCAGCCCCATGTGGAGGAATGCTCTTGCAAGGGCATTTTCTCCTCTCACTTCGGTGGACCAGGATCTCACCTTGAACGCAAAGCACCATCACTTTGTGCTCATTTTACATTGTGGCAGCTGAACATGCACAGTAGTTTGCAGGGCGACATGACCTGGAGCAGGACTCAGAAAGCAGCACCTCGCACATTCGGGTCTGAGACATGTAAAATATGTTGGGTGTGTTCTTCCCCATGCCAGTTCGAAAGCTAGTTTTATAGTCATAGCTAGCTTTGCACGTGTTTGAAGGGTTCCCTGGTACATGATTTCTTTCAGGGTGTTCCTATAATGTTAATGAATGTGAAAGTTGTGATTAGCATGGGAGATCATTGCTTATAGCAACCACGCACTGTATTAAGCTACCCGTCAGTCTTGCTGTTAGAGCACTCCGCAGAATTCAAGAAGTGGCATTATTTACACAGTTGCCTTTATGAGCTTGGGAAATTTGCAAAATGTCTTATAATCTAGGCTATAGCTTTGCTAAAAAGCAAGTTAGCTTCATTGATTGCAGTTCTTCACTTTGGCTGCTGAGCTGCACGCTAAAAATAAATTAAAAAAGAAAACAGAATTGAGATCAATCTCTAATTGATTTTGACTTCTCGTATCCAGTTAAAAGTAGGAGGAGTGCTTTCTGAAATGTTACTGATGTTTGGGATCTTTGTAGAGCTATGTATGAGAGAAAGCATCAATAGCAGAGTGTAAGATCTCTTAATTTGGGCTTCATACGAAGTTTTAGGCACTTAAATGTCAGACTAAAGTTCAAGTGTTCATCAAAGTCCTATGAGGATCTTCAATGTCAATGAAATTTCTATTAAAAACGGTCCTGTGAGGCTTTGCTGCCTACAAATGCTGGTTCCTTGAACCAGAAATTGCATGGACTGTTGAAGGAAAAGCCTCTGCAGGATAACAGGATGGCTGGAGTTTCCAAGCAGGGACGATGAGGAAACTGCCGCAGGAGCTGCCACACAAGCCAGGCTCAGCTGCTTTGCTCTGGCTGTGGGTCGGCTGGGGACAGCATCCTGGAGGGCACGGGCGGGCTGTGTGGCTCCGCTCTGTCCCTGCACCTCCAGCAGGTCCGGCTGGGCTCAGGTTGCAGTTCCCGTGCTGAAGGTGGTGGAAATCACTCTTTCCCAGAAGCAGGACGTCAGGCAGGTCACGATACTCGGTGTCACCCCGATAACACCCCATCTCACTCCCCCATCTCCAAAAATACCACCCATCTCCCTCCAGTGAGGCTGCTGCTTTTCTGGATGTTTTTTTCCTGGACCGCCAGTCCTGTGCCTTTACGGGGGGATAGAGGGAGGGGAGAGCCAAAACAGAGGACAGCCTATTTTTAGGCTGACTATCTCCCACTCCCTGGAAGGCTGGGTGCCAATTCAGTGGTGTCACGGAGCGACGCTCGCCTGTCTGTAACGCAGCCCCGACAGCAGCCGGGCTGCGGCAGGCACTGGGGCAGAAAAGGAGCGGAGATTTGAGCCATCTCTTTCTGCAGTGAGGGACCCTGAGCCTGTCTGGATTTGCAATAATGTTTATTTTTTGCTGTTGCGTCTGTTAATTTTTAACTGGATAGCTTTCTCGTCCCTCCCATCACGTTTTATAACAGAGTTCCACGCACACGATGTTGTACGGTGTTTTGAAGCCCAAGTGCAGGATTCTAGCTTGTGCCTTTCTGTTTTTTTCGGTAGTGGGATAAAAAACCCCTCATATATGAAACTAAGGCTCAACCCTATAACTTAGAGATTATAAAACCATAAAGTAAAACTGTGATCACCTACTCTGTCTGCAGAATAGCAGAGTGCTCCTCATAATTAGTATTGTTTGAGCTGCAGCATATACCTTCTAGAAAAGAGGAACTGAGGGGAGTGGATTTTCCATCCTTCCGTCTTTGGTAAGCCGTAGTTAAATTATTTTCTTAAAAGTGTGCACATTACACCTAACTTATATTTCTTTTCTTCCAGTTCCTTGCCACTGGATTTCTTCTGTCTTAGTCTGACAGACTGCGAAGTGCTCTGTAATATGTGGGGTAGTAGTATTGTTGTAGCTGTGTTTGTCCAAGGGTGCTGGTACAATGATTAATTCATCCCTTTCCTTTCTCTTTGGTATGATTGAGCTCTCCACAGCATTTACTATGGGCCTGCTTTCCAGCTGGTAATTGCCCTTAGTGATATTTCCCTAAACCTTTCTAATTTATCACTATAACCCTTGCGTTTTGGACATCAGAACTGAAATGCTCTACAGGGGTAATGTTCCCATCAAATTATATTACTGTCCTCTGAGCCCTGATTAACCAAGCTCTGCATCAGCTATTCTGTTCTTTTGCCCAGAAAGCAGAGAGGCTGTCACTCAGATCTTTCTGTTTGTCCGTATAAAATACTGCCACAACCGTGGTTTTCTTCTGGTGCTTTACAACAATTGTCCCAATGCCTAGGAAAGCCAGATTAATATTCAGAGTACGCCTTGTCCAAGTCTGTAGTAATTCTTGGGTGCAATTATCCTCACTTGTTGATTTTAAACGTCTAGCTGGTGTATATTGTACTTCTTTATCTGTCTTAAGTTGGAAAGGATGTCATTCTCAGTGTGTTATCGCTCCATCACATGGATTTTTCCCAAGCACAGGACAGAAATATGTATGGAACATTTCTGCCCTTTCCGTGGTGTTGCGCCTGACAGTCCTTACAGGATGCATTTTGCTCCTTCTGTGTTTGAAAAGTTCCTTCTTGTCTTTAAAAAGGCCAGCAATGTCTCTAGCTACAGTTTTCTCACTGTGCCTTTGTCACTGGCACCTGAGTTACATGTATTATTCTTTACTTCCTTTTATTCTTTTTATTTTTTAAAAGGATTTTGCACTGTGGAGTGTGTGCGGCATTTCTCTGCACCATGCAAGACATTTTGGTTGACACAGGATAGGAGGCAGGAACTTCTTGAGCCTTTAGGTGCCCAGGGAGAGTGACTGCACAGTCTGTCTGCGCTATATGGCCAACACGGGATTCGAAGGATGATGCAGCAGGTATTTGGACAGAGCTGGGAAGCTAGGAAAGGGAGAAGTCCCCAACATCTCATCAAAGGTGAAAACCTTTCTGTGCAGAAAGCCTTAGCAAAACAGATCTGCTTCACATGACCAAACCTTGATGCATCTCTTTTAATAAAGGACAGACTAAGTGGGGCTACAAGCCCCCAGCCGTTAATACAGAGCAGTCTGGTACCTGTTCCCACATCGTATCACATGACGGCAACCATTCTATGATTGAACTGCAAATACACTGTTTCCCCGCCCTGACGGAATGTGGTTGCAATATCATGCCACCTTCTTCTGCGTTTCTGCTAACAGCCCACATGTAACTGGGACTTAAGAAAATGATACTGGGGTCAAAACCAGAGTCGTCATCCTACAGCCGCCGTCTTTCTGCAGCCAAGCAGTAAATTGCTTGTCTCTGACTTCATCCTAAGCTGGAGACTGCAACAAAATGGCATCATTGGGACAGTCAGTCATCTCAGCATGCTCTTGCTGGGCTGAAATGCTCAGAACTTCAGGAGGGGCCCTCTGCTCTGTGGGAAAGCCCAGGCTGGGAGGTGAGCTATAGCACTGGATCAATGAGCTGACCACCAAGAGTTATGAGGAGGAAGGATAACTTCCCAAATCATGATTGAATCCTTACAAGCCAGTGAGATTTTCTTGCATCTACTGAAAATATTAGAAATCAGTCTTTCAAACTCACTGATACTGGGCTCCCTTAGCAAGAGACTTAAGAACTCCTGGCTTTGACTAAACATGAACTCTGGGCTGATGCATATTTGTTTATTATTATTTTCTATTGCATGCTGCTGATTGTCCTAGATGCAGAGGAGGAAAATTACTTTCAAATGAGATCTTTCATAAGCCTACAGTATAGCTGTACTTGGAATGCAATCTTTAATCAGTTATTTGTTGGAAAAACGTTGTAACAAAAGTGCAATATCTACTGGGTTCCCTTTCATCCTAGTATCAGTTGTAGGATGGCATCCCTTGGAAGAAACGTGGATTCTGTATAAATAATTTAGGCTTTTTGTAAGCACCCTGTGGCAGGGACCATTTACCTTTCTTATGTGCCCTGAGAGTAATAATAAATATTAATAATAATGAGAAACTTGGCTTGGTGGGAAAGCTGTGCTTCACTGGCCTTACTGAGGAAGTAGAGTAATTTTAGTTTTGAGAATTTCTAAACCTTACTCTTGGATTCAAGTGTCTACTTCTTCAGTTCAGAAGTAGTCAAGTTCCCGTACTCATGGTCAAAGGAGTGCCCTTAACTGCAAGGAGGCATTGCTCCTTCCAGCGCCCCAAACTCTCTTGCCCTGTGCAACTTGCGGGTAGTCACACACCAAGTGGAAGGAAGCTCTGCTCTGTGGCTGATTGCATCAGCTGTCGAGGGTCCCCACCATCCCTGCTGAGGGTCGATATCAACCCTGACCACCCCACTGTGCCCAAGGGGCAGTCCATGCCCCAAGAGCTTTAGCTGTGCACCTAGAAAAATCACAGGTGCTCATCTAGGTGGTTGCAGTAAAGAGCTACTGGAGGAGGGTATTTTTTTTTCAGGGCACAACCAGAGAGGCTACTTAGCATAGTTTTACATGCTGCTAATGTGGTTTTATTGCTTCTAGGAGCTGACCTACTATCGTTGTGTGCTGCTGTATTATGTGCTATGGCTGCTTTTACTCATTTGGAGCTGGTCCAGGGATCTCTAATGGGGCTCTGCACTGCATGACCTAGGTGTGCTCAGCATGACACCATCCCCTGCACTGGGAAAAGTGGTTTATCACAGCGCTGTGGACTGGGAGGATTGGGGAATTAGGCCAGCAGCCCACTCTACCTTATGCTGCAGTCTGGATCCTGCAGAGTACTAGGGGATGCCAGGGAGGGGGGAGGGAGGGAAGACTCTGTGGTCCCCATCACTTCACGAGACCACACGTTTCTTTTGCTCCATTGTGGACTCAGTGTGTGCAGAGCACTTCAATCCAGGCACTGGTGTGCAGAGGATTCGGTGAGCAGTGAGTCATCCCCCGCTGCTGCTAATGGGAAACCTGGTGGCATCCAAATCAGAAATGGACAAAGGACGGTTTCTCGGGCTCACCTTCCCCCACACCGCTGAGCCTGGCACAGCTGCTCTACCACGTCCCATCTTCTTCCTCCGATGGTTTGAGCCTCCAGGGGAGAGAGGAAGGATGAGGCAGAGGAAGGTGAAGGAAAATGTAGAGAGTGCTGGTGAGGGAAAGAGCTTTTGTTCATCCTGACCCATCACCAGGGCCACCTCTTGTCTAATAATTGTTCACCTGGCTAGAATAACAAGTCTTATCATTATCTGTAGCCCTTTAAGCATTTACTACAGTGGTATATTTAGTAATACAAATTGTTTCACGTGTTTTGGTGTTGCTGGTTTTGACCTTCTTTCCCATTCTACAGCCTCAAATTGATAAAGTGAACGTGTACTGTTTCTTGTGCTTTTCATGGTTTCTTGTCAGTTAACAGCATTTTGCGTTTGGAACAGTTTTCTACCTTTGTTTTTTTTAATTTTTGCCAGTGCTTAAAATGCTGATCCGGGCGACAACATCTTGGTTGTGAGGCCAGTTTGTTTCTGAGATGCTTAAATACAGGTCAAAAAAAATTTGTTTTGGTAAATTGTGACTTTTATGCCTGAATAGCCCATAGGGACTTTGTCTGTATTTTGAAAATCTAAAGAGCTTTTCTTTTTTACCAAAGTAGCAATTTCATATTGGAAGTAGTAACAATTTTGTATTATGGAGGTAAAAGCTTTGGAAGACAATGTGATTTTACTGTTGGGTACTGCAAGCATAAGCACACATGTTTAGCTTTGAGTCAAAGTAGTTATTCATACATGTTACCTACCATTATTTTTATGATTTATTTTTTAAGGGCAGGGTTTTGATTATCCAAACACTGTTCCTGCATTTTAGTGTCTGTGGTCCATCACTTGTTTCTCCAGATGAGGAGAATGGGTGCCGTCACACGACAGACTGAGCACGGGGCTGGAGTGAGGGTCTGACAGAGCTGCTCCAAGACCGATCCAGTTGGGCTGGGAAGCTCTGCAGTTACTGTTAGTTCAACCAGCCTTGAGGAAGCCTGGGCTGGGCTAAGGTGTCCTCCAAAGGTAAAGGCTGCAACAGCTGAGGCAAAGGGCATTGTGACTTTGGAGGTGAGGGCCACCTCTCCAGGGAGGAGAGCCTGTGTCTGCTTGAGAACGGGAGGTAGAGATGCTCCCAGAGTGGCGTTTGCTTTGGGTGCTTTGGAGTCACCTGAATGAGGTAGCGCATGTGACAGCACTGCCAAACTGGAGTGGAAAATCCAGGGACTGGAGCTCAATGAAGAGAAAATGAGACAGCTGCTAGCCTAAATTAATTACTTGAGATAAAAAAGAAACAGAAAAACTACCAAAAATTTACATCCCGTGTGTTTATATAGACAGCATTCTTCTGCCACAGGGAGCTCTGTTTTGCACATTTTACAGAGGTGGAGCTGAGGGTAAATTGCATGCCCAAGATCCTGTGGAAACTGCGCAGCAGAGTTGTCCCTGCACCCTACACTAGCAAACAAATTGTTGGAGCACCTCTTCATACCGCTACAGACAGCCCCAGCATGCTGCTTCCGGTCCCATGATGTTCCCACCCATAGATCTCCATAGTTTCTGTCTTCACTGCCATTCATTTTTTTTTTCTCCAAAACATTCCCACTTGTACCCCGAATTCTGCTTGGAAGAATATTCCCCACCACCTTATTTTTGCTTCCTTCCAAGCAGGAGAACCTCCCACCCCAAGCAACAGCACTGGATTCAGGCTTTTCGTGAACAGGAACTGTGTGTGAGCGTGCCTTCTACAGTTAATCAGCTGTAGAGGGAGAGGACAGCTCGTATGGCAATGCTCTTGTATGACTTCAGAAGTTTTTTGGAGGTGACTCTGTCTCTGCACTGGTGCCATATGAACCTAGAGTATCTGTGCTCTCACCATGTGCTGTGCTTTGAAGTAGGATGGATAAAATGTGCTGCTTAGGTGATCAAACACAAAATAAGCTCTTGTCTTCAGGGATGCTGAGTATTTCAGTCAAGGTCTATGCAGCTCTCCAATCCTCAATATACACTTCTATTGGGGGCCTGCCTAGCTTTTTCTCTGTATGGAGTTAGCTGTGCATCTTGAGACCGTGCTGTACGAATAAAAGAGTGTTCAAAGCGTGTTGGCACAGGTGATTCTAACGCTGATTTTAGCCCTGTATAGACTCTGAAAATACAGATGCAAAAACTTGCTGAAAATGCGTTGGAGAGCTTACCTGTGAGCGTACACATCTGCAAAATGTTTAAAAAAGTAGTCAAAAGGGGGAAAAAGTTAAGATCAAAAGAAGAAAATATACTCCTAGTTCAGCAGAAAAGACCATTTTACCTGCTAGTAGCAAGAACAGCTTCATCATCTGGTGCATGGACTTCTTCCAGCTTGTCACAACAAATACTGAACACCCAAGGCGATTTGTTGCATTAGCACTACACTGGTGAGCATAGGGAGCCACAGTTCATGTTGGTGCGTAAGCTAGGCACCAGTTACTGGCTGTGCAGATATACTACTGTTTACCAAGCAGGGGAAATGGCAAAGACGGGAAATGGCATCAGGGTCACACTTTGTTTCCCACCTCCTCTGAACTGGGTGTTGATCAAGCCCAAGTGCGAAGTCAAGCCTTAAGTGGTAGTATTATCTACTATTTTGCTAGGAGAACTTAAAAGACACAGATCACCTACAGCTGAGATTTGCTTTGATGTAGTCAAGATAGGACCAGTCTTTATTCTAGGACTGGGCGGGACCCAACAGCAGTGGCCTTCAGATCCCAAATGGCAGCTCAGAGATTAGTCTAAGGAGAAACCTATATTCAACTGTGAATGAATAGAAGGATGTCGTTTATCTTACTCTGAACCCATCTAGGATGGAGGCAAGATGTTTTTCCCAGTATGGCTGAATTCCAGAAGTAGGATCTGTCCTACAGACACAGCTTAGCTCTGTCACAGAAAAGCTGTATCAGAGCAGCAGTACGGCTGGCGCTCAAATCTTTCCTTGCGTTTGTTGCTAAGATCTTTCACAATGAATGACAGATGGGAGGAAATTAGTGGTCAGACGTGTGTGTTTTCCATGTGTAAAATATGCAAGTGATCTGGTCTGTTCAGAAGGCAGATAGCCTCACATTGGAGTTTGCTAGCTTCTTGACAAAACAGTATTAAAAGGCGGACCCAAGTTGAGTGCGTTGCAATGATGCAACTTTGAAATGACAGACCTGAGTGAATTTGGTGAGAACTCCATTTTATAAAGGTGTGTACAGTCTTTCAGATACCTGAAATGAAAGGCACTCCTCTGTAACACACTCAGAAGTAATCCTCCTGGTTGCAAATGACCAAAGGACACATGCCAGAAAGGTTACGATGAGGAAGAAGAAAGCCCACATTACTCTTGTTAAAAACACTTGAAGGTAGTTCTCTGCTGGACATCAGTCTGAGTTATCTTATTTGATATAAAATCACCTGGCTTTTGTCAAGGTTCCTGTCTGTTCCAGGAACTGGGTGACCAGGGAGACAAGTGAGCTGCACCACCTAGAAAAGGATTGCAAAATAGACTGTCATTGGCTTCCATGGCAGGACTACGTAACCAAGGTGTATATGACTTTGCAACCTAGATTTTTCTCAGTGTCTAGACCTGAGCAGACCTGTTCACAAGATAAAGTAATACAGAGATGAGAGTAAGGAGGGAAGAGCAGTTGAATGAAGTAACCTGTGGAAAAGGGTTAGTACTACCTTGCCGCCTTGAGGCTGCCTTCAAGACAAGATTTGCCGGACATGCAGACAGTAAATCCTGAATCCCAGAAATGGGCACAGCAGATGTGGCCTTGAAAATGACAGACTTGTTAATAATTGTGGGCTAATATATCAGAACAGTGCCTACAGACTGCCTGGGAGGTGCTCACGTGGGCAGGAGAGAAGGACAGAGCACGAAGTACCTAGAGACCATAGAGACTGACATTTCAAGGCTTGCGCTGACCAGCCCACAAAAAGCAATTCAATCAAGGCCAGTTTGGCCTCCAAGCCACCTAAATTGCACCTTGTCCTTCCAATTTTCAAAGCCAGCAGCTGTGGCTTACCTGTCGGGTGCTGATTTTGAGGTGAGAGCTACTTCTGGAACCAGAGCTTGACTGATGGGAAGGCAGCTTGGCTGTTAAGTGGGAAGATGACCTCCCATTGTGGGCATAATTGCTGCA
The DNA here is from genome assembly GCA_013398225.1 of Steatornis caripensis. Lineage (NCBI taxonomy): Eukaryota > Metazoa > Chordata > Aves > Caprimulgiformes > Steatornithidae > Steatornis > Steatornis caripensis. Next base: position 29,908 of record VZSC01002047.1, on the reverse strand, counting down.
TTCCTTGGCTGGGAGAGGAGCAGAGCAAGTCTGCCTGTGTAGGACTTACATGGAAATGGCATTTTTATGCGAATGTCTGAAATGCCTCCTAAAGGCACCCAGTTAAACAATCCTCTCAGTCTGGCCACAAGCCAGCCCGGAGTCCTTTGAACTTCTTGCCCTCCAGACAGAACCCAGGGTTGAGTTTTCCTACTGACTTCCAGGGCGCAGGGTCATTGCTAGCCACAGCAAAGAGATCCCAGCTGCCTGAAGTGTTACCCACAGCATTGCATCCACCTCGTTGGCCATGGTAGCGGTTTCACAGGCACAGCCGAGGGCAGACAGTGTTTTCTGCACTTTCTGTGGCACTGCGTCCACTGGCAGACCTCTGTTTTTAGCAGGGTTAGAAATCGGACCACAGCTGGTAGCCAGGCAGTCTGCCAGTGTGCTGGACGCATCAGCCATTTCTCATGATATATAGCAGCTGAGCTAGATTTTTTTTTTTTTGTGGAAGCTTTGAAACATGTTGAGCTTGCCATGTGGGAAAAAGTTCTGTTAGTCTTGTGCTTGTCAGCATTCATTTGTAGCAAGGGCACATGAGTTTGGGAGCATATTTCTGCTCCTGGCTCAAAACTTGCTTTCAGCACATTGTGCATGTGTGCACAAGATCTCTTGTTAAGACACCAAGGTCCTGTTTCTAGGTGCACATCTATGGTGTGGTGCATGTAGTCAGGGGAATAAAGCTAAAAGTGTGTGTAAATTCAGAGGCTGCTTTCGCAGCTCTGGCGTACCATATGCTGCTCTTGGGAGAGTACGATTTCAGCCCAACAATCAGGCTCCTGTAGGAGTCTGTCATTGCTTCTGTGCTGCCCTGGTCAGAGGCTTTGCATGAAGTTACTACCCCTGAACCAAAATGAGGACTGAATACAGCTAAGGAGGCTGGACGGCTTTCATGGTCTCACTATTTTGCGTGGTGCTGCTTTAAGGGATTGATTCACATTATCAGTGTTGGTTTTCTCCTCTTTCTTCACGAGCTAAGCTTTAGACTTTACTATTTCAAGGTGAAAGAGGATGAGAGAGGAAGGCACAACATTAATCCCTACACAGTAACGCTGTGTATCCTTTTCTAAGGTTATTATCCTAAACCAGGAAAAATAAAGCTCCTGTTGTGTTGCGAGTAGCAAAACTAATTCAGCACTGTTTCCTGTGGATCTAGCTCATTTGTCTTTAACTCGCCCTTCCAAGCCCGTAGCCTCTTCCTGGCCACTTGTCGGGCAAAGTGGCAACGTGTGCAATGGCTTATAGAGGATCATTTGCATCCCTAAACTGATTGACATGCTGACTGACATCTCTCAGAACAGATAAGGGGTGGGTGCTACACCATAGTGGGGGTACTAACTACTGTTGATTGATTTAACTTAGCTCTTCATTTCCATAGGGTGAGTGGGCATTTAGTGTATCTGAAATGCTTACTTCCATCTCAAGTGTGGTTGAAATTGGCCAATGGATTCAAAAGTTATTAGAGGGGATTAAAAGACAGACAGCATGATCAGATAAGCCTGTTTCCTCAGAAAACTAGGCTAAAAAGGGGAAAAAAATCTAGTGCAAGGACTCCTATGATGTCCTCTGTACATCCTGTTTTTTTCAGCATCTGCAGTAGTTGATGCTGGAAGAAGCTCTCTGAGTATTTACAAACGAGCGATGCAGCAGATACAGCAATGCTGCTCTCCTTTCATCTGACTGTTCATTTACGTTACACCCGCGATATTTGAATGTGGTCATCCCAGGGATGTAGCATCAGTCCCCTACCTCCGCAGCTGAAATCTGTCGAGTGTGCATGAGGAGTGGCTCAGGTTATCCACGTCTGAACACTCCCTTGCCCAAAACAGGATTTAGCTGCCGGGAGACCAAGCCTCACTGTTTGTTGAGGAGCTGTAAGAAAAGCCAACAGGTTGATCATTCTGTGTCCCCTAGCAGCTGATGAGTACTTTGCTGCTGCTCCTTAGTCTAGGTGTGAATGCAGGAATGTTTTGATTGAGTAGAGATATGAGGCTGTGCCCACCTCAGCCCCCAGTATAGATTTGACTGACACCTTTCACAGTGGGCAACATTTTGCTGTCTGGAAGCTGCCACTCCAGTTTATAAATCAATTTTACAGACTCTGGGAGGTGGGGAAGTCCATGAGGTGCTGTGCTTGGTCTCTAGATAAGAGGTTGTCACTTTGCATGTACAGCAAAGCCGATGACCCTTTGATCTCCATGCACATTTTAGAGCAAATTCTGTTAATCGTGATCCCGTGATCCCATCGTCCAGGAGGAGTGACGGAAAGGGGATGGGTTTAATGTAGCCTTTCATCTGAGAGAAGGGTGCTGGGATGAAAGCCAGCCTCAACTGCAAGAAGAAAAATAGTTAAAGCTGGTGAAAGTATTAAGACTTGGAGTTTAATTTGAGGCTAAATAAAGGCATGTTCTGGGAGATGGATTTTGAAATGTGAAGGAAAGGTATGAGGCTAAGATTTGGAGTTCTGGCTTATCTTGGCATTTCTAGCCCAATTTCCTGTGTTCCTGTTTATATAGCAGAGCTAGTGCAAATTTTCCAGCAGACACACAAATCCAGAAATAAAAGGAATAGCTGCTTGTGAACCTGCTGCCCACGCACACAAATCCAACTGAACCAGCTGGGCTACTGCACTCCTCCCTCCCTTCCTGCTCCTCTGACATCCCTGTCGCCTCAGCTGTCGTGACAACTCTTATGACCATTGCTGAGGCCCAGGAGGCAGCTTTCCAGAGTAGGATGGGGAGTGAGCTCCAGATAACAGCCCAGAGAGACTACCTTGTCCCCCTGCACCTGTAGTGCTGAGGGTCTGGTAACTTTTGAACACACTCAGAAAAGAGGTTTTGTGGCTCAAAGTCAGTGCTTTGAATTCTATCTGGAGGAATTTGGCCTGGTGGACAACATGGTTGTACAAGGTGATGGACACCAGATGAAGTTCACGCCTGCCAAGGAAAAGGTTTCATCTTGTGCTTTCAGACCTTCTGAGCGTGTCTCACCTCATCTCACAGTGCAGCTGTGCTTCTCGCATCAGGAGGCAGAGGGTGGGCTGCTGGGCAAAGCCTGGGAGAGCTGGGATCCCTTCATCTTGCTGGTGGTAGATGCAAGTAACTTCACACATTCCTGCCCTTCGCTGAGTCCACAGTGTGTTTGTCCAGTGCGATGTTGCTGTCAAAGAATGAAAAACCGCAACAGGAATTTTTGGGGCTGGGCTTTAGCTCAGAGGCTCAAAAAGTTTGTGCGCACTTGAAAATCCCTCCCTGCCCTTCCCACTCAGCTGGGCATTTGACATCGTGAAGGAACGCTTGGTACCATGCATAGTCTTCGGGATTAGTAATTTGTTTTGTTGTCTGTGTTAATCTAAAACCCCTGACTCTGCAACAAAAATTCAACCGAGTGCCTTCTTGGAGAAGCCTGGGAGGAGGGGGTTAATCTGGTGTGCTCTCCAGGAGGGACCAAGCCACCTTTACCCTTGCTACATCAAGCGTGCAGCTGGGGGGATACCCCACAGTCTCCCACCACAGCCAGAAGAAAGATCTGAGAATGGCTCAGTGTCAGAAAGCAGTTTCCCAGCTGAAGTCTGACCTTTCTTCTCCTCCTGGGGACTGGAAAGCTGCTGCCTTTTGGCAATTTGCTCTCCAGAGGCTGTTGAGAGTAGATAGCTTCTTCCCCTACTTTTGTTGGGTGGGTTTACGGGAGACTTGGGTGCGCACTGTGCTGTCCAGGAGCGGGTCACTGCCCATGCCTAGAGACTTCAAGATGCCTTGCAAAGTACTTTACGCCTCTACACAGGCCTTTGTCCTTTGGCAATTTATGTTCTGTGTATGTTTCTACCAAATGCTTCTCCAACCTCAACCCTCCACTGAAACCAGCTCAGACTCATTATTTTCTTTTGTTGCTAAATTGGTGGTGTTTTTCTTCCTGTGTGCAAGAGATATGGCCTTATATAATCTAACTCTGAAAGACTCCTGATACTAGCGCCCTCTGACCCTCCTTATTCCCGTTCATCTTCTGTCTCATTTTGCAGTTGCTATTATTTCATCCCTCTGGGGCACCTGCTAAGGCTGCCCTGATGATGGATGCTGCCAGACCAGATGCATAAATATTAAGAAAGGCAGAAAGAGCCAGACTTGCAATTTCTTTGTGCAGAACAGTGATGGGGATGCTGTTCTTAGAGCTGACCAACACCGCTGCAACCTGAGCTCCAGATTTAAAAGCCTGTAGATGCAGGTTAAGCTAAAGTTTTAGCTGGGACTGTAACTGGGTAGCATCTTGTGGTCAGGCAGAGAAGCAAACATGCTGGTTATACTGATGATTTTCACTAGACCAACAAAGGGCTTGTTCAGGAGAGTGGGCTGGTCTCCAAATGTATCCTGTACCATGTGTAATTTCTGTTGCTGGCAGAGTGAGACAAATTTGTGACTAGATGATCTTATTTGTTTTCTGAGTCTCCTGAATCTTGACATGCAAAATCTGATGTGAACATTGGACCCTGTGCATGGCCCTAGAAATGATTACGTTAGCTGTCGATCTATCTGGAATGTTATCCTTGTAGTGCAGTATCACAAGTCACCTGTCTATGTGACCACCTTAATAAATCAGTGTGTGATCGCCTGGAATTGCCGGAGGTTTAGTGTTGTCAGAAAGCCTGACGGCAATATTCAGATACTGGAAGAACAGAAAGTCTTGATTAATGCTGAGTTTGCTGACTCTTCTCTAATGCTGTTTCCAGTTCAATGGATGTCTTGATAACAGTGTTTGGTTTGAAGGCCACAGACTTATTGATGGTCACAGATCAAAATACCATCACTTCTAATAAATTATGCTGCCCTATTTCTGTTAAGAAGTGCACCAAGGAACAACATCTATAAAAGCAAGGGGAAACAAAGGCTCATAGCAAGCATGACTGAAGTACATTTCCAGAAGTGACATTTATGGAATGCAAATTTGACACTGGTAGTGTATCTTTGTTGTGGACCACACAGCACAGTAAGGCTGGTGTTTGTAGGGGATGCCACATTCAAACTTCTCCTGCCTATGACTCTTTCTGTACACCTGTTTACCCATCTATCCCACCTTGGATCAGGTGTAGTTTTGGAAATTGGAGGATAGATAGATCAGGACTATTATTAAGAAGGTACAGAATATTTTTCTTACAGCTCAGGGTTGCAGGTAGTAGTGCCAAAATTTTTTGATAGACTACAATCAGTTTAACGTTCACAGTCTCCAAAACATCACCTCTCTTATTATCTATGAGTATTGAGGCCAAGTACTATTGGTGTGATCATGCAAAGATCTCAATAGCCCTATACCAAATACCAACTGAGTAAACTGAGACTTTCCAAAGTCAGGGATTAGGAATGTGGAACAATCCTCATCTTGTTAGAGCTGATCTCTCCAGATTAACGTGGAGTATTTCGGTTATCTTGCCACTCTTCCAAGGATCTTACCTTGTCACTTCTCATGCTCTGCAGGCAAAAGGAAGCTCATCAGTTTAGCATTTTCAAAAAATGCTAACATTCACTTACAAAAAATGTGCAAATTACCTTCGTCTCTTTAAAACTAGCGATCAGATTCCATTGTACTTTCTGTAGTAAGAAACAGATTGGAAGAAATCTCATTTTGGATCATACAAAAACTGACCAAAAGTCCAGAATCACTCTCTTGAGTCTATTTAGTACAGTGAACCCTAAAAGCAGCTGTTTGCAGAGTTCACATATGTACTTAAGATGAGAAGTTTTGCTTTGTGACAAACTACAAGCATCCATTAAAACACAGACTGTGGAGCACAGCAGATTGTGTGGTACTGCCCATCTGCACATTGGATGGCCATGCTTACTTTTTAATAAGAGCAAGGAGCTGGATGTAATGTCATGCAGTCATAATTCTTGGCAGTTGCTATAATTCATATGTTTATTGGAAGCTGAAGCTTTGGAGCATTTATCAGATCTCTTTATGCTTCCTGCATTAGTGCTTGGAGTTTTTTTCAGCTGAGCTCTCAGGCTGCTGAAGACCTGTTTGGTAGGGAAAAAGCCCTGTGTCCAGTGGAGTGTTTCATAGGGGGAATGACTATGCTGGAAAGAAGCGAACAAGTCCAGAAACACCTGCCTGGGTAACGCATGTTTGTAAACTTGGAAGGGGTTTTGGATGTTTTGAGAAGGACAGAGAGAGACTCTCCTGTAAAAGGGTTGAGTGTGAAATGGAAGTGCTAGCCTGAGAGATGAAGGATTCTCACTTGGAGAAAAGCCGGGTTGTGACAGACTGACCTGTAGAAAAGCAGCATTTTCTGCTGTCTGAAAGTGGACTGCAATGAAGAAATCGGTCAGCCTTGGGATGTCATTTAAGGGTTGGAGTCAGGCTTGCACCCACAGCTTGCAACAGAGGGAGTTATATGGCAGCTAGAGACAAGGGATAGTTTCTAGCTGGTTCATCCAGAAAGCCTCCTCATACCACGCGCTGTCTCAGCCACATGGCCACCTTAGGAGAAGGCTTCAGGAGTGCTGAGGATGTACGTCCACCCCCAGACTTGTTGTCCACTCCCTGTGCTGTGGCACTGAGTGTTCAACATCCTTATGCACCTAAGCCAGGCTGTCACGGGCTGCCACACATAAAATGGGGGTAATGCTCCTTGCTGTGCAGGGCCGAGGGCAAAGCGATGCTCCTGGGAGTTCTGAGCTCTTGGTGTGGGCTGTGGGAGCTGCAGGGAGAGGATGATTTCTTGGCTTCTGTGGGACTGCTCTGAAATGCAAGGGACAAGGCTCACAAGTCTCCCTTTTCTTCCTTTCCCATTGCTTCCATCTCAATGTAGGAGGTAGGAGAGCAAAACCAGAGGATGCTCAGAGTTCCCCCACTCCTGTGACCTCAACCTCCCAAATAAGCTAGGTAAAGCTGGAGTTTGCACTTAGGACAGTAATACGGTATAAAATTTATTCTGCGATGAAACTTCTTCTTTTAATAAAAGCCCCATTTAAATAATCAAAGTCCCAGGGATGAGATGCAACTAGCCCATTTGCCCTAGAGAGTGTTTCAAGATACTTTTACCCAACAGTTGGTCTGAGATCAAACAGATTTGGCATTGCACAGTTTCCTGGATAACACACCATCATTATTTATTAATCTGAATGAAAGTGCTTGATGTTTTCATGCTATCAGTTAGACAGAGCCTTATCGTCTGCCTCTCCTTTTTTTTTTTCATATTTTGTTGTGTTTCAAGAAAGTTTTGAAGCTGTTGCAGTGGGAAATCCATAGCTTAAGTGGCAGCTTGTTCATCTTTTATTTAGTTTTGTAATAATCCTGTTGTTACTCATTCAAAGCTCCAGAAGATCCTTGTCCTCAGTCGAAAGTTTTATGCTTGGATGAGATCTAATGTCATCTAATGATGACTTTTAGAAGAAAAGCGTGTTCTGGTTTTGAATAGGTATTGCCACATTTATTGCTTTGTGATCTAAAGATATGTCATTTGTCTAGTCAAAACTGAGTCATTTTAAGATACGTTTTTATACTGGGATCAAGATGGCTATGTAAAGTTCCCAATTTTATCATGTACTTTAAAAACACAAACACAGGGATGTCAAGCTAGTGCAATGGGATGTGATTAGGGTGATTTCTGGCCTGTTTCCCATCATTCTTGGAGAGAAAGTTTTTTTTTTTTTTCTCCATGAAAAATTGTGATTTTCTCTGAGAAATCTGTTCCCCTTTCAGTTTGGAGGCTTCTTTGTTGTTCAAAGAAATTCGTATCTCAAAGTACATGCTCTTTACTAAAATGCTTCTCTTATTGGAAAAGCATTTTCCTATAGAAACAGAATTTCAATAGGAAATTTGCAGTCAGCTGTTACCTACAGCAGGCAATGCTGCTCCTCCTTCCTCTCAAAAGAGTCGTTTCATACAGAACCTGCACTTCTGTGTGTCCATGCCACTGTTGTGGTTTTCTAAGCACATTTTCCTGTTTTAAAATGTTTTCCTGTCTCCTGTTTTTGTGTAAAACTTCCTCACAAAGAGGGAGGATGATTAATTGGAAACTACAGAGGAAACTACAAAATCAATTGCACTCAAAGAACTGTCTAATGTAGAAACTAAACTAATGAAAAAGCCCAGAGAAGTATATCGGTTTTTTCTCTCTCTTTATTCAGTCATAGGAGTCTTAGCTCAAATACATGTTTTCTGTGAACATAGCAAACAATATAAAAAAACAAGCCAAAAACTGTCTCGATGGGCTGAAGATTTTCTGACCATTTACACCAAAAGGAGATCTCATCCCCAAGCTGATGTGCTTCTTTATAAAATTCTTCCATAAGATTTTCTGCTCATAAATAACTATGAAATGATTGAACTTTAAAACATAAGACTTCTCATGTGCTAAACCTCACGGAAGAATAATCTCTTGATAAATTTAGTTTTAAAGTAACGGAAGCATAGATGATTGCAATTCTATTTTTAGACATGCGCAGTAAAACATTTCTGTTTGGTTTGTAGTAATGTTAGTTTAAGTCAGAGCCTACAAATGAAGACAGAGATGTGAGAACGAGCAGGGTCAGCATGGTCAACAGTCCTGGCCCCGAGTTTGGAGGCAGTTTCAGAAAGAAGATGAACCCAGATGGTGTTTGCCAGGGTAGGGAGAAGGAGGCGGTGAGTGAGATATGAGATGGATGGTGCTGATGGCATCACTAGCCAAATCAGAAAGACTTGAAGACCAGGGCCTGTGTCTCTGCTGCTTGTTTGTACCAGCCAGCAGAAAGCAACGCATCCTTAAACCGTCAGCTCTTGGGACCATTACAGTGTGCATTGGATAAAATGGAGGCAATATTAGGAACTCCAGGTCTGTGCTATCAGGCCATACCTAAACAACAGTTACAAGAAGACCAGGCATTGAGATATGTTTCTGCTTCATGTGTGTAAGAAGGAAGTTAAGATAAATCAGCAGAACTCTGTCCTGGACTATCTTATTCTTGTTAGCCATCGTGAAAGTAAACGTTAAGCATGTGAAGTGGGATTTCCAATTACATTCTTAACGTGAATCTTCAATTTAATTTAGATTCACCTGGGAATATTATAAATTTTAAGAATTGAGAGGATCAGTAATGCTTTTAATGGTCTTACTTTTCAAGCTAGATGTTCTTCTTGCTTGGACCTAAGGGCTGGCTTATAGGCTCTCTTTTGTGCTTTGTGTCAGCATTTTACATGGCTCCCTTTGACAGCTCTATCCCTTCAGGGGGATGGAAAGGGGAGGTAGGAGAAGTCATGCTGTAGCCCAAGGCTGCAACACAAAGCTGCGATCCAGTCTGCTATGACCATTTCTTCCAGGACATCATCTTTAATTTCTCTGCAGCTCACTGACTTGGAGATCAAGTGAGAAACAGTTTCCACAGAGGACGGTGTGGTGGGTTAACCTTGCCTGGCTGCCAGGTGCCTACCAATCTGCTTTCTCACTACCCCGTCCTCATATTGGGTTAACACACCACAGGTGGTTATTAGGTAAAGAGGACCTAATATACAACCATTGTGTATAAAGGATAGTTATTAGGCCCTTGGAGAGTGTGGAATGCATCCTGTAGACATGGACAAGGGGAATCTGTGAAACATGGTCCAAATTTGCCTCTTTTCTTTCCCCCACTTGCATCTCTCTCTCCTACATCTGGCAGTAGGGATGAGCAGGAGACAGCTGGATCCCAGGCAGCTTTTCTGTAGGAGTTAGTACTACAAGTTTTGGGAATATTTTTGGAAGGGTGGTAGAGTCAGGGAAGCATATTTTGGAGCCAGGCTAAACACTTGTGTGGGAAGAGAGGAACTGTGCCATCCCACTTGTTCTGCTTTTAAAATCACTATATGTTCTGACATAATCTGCAAGACAAGCCCAAGAATGGAGTAGGAATTTGGCTGTGAACTAGGGTGGATGTGCATTTTCAGCTCTTTTTTTGAGTTGTTTCATTGTGGTCCCCTAGGAGTCATGGATGCCACTAGCCCGTATTTCACTCTACTTTAAAAAATATTAGCTCAAAACAACTTTTGCTCATGTAACTGCACAATCCAGATCTAAAACATCCCTTTAATCTGTAGAAACAAAACATAAGAAAATATTTTGCAGATTTGTGCGTCCATGGTGAGTCTGAGAGTGTCAGGATAACCTGGGTGATCACGTTTCTGGGAACAATGTGGTTGTCATTCACTAATTAAATGGATGTACTATGTGGAAGAGCTATACTTCATGTTGTAAAGTAATTGTGGGCCCTGGAGAGCTATTGTAGAAGTGTTAGAGTTTGCCACCCACTAGAATGGAAAAGCCCCATGCTCCGGCCCTTTAGCACCATGCAGTTAGAGGTAGCTGGTCTCTTTATATCTGAGACGAGTCAAACAGAAGAAAAGCTAACACACATCACATACTTTGCATCATATTCCATAATGGTCTGAATTTTGTGGGGACAGATTTCTGTCCAGATGCCCCGGCTCTGCCATTGAAAAGAAGACATGCAAGAGTAGACACTCAGTTCACAGGTACCTACAGGTACATATCAACACCTAAATTTAGGTGTCCTAATAATCACCAGGACCTTTGCTACAGTCTAAAGCATAGTTTATCTCACTGAAGTAGAAATGTAAAACAGGAGAGATGACTCAGGTCCTAACAGTGTCTACTTCTATCTGAATGTCTAATATTCTGCATGTCTTTGGTTTGGCTAATCTGTTCCAATGCACCAGAGAAGCTAGATTTTAGTTGATTCATTCTATCCTGTGTATGAAGCTATTTCACAACAGTTGCATATCAAATACAGTTTGTTTGGGTTTTTTTTAGCTAAAAATTTATAGAATACATCACTTGTCTAAGCTGAGGAACTATACTGCAGGATGAATAAATATACAGGTGAATAAACATATTATTGTGGGTCTCTAGCATAGAAAGAACCCCAGTTATAGGGGGGGATTAGAGTCAAAATGTTGAATGATCACTTGGTGCAATTGCTGTTTATCACTGCTATTAGTAATAATAAAGTTATTTTTAGAAATAGTGTTTTTTCTTTCAGGAAGTGCAAACAAGTTCCCAAATTATGGAGCTAGTACATGTTCCTTTTAGAAAATGTCCTGCACTGGTACCATCATCAGATATTTTTCTTTCACAGGCCACTTGATGTATTATTTTCTGGTTTACTCATTGACTGTTTGGTTCCATAAGCTAAATTAAGGAAGAAGCCACAACAGGGTTTGCAATACTAGGCCTCTATTGTATGCTTCCAGTGCATCGTGCCTCAGGCCCAACTGAGTATTACCAACCGCTCAAGCATGCACCGTTGACACATAAATGCGTATTTGGATGTGGCTTCTTAGTAAATGCAATGTCCCCAGCAATTTTATTTGGATGATTATATTATTGCTAATTAACAGAAAATGTCATGACTTTTGGAAAAATTGTTTGTGCAATGTGTTATTTACTCTGAAAATTATTACATGTAAAAAAATCGGGAAATTATACAGGGGAGAAGAGGAGGAAGATTCAGGTTCTCAGAAGCATAAGCCTCACTGGCACAGGTGGGACTTAGCCAAAACCACTCCTGGTAATGTGACTCACTCATATACTTCTAAAATCATCCATGTTCACCACTCTTTAGATGCTCCGCATCATTTGCTCTGATGCACTTTAGTTTTTGGTTAGTGTCAGGAGAAATAAAATTTAATTCAGCTGACCTACCAGCAAAATATAGTAGCTAGAAGGTGGCAATCTTGGTGCTAGTGTTAAAGGCTACTAGGTATTAAAAAAAAAAACCACAATGAAAAATCCCTGGCTTCTCTGCCTCCATGGTTCCATGCACCTTATTTACATAATGGTTTAGAGCATTATGTAATTCAAATCAAATCACTGTCAGTCGACAGCAGCATCTTTTGCATCTTTTGCACAAAGCTATGCCGAGTTGCTGAAGCAAATGTACTTGAAAGGAATCACAGAAATGAAATAATTCTGTCTCTCCAATGGCAGGGATCTGACCCGCTGCCTATTGCATTCACACGAAATATTCCCCTTGACTGACGTGAGCTGAGGATTGCACCCCCAGAGCCCATGTAAGCTCTTCACTCTGATTCCTAAACTTGGCATCTAAACCCGGTTGGTTTTCAATTGCAAACGGGCAGAATATCCCTCCTCTTTGGACAGCAATAATCTTTCTCTGTCTCTTGGGGGGGAAAATCTCTTCCATCAGAGTGGAAGATCCACTAGCTTTATCCAAATAGTATTGTCAAATTTACAGTGCACTAAATAATGAATCAAATCTTCAATACACTCCAGCAAGCAGCAACCAGCTACTCCCTGACAGAGTCCCTGTTCAATTTGTCCTTCATGAGTCTCTATTTCCATTACCAGGGAAGATAATTTTGCCAATGCACTTCTAAATCTGTGCCTTTTGATTTTTCTCCTGTGTATTTTATTGCAAAAGCACTGAAAAGGCCCGCCAGTAGCTGGGTCTCCATTAGTACCAAACATCATAGGCAAATCGGAATCCTGCATCCTTGTCCGGGGGAACCCACCGTGATAGACAGAGATGCATCACATGGGACAGCAGGAGAATAAAGTAGCTGTGCCAAAATCACATAGGATTGATGTGAATGTCACTTGAGGGTTATCGCTGTGTACATGGAGAGGTTTGTGAAAAGGTTAAGTTGACTTGGAATAAAGCAGATGGGAGGGTGAGATAAATTTCTCAAGCAATGAATAGGAAAGGGATAGAGGATGGGAACCTGTGTGTGCTGTAGGTGTATGGATGTGATGGAGTTCAGTGAAGAATGGTTGTTGTGGAGCAAAGTGCTCCTGATATTGCAAATGGGGGAGTGCTTGGCAGGACTTGCTGTCTCACCTCATTTCTGCAGGATGCTGGAAGGGGACCTGCCACCTCTAACAGCTGAATTTGGTGATCTGCATCTGTCTTTCCCAGCCTTTTATATCTAGTATTTTCTTGACCCTTCATCTCAGCCTCGTGTTGTTTCTGTCACCTATATTGCTCCATTTACTATTAGAAACGGAGTTCAGTTGTTATGTCACATCTGTCTCTTAGTTCAGTCCTAAAATTGTGAAAGAGGTCATAGCTTTGCTTATGGAGTTTAATCCATCTTTTTAAATGGAAACATACCAGTTCTGTTGATGACATAATTTTGTAAGTCTGTTTTCCCTGCTGATGAAATGTGTCTCCATAGCTTAGTTGGGGTGGTATCAGTGATGCCTTACCTAAAACTTTGTGGTAATACATCAGATGACAGCTTTCCAGCTGTAGCTCCCTCTCCTCTAGAAGCATGTAGCCAAGCCTTTGGTGGCCAGCAAAACTATCCCGTAATGGCTTCAGAGTATATTTTAATAGCCGTTTTACAACTTCCTACATCCGTTAGAATGACTTTACAAAACACTCTGTGAATCAAGTGGACCAGATTTGATATATTTTATTCATGTGAGCATTCAAAGCACCTAATGGTGTGAGCAGTGTATATCATATTTGGCATGACATAGAGTTCTCCTGTAGCTTTCTTATTTCTTGTTCAAAATCAAGTGACTGCACCTGAGCTGAAAACATTTCCCTTTCTTGGTAGCCCTTTGCAAGCTCTGTTGGTTTACAGTAGCAAAGGAGAAATCTTTCCCTGCATCTGAAGGCTGAGTATTTTATAGCAGAATAACTCTGAGGCCGATTTCTAGTTAATTAAAATAGACATGAAAACCTGTTGAGTGCAGAGAATTCTAATTTTCAGCAAAATATAGAGATGCACACTAGTAACTATAATGTGCTACTTCCCTCTTGCTTATTTATGTCATTTGGTTGCAGCATAATTTGAAATAAAAACACCTGCAAAGAAAGCAGAATATTTTTAGCTCACTAAAAATATATATTTTATCATAAGAGAAGACTTAGTGCCAGCATAATTCTTGGCATAACGTTTGTCATCCCCCAAATACTGTTTCAAGATCAGGATGAAATCTTCTGAATTCATTTCCTTTTAGCACATGTCAGCTTTCTGAAGATTTTATCTTATCAATAAGTCATTGGTAATGTCAGTGTGCAGTGTCAGTGTGTCAGTATTATGTTGAGCGAGATGCCAGCAAAACTCATTAAACTGGATTTAAAAGAAGATACAGTGTAGACAGAGCTGGTTGTGGCAAAAGGCTCATAGGTCAGTGACTCTGAGAGTTCAATTTGGACATTTTGTGTTGGTTTTTTTCCCAACGATGTGAGTGCAATGAGTTTCTCTTATTTATTTCTGTGCTGGTCGGCATGCATGACTGATGAGCAAACAAGGCTCGTTTTAGGAAATGTGTGTGACACGATGTCATATCAACCTGCAGGGTTGCCTTGTGTTGTGGGCAGCAAGAGAAACCATCTCACAGGTTGTCCTGTGTTAGTCTGGGGATGGTTTCAGTGCTGTTCATTTCCTAGGAGATCTCCTTTGAGAGCTAAACGTTGCAGCCATTTCCATCAGATTTTTGTGGAATACAAAACCTTTCTGCTGCAGACCAACCATGGGAACCTGTCCAGTCCCCAGCAGGTACTGGTGTCTCCAGCAGCCCCTTTTTGCATCTTCAACTCTGAGCTCACCCAACAAGATGTCTCTAGATGAAGAAGCATTTGCAGATTGCCTTCACACATTGCATAAACCCCCAAGGTTTTCCAGCTGCTTGCAAGCTTGGTTGCCTTCTAGGCCATTACTTTAGAACCTCTATTACGCACTCTGGAGTTCATGCTCTGGTGTGAAGGTAATTTCTTTAAAGAAAGCATTTCTATCTGGATATTCCTGGTCCTAATAGATCACTTCCCCAGCTGCTGTGACTTCCCTGGGATGGGTAGCCAGCTGAAGATGTGGCTGATTATATGTGTTAGGAACTTGTACCACAAAAAATAATTGTTTATGGTCTTGACAAAATTATGCCTGCTGGACAAAAGAAACAAACCAGATATCAATTTAAGCAGAAGTAATGAGTGTGCTGTGTAAAATTTCAAGGATGGTATTATTCAGTTCCCCCTTGTTTTGATGTGAGCACGCAAACCCTTAGAGCATGTACTAACAGCAACTGAAAAATTTCAGTTAGAAGAGAATTTCCCATGACATTTCCTAGCTGTGGAATGCAAAGTGTGGTACAAATATAAGTGAATTAAGTCTCAAAGTTTGCCTGTTGATTGTCATTAAAATTATGAAGAATGTCTAAATCACCTAGACTCCTTTAGCCTCTTGATTTTTATGTATCTTTAGAAGGTCTTTATTTGATCTTAATTAGAAACAGGAGTTCTCCATGAAGCCATTACTTTATGGTTGGAGTAAAACTTTAATGTTGTCCCATACCACCTTGTAGTCTTTTAAAATATGATAAAATATTTGTGTGTATGTGGAAATTTATGCATAAAATTTGTAAACCTAGGCCAGTGACATTAAATTAGATGTGTCATCGTATTGTTCTTTATTTTCCTAGACTATTATTCTCATATTTTGCAGTGCTCTGCAGGTCAAAGGAAAATGCCAAAAAGATTATATGGAAAAGAGGGGGGAAAAAAAAAAGATGACAGTATTCCACGTAGTCTGAAACATTTAAGAGAAAACCATCGTCATGACTGTTTTTCTTACCACAGCAGTTAGGAATGCAAAGTCTATATTTAGTCACAAACATTTCTTAAACAACAAGAGAATTTAGGACCCCGATAGTGTTATTTTCTAAGATTTAGGTCTAGCAGAATCGTAGTGGAAATGCACCTGCTGCCGTGGGCTATCATCCATCTCTCCAGCCCATGGTCAATAGTAGCTTCTTGAGTGGCATCATGGAAATCAGTAGGGTTAAATGAATGCAATCCTACTCGAGATGAGCATATCTGGTGGTATCTAACCTTTCGCCTGTGAGCGCCACTTTACATCGTTGATCTTCAAGTTTGGCTTCTTTATTATCATTGCCAAGTGTCTGAAATATATGCATGCGTGTCCTTGATACCATGCCAGGCAAGCAATTCTGTGCTGTCATGCAAGCAGGAGATGGAGGTGCAGGAAGTCATGGCTTCTCTGAAGTCAGTGTCCAACCAGATATAGTGCACATCAAGGACCTCAGCCTCTACCTCTCCTGTTGCTTCTGGAGAATGAGGCATACCTGCTGGCTCATGTCAGCATCTTGGGCCTTGATTAGGGGTTGGCAGGCATTTGGGTGGTGAGTTGGGTCCACAAAGCCCATGCAAGAGCAGGAGGGCAGCCAACTGGAGGTGAGCAGGACCTACTTTCTTTGAATTTACACCCCTGAAGGCAACCTATTGACCAAAGTGGCCTTTTGGGTGATGGTTAACCATCCATGGGGAGTCAAGGAAGGGCTTGTAGGGCATGCAGATCATGTTCTGAGAACCTGAAAGGTCTTCTCAGCTGGGGTGGCTGAAGCCTATGAGAGTAAGGTTAAAACTGTAATGGAAAATGGCATTTATCTTTCTGAATAAATACAGGTGCTAGCAAAATCTTGTTTGTTTGTACTGTTCTCACTTCTTGCCATGCCATAGAAAATATTCATCTTGGGACTTTATTTTCATATGCACATTTTGTTTACATAACCAATACATTTTTATCAAAAAGAACCGATGTTAACTGAATTTAACAAAGACAAAGCAAGAGGGAAATGTTCATTCTGTGCATGGTGATATCACAGAAACAATGTGTTTGAAGCCTTGTACTTCAGAAATATGCCTGAGAGGAATGGAAAAATTCAGGCTTGTATTGTAAAAACGTGAGTCACAACAGCTATTATCTCTTAAGAAATGGCATTCCAGCTCTTTGATTCAGTCATTGATGATTTCCCTTTTTAAGTTGTGGTGCTTTCTTACCCTTTTAAGAAGCATCTGGGCTAACCCTTGCTATTTGTAGAAATGTTTGCAGTTCATGGATTAAAAAAAATTAGACACAGAAAGGACCTGTGAAATTATCTTGTCCATTTCCTGAAAGCATATGAAATTGAAAAAGAATTAGGCTGAAAATATACATATATTAAAATTCAGAACTTTAACTTATATACGATATGAAGACAAAAGATGCCAATATTTTTCAATTGTAAGGCTGCTGGAAAATGTAGGTTTTCAAGGAAAAGTAAATAGAAGAGTAGCAAAAGCTCTAACGAAGTTTGTGTAGGATTTTCCAGTTGTTCCTAGGCAGCAATCTTTCTGGAATTTTCAGATAAAATTGAAAAGATCTGTTTTTGACCTGTCTGAAGTTGATTCAATTTTCTAAGAAAAGAGAGCTTTAAGCAGAAAAAAAAAAAGTTTAAAGAATTTTTAATTAGATTCTTCTGACTATTTTATCTCCTTCACCATCCTCAATCCTTTTTTTTTTTCCTTTTTAAAAAAAATTTGGCCAGTTCTGTTGCCAGAGTGGCTTCTTTCAGAAGTCTTTAAGGAAGTCTGAGAAGGATGCTGAATATTCTAGTGAAGATTCAGGTTCTGTGATCAAGCAACACCCATTAAAACTATGGCACTTAGTAGAGACGTTCCACACATTCTTTTATCATCTCTGTAAATCACTCGGTGTCCCTCATCCTATATGGCCATGCCTCCAGTTTGGCTGTATGCAGAAGGTGGTACAGAGGTGGCCACCACCAGTTTTCCAGCAAAAAAGATGTCTGTATAGGCTGGAGGAAGTCACCCAGTCTTTGCTCCGAAGAGCTAGAAGCAGGTAGTTGGTGCAATGCAGGTCCTGAGCACCTGCAAATGTACTGGGGTATTAACTTTGGTTCTCTGTGTGCTTCCACGTCTGCACAAGCTCAGGCCAGCCACAGACTCAGCGGACAGCTTGAGCCCTTGCTCAAGGCAGCATAGGCTGTCTTGTATTGTTATTAATGCTGTGTAAGGACAAAAGCAGATAAGATCAGATGACGGGTTTCTCCAGACTGGTAGCCTAGGAAGAAAGTAAAAATAGGGCAAACATAAGTAGTCTTTCTTGCATGTATCCGGGTTCTGCAGCTGAGGGATTTTCTCAGTGAGAGATAGCATCTTGGCGTTTAAAACCATTAATGGCTCTTTTACCCTTGTATTTGTCTCGTGGCTTTGTGAATCCTTGACATTTGCAGCCAACAAGTTTCACAGGATAACTCTGTGCCATGTGGAAAGTGGCTCCAGTGATTGCTTCAAACCTGCTGCTCTGTGTTTTCGTTTTAAATTTCCCCATTCTTGTATTAAGAGAAAAAGAGAACAATCATTCACCATATTCACAGCACTCACGATTATCTAGACCTCAACTAACAGCCCACAATAACATCTCCATTTTAGAGACCTAGTCTGTGTCCTTTGGGAAATACTGATCAGCCATTTATTTTTGTTGTCCCCTTCAGCATTGAGACAGGTTTCACTATGAAGAAACAAAAATCAAAATGACAAAAATACTCTGAGAATTCTCTGGCCACCTCTACCGATGCCGTTTATAGAAAGTGAAATTCTATTTGCTTGCACTGGTGCTGAGTCACAAAGCGTTGAGCATAAGAAAACTCAATTTGTGGGAAAGCTTCTAATTTCCTGTTTTTCAGGAGGAAGGGGATAAAACAAGTGATGTAGGGGGAGAGAGGAAAGGAATAAAGAGAGTAAATCTAAATAAAGAAGAATGTCAGAATACCCAAACTTCAGAAAGGCTAGCTCATTTTAGCTCTGCTTGTTTGAACAAGCAGTAATGCAGAGTATAATGCACAAGCTCCAGTAAATCACTCCTGTATGATAGGCTGTGATCAATGACAATTTAATGAATTCATTTTAAACCGAAGTCAGAATAGGGAAAACAGTAGTTATTTCAAAGAGTACTTTACTCAAATAAATTGAGTCAATAAATATGCTATTTGTCATGCAGAGTCCAGTTAAAGTCTTGTTTCCTAACAAAAATGCTGTCATCACAGAGCCTAATAAAAGCAAACTATCTGGAACTGTCCACTGTAAATAGACAAATACCGTCTGAAAGCAGAAAACAACAATTGTGGCTGAACAAAGAATTGTATCCTGCACACATGGACAAATGCAATAGGGTAGCCTACCTCAAAATCTACTATTTTGTTTATCACCAGTTTATATTCTGATTTAGTGTGAATGGTCTGGTGGTGGCAAAAAATAAGGGCTGTGTTTCTTCTGTGAAATGAGTTTTAATTGTTGCATAGTGAGGGTTTCTCTTGCTGGAAAAACATGCAGCTAAAGTCACTATTGAATTGCAAAATATGGCTTCATTGAACTTGGATGGATTTGTGCAGGCTACTAGAACAGGGATACGCTTCGACCCTTTCCAAACAGTAGTTTTACATTAATTTTCACAGCTGTCCATGTTGTTTAGTGCAGGTACAAGAAGGCTTTTTGTTCTGCTGTGTTTTTCACGCTTTGCTTTATTCATATAAATTGAAAAGATGTGGCAATTCTCACTCGTTTTCATTCAAGCAGGGATTGGAACTGTTAGCAGTGAAGCACCATCAACCCAAGATGGCCAAACCTCACAGGTTTGGGTTATATGTTCAAACTGGTATTGGATGGAAGTAGCTGGGTTTTCAGATGTGATGAACTGGCAGCAGTGACTATTCAGCATCTCAGAAGCGTGGAGTGCTCTCATGAAAGTCGTAGGGCTTTGCCAGGCACATTTGGGCTTCCAACATCCTTCAGATTGTAGGGCGTGGAGAAGAAAATGCTCAAAAGTCTTGACAGATATCTTGAAGAAGGTATTCCCTATCCCATAAAATATAAATAAAAATTATGTTACAGAAGTCTAAGACAGAGATGATGAAGAATTTCTATGTGATTTAAGAATCTGAACTCGGCAATTCACTCTTTAAATTTGGAATACAACAGCTGGGGCATTTTTAGAGTTTGCATCATGTGGCCAGAGATCGGCTGGTTTAAATCTTCCCTGCAGTCATCTTAAGCACATTGTTCATCCAGTCCCAGAGCTGCATTTTCAAAAATGAATTAGGAATCCAAATTCCTGTAGCTTTCAATGAAACTTAAGCTTCTATGAATCGAAGTTACTCCTTAGTTTGGATTTAGGATCCCAAGTGACTGAAAAACTCCAGAATACTCCACAGTCTATCTACGAAGTCTTTTTAGCTCTGATCATGAGTGATTCCTAATTGAAACTACAGTTTCAGTCATTTCTGGTTTTGTTGATGTCGTACTAACCACATAAAAATAGATGAAGGGTTTCCTAATAATAGCCTACAAGGTTGGGTTTGGTTTTTTTTTTTCATTTTGATGGCTTTGTTTCTCTTGCTTTGCTCCTGTCACTAACCTTTGGTACATTTTGTTTCAGCTGTTTCCACTACTAGGTGTGAAGACCAGTATAGACAAAGCAGGATGAAAAGATGGCTGACTTCTTGTTACCACCGGGTACTAACAGCTTCCACCGGTTCACGTCTGAATCCTTGGCTGCTATTGAGAAACGAATTGCGGAGAAGCTTGCAAGGAATGCAAAGCAGGAGTACAGAGAGCAGCTGGGCGAAGAAGAAAAACCTCAGCCTCAGTTTGATTTGCAAGCTTGCAAGAAGCTGCCCGATATCTATGGGACTGTTCCTCCAGAGCTCATTGGAGAGCCATTGGAGGACCTTGACCCTTTCTACAATGATCGTAAGGTGAGCACCAGGCAGCCATCTTGTTCTTTGTTTTTGCTAAAGCATAAAAACTTTCTCTGTTTTGAGGGCTCTGTTTTTTATCTTTCTACAGTAAAAGTATTTTTTGCCAAATTAAGGATCAGAGTTTTGGCATGAGCAGGGCTCCCAGAAAACATCTAAGCAGGAGGGCAAAGGGGGGTAAAAAGCATAATTAAAACTTGAATGTTTTCAGGCAACTTTGAGTATGAATATACAGTGTCTGAAAAGAGCAGAGGAGTAGCTGAGTTACATGAAACCAGAGGTTTTTATCTACCCTTTCTTGCCTTCTGCATGACCCTTGAGTCTTCACAGGTCTGCTTATCACTTAAGCCCCTCAATATTAAGGGCTTTTGGGTGACTTGAGTCTTGTGCTCACACTCTGCACAAGAGCAGGAGGCACCTCTGCAACCAAGTTCTTTGCCTGAGGGATAGTTCATCTCCATTTAAGATGACCGTAATAGAGCTGACGGGAGATGTGAGTAGCTTGTGCAATGCTGGCACTTTGCAGAAGAGTAAGCTTCGTCCCAAAGTGAGTATCACCTGATGAGGAATCACGTGTAGGCTGGACCGAAGCCACAATAGGGCAAACAGCTTCTGTCAAAAGGCTGTTGACAGCAGAGCTGGGCTGGTTGCTTACTACAGTTCGTTCCCCTTTCCAAACATTTTGCAACACAAGGGACAAAATAAGGCTTGGAAGTGCACTGTATTTTTAGGCACCTTCCAGTTCTTTCATGTACTGGTGTTCTTGATTTTGGGCTGTGCTATTTCCTGTAAATCATGAATTAATATGACCACTATGTTACTTATATTAAAACAGTGTAGAAACAGGTGCAACAACTGGAGAATAAAAGTTAAATCGATAAAGACAAATAGATTACTTACCTGGAAGGGCGAGAATTAATTTAACTTTAAATTTGCCTGCTATCCAGAGGCACAAGCAGCAGGATATAGATTTGCAATTTTAGTGTCATGGAAGTGTTAGACTCAGTGTGGGTGAGTTGCCTATAGTTTATCTATTTGAGTGTCCTGATCCTGTCTGTGAGTGAATATTAGTTCCTCTGTGCATGATGGGGCATCTTCACAGCTCTGTAAATTGGGCCAGCATCCTGTTTCCCTTTGCTTTGGATTTAAGATAACTCACAGTATTTGTTTCCTCTGCCCATATTAACCTCACTGCAATGTTAGTGCCTCAGTACTAGGGTCAGATCCTGCTGTGGAACTGTGCCTCATGCAGCTCCTTACTTGGTGAGACAAAAAACATTGACTGAGAGAAACAAAGTGCTCAAGGTAGGGAAGATGGAGTAACAGCATAGTAAGGTTCCCAGCACCTGGAAAGAAGAGCATCATAGAAGTCCCTCCACCACATCTTAGTCTCTAGGTCATTTTTTTATTTTTAAAGCTGATTCCACTGCCTGATGGAGGTGATGGCACAGGACTTTGTAAGCAGTGAAGGAAGTAAAAATAGTTGGGATATTGCAATAGGACAGGCAACAGCTCTGCTGGGAGAGTCTTGGACAAAACTCATCAAGTGAAAAGGGATTTGAGGGGTCTTGGGAGGGGGTAAGGAAGAAGTATGGGATAATGGCAGGAATTTCCTAACGCAGAAATGTGGGTGTGGGTTGGGGAAAGCTGAGCATAAATGCAAATACTTGAATGTTCTCATTTTCTGTTTTGTTTTCCAGACATTCATAGTACTGAACAAAGGGAAGACAATCTTTCGATTTAGTGCCACTCCTGCTTTGTATATACTTAGTCCTTTCCATCCAATCAGAAGAGCAGCAATTAAAATTTTGGTACATTCATATCCTTTCTCTTGATTTCTGTCCTCATGTATTTTATATGGTTTTTAAACACAGGTGGATGGAAGTCAGAAACCATTTTATTTAATTAAGCTGTTTGAAATCTTTTGGCTGAAGTTGCTTGCACAAGCAGGAATGCTCTTGGATTTTTGTTTTGTTTCATTTTGTATTGTTTTGTGAGCTATGAAAATGACTATATTGTACTGTTGGCATCAGATCATGTGAACTGCACTGGAGAGTCTGGTGAGTTTACTGAGGATTAAAAGGCGTGAAAAAGGTTGCTCATGTTTAGTAAAGAGTCAGTGGAAGAAACTGTGTGTAGCACCTTAGAAAGGAAGGGAACCAGGAGGCTGGAGCACACCTGGGGAAATCTACACTGATGGGGAGCTTTGCTACTGAGCACTTAAGCAACCTCTCCCACGAGACTCTGTGACACCGTGTGCAGATGCAAGTTAATTTTGAACTGTCTCAGAGCTGAATTTTTTTACTCTCCTGAAACAGAACGTTTAAAAAGTTGCTTTGCTGGTTTTTTTTAGTTTGTTTATTGGAATGTGTTATCCAGCTAGGAAAGAAAGCACAGGCTGGCCTGCTGGACCTTCCGATGGAAAGGCGATGCCTGTTTTCCCCTACCTCTAGTTCTGAAGTCAAGCAAGATACACTGCAGCGGTTTGTTTTTTTAACATGGCCACAGAAACATTGTATTCTGACATAATCGCATCTCTCTGGAAGACCAAACTGACCCAAATGTTCAGCTTGGTGTGAATATTACTAAAAACACACCCTTTTTCATGAGTTGCCGGCTTTCTCACCAGTGCGCATGGGAGTCCTGGCAGTGATAATTCAAAGACTCCACATGCTGCTGTGATGATCATGTGGTGTTTTAGTAATGGAAATCCCTCATCTGCAATGCTTACGTCCACCACAGAGAACTGATAAATACTAAGCAGATAGCATCTTAGAATTGCTGGTTTACTATCAGATTTCAGCGAAAAAAGTAGGGAAAGAAACCAGATTCCCAGCGGTTGTCCAGGCAGTGGAGGGGGGGGGGGAAGTGAGAATTTGAATATTCTAACAAGGGGTAAAATAGGTGAAGCTTCTAGTAACAATAATTCTATGCAAAAATGAATATGTGATGTCAGCCAAGACGTTAGTATGATTGCTAAGAATACACCATAGAGTTTTGCAGAGAGATTGGTTTTTGGATCAGGTTATACATGCAAGTAGTACAGGACACGCTGCTGTATACCCAGGGCCCAAAAGTGTTTATTAGGTACAGTTACATCAGCACAGCCTTGCTGAAGTTAATTGAGGTCAATGAATTTGCACGGGTATGGCTAAGAGCAGAATTTGAAAATTGAGCTTCTTAGACAAAAACATGTGTGGGGATATTGGCTCCAGCTTTGGAGGCCTGTTCTGTCTTCTGCTCACTTTCTTCTACACCAGATGGTGAAGCCATGAGGTCACGGGTTTGTGTAACACACGGGAACTACAGGCTCTTGGTAGCAGTTAGCCAAATGATAAGTATGCTGGAAATCCTTATCACATTACTTCTGAGGGTAAAGACCACGGAGGAGAGAATTTGAAAGATTGTTGTTGGGGACAGAAGTATGGTTAGATAAGGAGCATAAAATTTCAGGAGTGGAAGGTTGCAATGCAAATAAAATTTTAGTTCCAGAAAGACCCAAGTTGTCACCATGTGTTGATAATGTCAGGAAATCCATCAGCTCAGTCTTTGGCAAGCACAGGCAGGAGGCAGCAGCTCCAGTGAAACAGCGGTGAAGTTCCTGCATCAGGCACTGTTTTGTTTTCTGTCGATAAAGACCTTTCACATCAACCTGAAACACAAAAGCCAATTGGCTGAGCAGGCAGTCAATATTCCAGGCAAAAAGGAGCCTGAATCGGCAAGTGCTCAAGCAGATAATATCACAGACATGAATCTGGGAACCAGATCTATTGTCTTGCATGAGTGTAATCAAGCAATCTTTATTTTCCCCAGGGCAAAAGCCCAAAAAGCATTAACAAATGGTGCCCTGTCACGTAACTGTAGATGCCGTATTTCCATTTCCAGTCATTGACTGTACCTTGAAGGCCAACAGTAGAACAAAATAGAGAGGACAGAGTAAAATAATCGTATATAGAAGCTGTAGGGTCACATTTCTTGGTTAAGTAGCTGTATGGAGTTCTTCCTCTGAGTCTTCAGACAGGATGGAACCTGTATGTTCACTGCTCATCCAGCCAAGCCTGATTAGTCTAGTCATTCAAAAATACACCATTCCAAAGAAAAAAACATCCACAGCTCACTAGTAACTAGAGTTACTTCAATTAACATCATACCCCTAAACCTCTTTTAGATATCTCTCCTCTTATTCAGAGTCTAGGAGGCCTCGTGAAAGGACCATAGTCCAGACGGCTGCCAGAACAAGGCCCTGGCCTGTTTCTGTCACAGAGGACGTGGGGAGCACATGTGTGCATCCCATCTATATCAAATTCAAAACAGAAATATTGGATGAACGCTTTTGCCTTCTGCATTATTATTAGCTATTATTAGCATCTTTATTTACTATATCTGCTTATTAGTAAGATTAAACTACTGCTAACATTTCATTGATGGCTTGTACTTAAAAGATTCCTCTTAGTTCTTCTTGCCTGCAAGCCAAAGACCATTCTGTGGTGTTCCTGTTTTCTCCAGGCAGTTTACTGTCGTGTATAAAAACCACAGCAATTGGTAGTTCCTAATTTTTCTAGGTGTTATAGACTGTTGTTCTCAATTTACCACTGATCCAGAATGAGGTTTTGGCCAAAATTATCTTCCTTTATGCTAGAATTATGGATTCTGGCCCAGTTAAAAAAAACTTCTTAAAGAATTTCCAGTCTTTTTTCATATTTTCTGCGTGCAACTTTTTTCCTATCTGATTTTGCAGACTTTCCTCCATAAGGGAAAATGAGACCGTGTGAAGCACCAATTATATGTACTATTGATTGGGACTAACCTTTGCTTGCAGATATTATATGTAATTTGGCAATGATCACTTAAAGAGCGTCTAATATTCAGTCTGCTAATTAACAATTATCCATCATAATGAAGTCTAGAATAGAAGTATGCTGTGTTTGACTCAATATCTTTGCGCTAGAAGATAAAATTTATAACTTTTAGAACCAGTTTTCTCAAAGCTTATCCTGTAACTTCAAATTATAAATAACAGGTTCTATTTATTACAGAAAGGATCCTGATGAGTAGCTTAGTATATTTGGTTTGTGGTCCATAACAGAGTCCAACACATACTTCTGGATGCATTAACCATGTCAAGTGATGGATCAGTAGGCTTTCAAAAACTGGAATTAATAGCACTTCTAAGACAGGTAACAGACAGGTACTAACAAGATTATCCCGATTTCATCTCTTTTACTTTGTTTTTTTTCTTTGTAGATCATCATTACTGACTTTTTCTAATACAAACAGCTGCATTAGATTTCAGGTGGGAATGCTATTTTTTGTTTTGTAGGAATTACTGTTTTCTCTTTCTTTTAACACAGATCTCTGACTCTGGTGCATAACCAGCTGAAATGTCCCTTTCTTTTATGTTCTTTGTAGTCTTCAGCTTGGTCATGAAACTCAGTTTGAATTCATAGTGCATTTGATGTCCCAAAGCTGACCCCTTACATTTTCAGCCTCTGTTTCCTGGTATATTCTCTTTGGTGTTTCAATAAGAAGGTGACGACATCCGCCTATAAGTGAGCATCTAGGAAAGCTGTTAGATTCAGCTTGTACCACAAGGAAACAAGGACATATAAATCAGACCAGTGATCCTAAAATGAGTGGTTAGAGAGGAATTTCATTGCTTGGAGTTCACTTGGAGGATAGTATTTATTTGGTCTGGCCTGAGGATAGATACCACCCTGTTTTACAATTGTTGTTTTCATAGCATTTTGTAGTGGTTTACTGCATTTGAAAAATTAATCCAGTGTTTTCAAGGCTAGCTGTGGCTTACAACATGATTGTGTTAAACAGATGGACACAACTTTTAGAAACATATCTCAGGCTGACTTGAGAAAATGTGATTGGGTATCAAATATCCTTCCCAGTCCTTCAGCAGGAGGTGTTGGCCCCAGAAGTAGAAAATGTTTATGAGATGGGCAGTCCCTTTGAGTTCAATTACTGCTTTTTGCAATGACACTGGGGAATACGCAGGTTGGTTACTACCAATTTAACTTCATGGTTGCTTATGTGACCCATCAGAAAATGTTCCACTCTGTATTCAGCAGAGATTTTGGCTTTGCGAAAGGACGGTTTTCATGCAAACATTTCAGGACATGCCTTTTAAATTATATTCTTTGATCACTATTCTTAAACAAAAAATGCCACCAATGGGATCAGTAAAGGGGTGAAACAAAAAAAACTTTTTTTTTTTTCCCTAAGGAAGACAAATTTGCATTTATATGCTACTCTTCTTCCCTGAGAAGGGTCCTGAACCTATTGATTGAGTTGTAGGCTGTTTTCCTTTCCCTTATCTTCTCTCCACTTCAACTCATTAGTTAAACTTTCTCTAGTAGCGTAGGACCTATTATTTATGCTGGGGAATCCCATCATCTTTTCTCATTGTTTTACAGAAAGTGGCATGTGCTTTTAGGAAAGCAGTTCAGTGAACTATGTTTTCAATTTCAGGAATTCAATTTAGGGTGCTCCTTCTCATATTTATGGCCTCAGCTTAGCAGCTAAGTGCATGGACTATACGCTTGGGAGGTACATTTTAGTCTCCAATTAGGGAAACTGGTGCCTCAGCTGAGGCAGTCAGCTTTGCAGACCAAGACTGTGTATTTGCCAGCTGGGTTTGCAGACCAGGCCTTAAAATTAGTGCTCTGAAACTCATGTTAGCTTTTGGTGAAACTTTATACTGAAGGCGAGACCTCAAGCCCATTAGAGAGATTAGAAAAAACAGATTTGTAACTTGCCCTACTGCATGAGAAATGTTTCAGGATGCAAAATATAATGGGAATTTGCAGACGCAGGTTTTTCTCTAGATACTTAGATGGGACTAATCCCTCTTTTCATACAAAGTTGGGCACCTATGCACATTGTCATCTGACCAACACAGCTGTAAATTTGGGGTATTGTATTTTCAGAAGGCTGCAGAGTCAGTACATTTGTTTGCCATATAAGGTATGTGCAAAAGATGTAGGTAAAGAAACAAAACAACAGGGAAGATTCCCTCATTTTTCTATGTTTATGTAATTATTTTTTTCCTTATGTACTTAAAAACAAGTATCTGTAATGCTTTTTAAGCATCTTGTAGATTATGAATGAGCTGTCACATCTCGTGTGAAATGACAAAAATTTATGAAGTCTTATAGCATATGCGTTGTTTTCCTTAATTCACTTATTTACATTGTTCAGTATGTTTATTATGTGCACTATTTTAACTAATTGTGTGTTCATGGCACAATCAGAGACTCCGCCATGGAATAAATATGTTGAGTAAGTATCCTTGCTATTTTACAGCTGCCCTGTTCTTATTTCGTCCTTCCTCTTCCATTTGTTACATTCTTCTTTTCATCTTGTTTGCTGTTGTCCAATTTCTTTCCAGTAACACTGACCATAGTATCTGTCCTGACGAAATATTTTTCCAGGCATTTATTGCTTATGAAAACTCCCTTAGTAAGTCAACTAACAATTTTTAGTCTACCAAGCTCATACTTACTGCTAAATGCACCTGCTATGTTACCTCTGAATCAAATCAGGTATGAGGAGAAGTCCATTTGAAACTGGCCAGCCTTCCACAGTTCCCATGCAGGAAATTTGATGGTTGTACACATTAGAATAGGCTGATGGAGTTTATGTTGAATTATTTCAGAAAATACTTCCTGGACGTACGTAGTTCTGTCCTTAAACTGAAACTTATTGGAAGCAAAATTTTCTTTTGAACTGAGCACATCATGAGACGTGTTCTAACTGTCTGGGAACACTTTTACGTGGATTTCTGACTTTTTAGCTTGTCAAACCTTCAGAAAAAATAACAAAGATATCCCTTGAAGGTTTTTGCCTTTTTTTTTTTTTTTTAAATTAATTTTAAGAGACTAACAGGCTTCAGAAAGCCCATTTCATTTCTTTAATTTGTTTTAAAATATTCCTGTTAGAAACAGATACCAGATGCACAAGCTAATCAACCTACAGTGCATTAAACAATTATTTTGGCTCATTGAACCAATCAGAACACACTTTTAATTTTTGACTGACATATGATAAACACAGCCATCTGCTGCTGCGTAGCCTGGTGGTTGGTCTACTCAGGGCTGTAAGGAAAGACAATAAAATGCCCTTGTTTTAGGTTTCATAAAATCATGCAGGGCACATCTTCTAGGCCATAAATTACTAATTATAGATAACACTGAACCAAATATTTCATCCGATCACAATAACATCCTAATCCCAGGATGCTTCATGTATTTCTGTATAGTGTACTATCCTCAGGTATGTCTGTGACTGTCCTTCTCCCCTGACATTGTCCTTTTCTTATTGAAAAGTGTCACATAATACCATAGCCATGATGTATTCAGCTGAAACACGGATATCTCATGCATGTGAGTCAAAATTTTGTCAGTGGGTCTACAGCTGGGAATTTGAACGTCCTGGAGGAAAATATCAAAGTGCTTGTAGTGTCTTCTGCAGGAAGGAAAATGTGGATGATGTTGTCAGTGCACCAACCAGGGCATGCAAAAAACATAGAGCAGAAATGCCAGTGGACTCATGCAGCATGGAGTAAATCTTTCCATGTTTCCTCTTCTCCCGCATCCTCTCATACCTCTCAGCTTTTCCTCCTCAAATGAAATCAAAGGCAAGTACTTTTGAGGAGCAAAATAACCCAATGAACTTTAATTCAAAATGATTAATGTTGGATTTGAAAAAGATGCATTTAATCCATTTTGTTTGGCTGTTCCAGAGACTCACAGGGGATACAAGAGTAACCTTGTGCAAATATTTGTCCCAGATCTTCCTTTAAAACATTTTCTTTACCATTTTGAAGAAAAGAAATCAATTCAACTTACCTGCACTAAATTTTTTTTTTAAATCCTGACTTCTGTTGTGAAAGAAGCTGTTCAGTTGCTGGAGGACTTTGCCCGATCCATTTAGAATTGGATGATGATTATACAATCAATTAAACCATCTGACATGCTGAATAAATACAAGTGCTTTACCATTTTAATGACCTTATGTACCGTTAAGTAATTTTTTTTTAGTTCTCTGCATGTGTATTCTACATATATTGCTGAATACACATGCTTAAAGAGACTAGCATCACGTGGGTGACCTATATTTGAAATATCAGAGCAAAACTAAGCAGGAGCCTTGAAAAGTTGGGTACAAGATAATACTTAGGTGTATGGTCAAAGAGGAGATGTGAGAAACATTTAACACCCACTGTTGCACAAAAGCAGTCCTGCTAATCTCCATTTGAAGATGAAGCATACTGAGGTTTTACAACAAGTGTAACTACCTCTACTGTGTGAC
>VZSC01002046.1:267926-279701 GCA_013398225.1 Steatornis caripensis | reverse complement strand
GGGCGGACGGGACGAGCCGTGGCCTCCACCCGGAGGCCGAGGGCGGCGGTGTGGGCTCCCCGCTCCCCGCGGAGGGGCTGCGCGGCCCCCGGCAGCCACCGCCGCGGGAGGCCGGGGTTTGCAGCGGGGCGAGCGGCAGGTCGCCGCTGGCGGGCGGCAGGAAGAAGACGCGGACCATCTTCTCCAAGAGCCAGGTCTTCCAGCTGGAGTCCACCTTCGACGTGAAGCGCTACCTGAGCAGCGCCGAGCGGGCCGGGCTGGCCGCCGCGCTGCACCTCACCGAGACCCAGGTGAAGATCTGGTTCCAGAACCGCCGCAACAAGCTCAAGAGACAGTTGTCGGCCGAGCCCGAGGGCCCGGGGCCGGGGCTGTCGGAGCCTCCCGGGGAGCCGCCGCCCCCCGCCGCCTCCGCGGCTCTCTCCTTCCCGGCCCTTTACAAGGACAGCACCCTGCTCAGCCGCTGCCTGCTGCCGCTGCCCTTCCCCCTGCTCTACCCGGGCAGCGCCATCCCCTACCTCTGCCTCCCCGGGCCGGGCAAACGCTTCAGCCTGGTGGACGGGGACGTATAGCCTCTCCCCTGGGCCCCCGACCTCCCTCTTGCCGGGGACCGCCCCGGTGTTATTTATGGCCCCGCCGTGTCTGTAGGGTGTCCGCCTTTGCCGCGGCCGGCGGCAGCCGCTCCCCGGCCCACGGAGGGGCCGCCCGGGCTCCCCCACCCGTGTCCGTGGGCCACCCACACGTTGTTAAAGCTTCAGAGGGAGCTGCCAGCCCGCCCTCGCAGGGCTTTTTCTCTGGTCAGGACGGAGGAGGTAACACGGAGCCACCAAAGAAACCGGGATGTGTTCTGCCTCCCTCCCTCCCTCCCAGATTATCCCTTGCCCTTATTTCATAGGAGCCGATGCTCTGCCCCAGCCCAAGGGGATGTGTCCCCGCATCTGCCCCAGCGCCCTGGCCGCCGCTGTACAGTGGACCGAGTCACTTTTAGTACAGCTCGCTAAAAGCGAAGGCCTCGATGTGCTCCTCATCCTCAAACTCTCCACCTCTAATATCCCTCAGATTAACTTCTCCCCATCTTTGACATTATCAAAACGTAGACACCTTGCCTCAGATCTCCTTTATAAACTGCGGCTTCTCTGAATTCTTTTCCCCTCCCGAATAAATCCAAGCTCTCTCTCACACTTGTTGTGCTAACTGGTTCTCAAACTGTGACTCGCCTGATGTTTTTGCAGAACACGACAAGTTGTCTCCCATACTTGTGGTGCTAACCCCTCCCCCTGAAATCTCGTGGGACAATTTTATCTACTATCCTAGAGTAAATAAGTGTTCTTTTTTTTCCATAGATTTCCAAACGCATTTGTCGTCCTTCGATTTCCAAGTTCACACGCTTTATATTTGAGGGTTGGAAATAAACCTTTTCAGAAAGCTGAAATGCATGCCCTTTCAATACCCTTACTACTAGGCAGTATCAAACGAAAGGTATCTCCTAGAGTGCATCGATGTTTTTTGGTTTAAACATTAAGACCACAACCGTGGCGTTACGAAATTCATCCATGAGTGCAAAAACGGGCAACTTGTCGAGCTTCACAGTGGGGGAAAAAATGCGATAGGTGTTTCGGCTAGAGACGGTTTTCCTCTCCTTTCCTTTCCCCAATCTCGTTCCGTTTGTCTTTCCGTGAGCGATGAACACAGCTGTGCCACGAACGTCCGCGCAGATGCGCGGGCCAGCCCGGAGAGGAGAGGAGAGCCCGGCGCAAGCGGGAGCCCCGCGACTCAAAGCCGCTGTCGTGATTTCCTTCCCAGCCGGGACAGCGCTGCCGCCGGGACCGTCGGCGAGTGTAAGGCAGCCGGGGAGCCGGTGCCACGGCAGCCCCTGCGCCAGCCGAGAGCTGGAAAGCAGTTCCAGAAGTTATGTGAAGTTTTCTCACAGTTGCGATGGTCTGGGAGCGTTGTTTGACCGCTCCTCTCGCTTTTTAATCGGTCTCGAATTAGTGTCAAGTAGCAGGAGGAGTCTCACGGGGTGCCTTTGCTCTAGGAAAAAAAAAAATAGAACAGAAATTATCGAAGTTTTTGCAGGGGTAGTATAATGAAGCAGACGGGCTGGCGGGGACCCGCCGGGCGCATTTCACAGCTCACGTTCCCCCAAACTGCAGCTCCCGGGAAGATGCAGGCGACAAATCGACGGTTTGGGTCACACGACCGACTCCTCTTTTCTGATCCGACTTTATAATGGCAGTTCAAGAAATTCAGATCCTCTGAGCCCACGATTTACTCCGTGGCTAAAAACATTTGGAGACACGTATGAGCGATGATGTTCTTATTTCCGAGGATGATGTGACACGATTCGTGTGTGCCTATTTTTTAATAACTGATTATCTATATCGGAATCTCCCTTCGCTTGTTACTTCTAATATTTCCAATGTCGATAAACCCTTACTTGATTACTACTGATTAATCGATACCGATAGAGGCAAATCCGACTTTTTCTCAAATCCCTAGGAACGGAAGTTTGACCAGATGCAGCAGCTACACACTAAGGTCCCTTTCTTTAGTTCTTTAATATGGAACTAAAATTCATTGAAAGAAACTGCCCTTCCACATACCTGCAGCCTCAGATGTCTCCGTGGAGAAAGATAATTATTTAAGAAGAGGCTATTCGGCAATTTACTTTTCGCAGCATTTATCAAACCGTTTTCAGTCTTATTCTTATCTCTGTTTTATCAATTTGCAGTCCGACTTGTTTCCGGAGTTACAGAGGCAACTGAAGGAAAATACGGACCTAAATCTGGAGCAAGTTCTTTTACAATAAAAAAAAACCCAAACAGAAAGAGGT
Source organism: Steatornis caripensis (assembly GCA_013398225.1). Lineage (NCBI taxonomy): Eukaryota > Metazoa > Chordata > Aves > Caprimulgiformes > Steatornithidae > Steatornis > Steatornis caripensis. Next base: position 276,871 of record VZSC01002046.1, on the reverse strand, counting down.
CTTCTGCAAGCCATGGTTCCAGTGCATGGTCCGATTTTACAACTTGCTGCCGACCAACTCCAAAGCTACTATCGTTAGGGGTTGATGTTGGCATCGGCTGATGCCTGAAACACCCAGGTAGATGGAGAAAGCAAATAACTGCCCCAAAATACTCATCCCCCATAAAAATGTAACCGCTGGTATTGAGCTCATTGGCCAAAATATTAACCAACCTGTTGCTACTCAGTGTAACACTGCCAAGGTTGCTTTCTCTGAAGAAAAGCAAGTTTTCAGTGTATCAGGATTCCCAGCTGAGCAGTCAATGCTGATCATGCTGGATATTACTGGCATTTCTTTTAGAGCTTGAAACAATTTCATTTGCAGTTATAAGTCGTTCCTTTCTGCTTCAAGAGATTGCTGTTAGGTAACATACAACAGGAGATTTGTACTGGCTAACCAATTGATGGGATATTTTAAAAACAAACAAAATGCAACAAAATTAAACAAAAAATCCTCTGTAAGAGCTTGCAAACAGTTTGAGAGGGAAAAAAAAATAAAAACCAAAACCAAACAGTGCTAGGACTGACTAGTTGCTGGAACTGAGATTTAAAAACCTGCTGACACGATGAAAAGTGATAGTGCAGCTGGGTGAGAAGCAAGTGGAAGACACGATGTGCTTCCACATCGAAGGGATTTCTCTATATACCGTGCTGTTTTTTTTTTTCTTTTTTCCTCTTTCTTTTCTCTCATTAGAAGAATAGCTAGAGGCCCTACCTGTGCTGGGAGATCCCTTGTGTTAGGCATGGCACATGTGTAATGAGAGCCTGCCGCAGAATCAATAGAGTAGAAAAGAAAGATATGGCTAAGCTCTGGCCCCTGAAAATTTCAAAAGAAGGACTGTAATCAAACACAACCTTTCTAGCCGGAAAATATATTTAAAAAGCAGTTGTATACACACATAAATGTGTTGAATACATACATTGATGCATTGCTCATGGAACAGTGCAATACAAGGATTTAAAAAAGCTGCTCCAACTCTCTCTCCTCCATCTCTTCATAAAAGCCCCACATCGCTGATCCCAAGTGCAGCAGCTCCAGAAAACTTGACTTTCGTCTCACCTGTGATGTTGTAAAATTCCCTGGGATTAGGGTGAGCAATCGCACTGCTGCATGTGGCAGCTTTTCTTGTTCAAGAGCATGTTGAGAATTCGACAATCCAATTATTTGTGCTGGAGAGTAAGTTTTCTCCCTTGGCTGCTCTGTTGGAAGGTTTTGCAAAACTCCCCTAGGACCGGTTTCCCCATGGAGTCTCCTGGTCAGGAGGCTGAAGCCGGCACTAGCTACCGTTTTGTTTTGCTGTTCTCTAATCACTGTGTACACAGACATCTTTAAGGACCAGCACAAGGCATTGTGCCAGTCCTTGTCATCTCCCCTGCCATTTGGACTTCTGTTCCTAATCAGGCTGGTGCTTACCTCCACAAGGTGAGGGAAGGTGTGGTACAGACTACAGAGACAAAAGTTGCTCAGCATAGCTCTTTGGCCTTGCCAGGGGTTGATCTAGAGTACAGAAAACTCTCCTGCTTCTTCTCCCCTCCTCCTGGATTTGCTATTTTTTTCTTTTTTTTTCAGTTAATCTGAAATAGTAGCTTGTCTTTTCTTTCCTTTTTTAAGGAAAGGGTTGGATTTACCACACCTTTTATACATTTATAAGCAGAAGGAGGGCTTCATCTGCCTAGAGGAAGGCTTGCAGCATTATCCCAAAATGTAGTAATATTTCATGTTCTGCGAGGAAGCCACCACAGAACTACATTAACAGAATTAGGCAGAGAAAGAAGAGTCGTAGCCTTACCTGCCAGGGGAGACTCGTTTGAATCTAGGCAAGATTAATCCAATTTAAGGAAGATAAAGAATTCATCACACCATCACAGGAAAGATACAACACTAGTCATCCAAAATAATCTTGAACCAGGCAACACTAGTTTGGAGTGATACACAGCAAAAATGTTTTCTGTGCATCTTCTGTACAGTGGAGGTCCAGTTGCACTTTTTTCTTGAAAAGCCATTAGTTTCTCCTCTCTGCCTCATCTTGTGAATGTATGTAGCAGGTTTATTTCGCAGCCTAAACTTGAGCTGGGCCCGATTCTGCTTTCCTTTATAAACACAAGATTAGAAGTCAAGGATGTGACCTGTATAATATGTCCAACTTAGAGCTGAATTTTTCAGATTGACCCCTTAAGATCTTTCTTTTTTGAAGTATGTAAAGTAGTAATATCCTCATAGCTATGACAAGAAATAGTAACCACATCGAAAAAATGAGGTATGGATTTACCTGAGCGGCTTGGAAAAGGGTGAAACTCATTGCTCCATACATCTACATTTCCCTTGACAGTGATGTTGAATAGGCTCTCAGGTCATGACATGTGATTGCTGACCAGTTCATCCATAACTTTAAAGTAAAGATCATAAATAAATTTCTCAAAATAAAAACATGGAAACTGTATATTACTAAAAATGAAGGCCACTAAACAGTATAGTATCAGGAATATTTATCTTGGGTCCCATTCTGTGTTGTAGTACCTGGGAAATGCACTGCCCCTAAAAGCAGGGAGATTTTTATTTTAGAGAAGGATTTAACTCTAGACAAGACAGTGTCTTCTGGAATGGAAAATCATGATTGCAATATAATCCTTGCGCAGAGGGTATAATCATACCTGCCTCTTCTCTGCTCTCAACAAATCAATTACATTAATACTGATCTTCATATAAAATCAACAGAGATCAGAAAACGTTACCAGACATTCCAAGAAAAATGAAACATAGAGGAATGTCCAGTGCGAAGCAGCTATGTACTCCCAGCTGTATCATCAAAATCAATTTCTTTTGAATAAAAAGCAATTGAGACTATACAAGCAGAGAAAGCCTGCAAGATCAGAAAATCTGCAGTAACCCAGAAGATACAAAGCAGGAGAGTAAGGTGCAGACGTGCCTGAAGCGGGCTCTAAAGAGGGCCGAAGCACAGCATCTGGATAACAGATTTTCAAGAAAAAATCTGTGCCCAGCTGTGAGCTTTTTAGGACCTAGTGGACAACACGGGCTGCTTTTACAAGCAAGTATGTGGTCAGACGGTCAAGAGCCATATTTGAAGTCAGCAACCCAATATACGAGGTACAAATAACAAGTCTATCAGGACAACTGGATGTCGTCTTAGACCAGAATCCATACATGGGCTTGAGGACAAAGGCAATGACAGAGATTTGAGTAAAGACCTCGTTGTACAGACCCACGTATGGATTTCATTTCTCCACAGTCTACTTTGGTCATGTGTGTCTTTGGGTCAGTGATGCCCGAGTTTGTCTGGTTGGAGCAGAAGCCACACTAGTTTGCTCAAAGCATTTTCATCAGATGTTTGTGAATCCTTCTACAGGAAGAAACAACACCTTATTAAGCAACAGATACTTTCCCACAGTTTTCATTTTTTCATTATTTTCGTACTCAGATTTACAGAGGGCAGAATTATGACCTTTATGAAGGATGACCTGTATGAGAGAAGAACTGGAGAAATTCTTCTTAATGGTCTTCTTCTACCTTGGATCTAAATTATTGAACCAGCATGGCTCTTCTCAAGTAGGGATGGCATCCTAGCAATTGATGAAGTTTCAACACTCGATTGAATTTGCAGCAGCTTTCAGCCTGTCTCTCTTCCCCAAATCTGCCAGATCCAGATTTCCATTTCTTTCAACAGCCAGCTGTACATCAGCCACAAGAACCTCTGGTCAGCCTGTAGATCTTCTCTAGGAACATTTCAAAGTTTTATTTGTCACCACCAGTGAGAAAAGCAAAGCTACCCACAGAGCCAACCCAACTGGAAAGACTGGTGTGAACTCTAGTTCTTTCTAAGCATCATGAATGGAATATTTTAATGAAAAACAATTCCTGTAGGCAATTATTATGTCTTTTCAAAGCAATATTCAAATCAGAAAGAAGTTTTGGCTACCATAATGTTCTCTGAGTTTCAGACCTCTAGAAGATGTATATCAATATACACATGTAGAGAGTATACTCACTATAAAGTATATAGTTCCTTAAGTTACTCGTGACAACATAAACATTCCTTATTTCTTATTTTTGTAAATAAGTTACAATTTTAGATCTATTTTGCAAATTAATAGCTGAGACCCAAGGACCAACGTCTTTTATTCTTTCCTTAGGGTTGCAAGGTCTACTGAATCTTTCACTGTTTCTGAGTTGCAGTGAACACTTTGTGTGAACAGATAAAGCTCTAAACAACCCTATGTTCTTCCATGCAGACTCAGATTTATAATAGCTGTACACTGATTCTTAGTCATCAGTTGAGTAAAAAGCTGATTCTCATGTATTTTCAGACACATTTGTCTGTGTTTTAGCAGACAATGGGCCACTGGAAAATGCTAAATGGTTTAAAATGTTTTATTTATAGCAGTCTCTAACATTTTGTACCTGTAGGATTGTTTGACAACTTCTCTGACGGATACAGTGACATAACTATCTCTCTGTCTTTTTGTACAACACAAGTGAAGCAATCTGGAGCTGTTTTGGTGTTATTACTGTGTAATTTAAATGTTTGCTTAGAGAGTCATCAATGTGAAATTATAGATGCAAAGAACTCTAATTACTCTGTAGGAAATGTTATGTGGTAGGATATGAATGTGTTTCTACAAGAGCCTGTAATTTGTGGATTTGTGACTAAATATCTGCATTCGATTTCCATTATTAGGTAATTACTGCACATATGTGTCTGCTTCCCCAGACTCCTAAACCTGACTTTTTAATGGATAAGGAGAACAACATTAGTTTATACATCCTTGTGTCAACAAGCTGTTAATAACCATGTGGTAGAAGTTGTCAAATTGGGATCCAGGCAAAACAGATGAAAAGATAGCAGCTATATTAAAAAATAAGTATACTTAGTATTATGAATTTAGAGGCTGTGTCATGAAATCTATGAAATTGGACCTGGAAAATAAAGTATATTTTCGTATTAAGGAACTCACAGAACTAAAAGACATCAAGTAACAACTGTTTCTTAATGTTTCTGTGTTGTTATTTTGCTAGATCAATTTTATCCTTAAAGAATATTTTTTTCTTGAAAACACGACTTCTGATTCAGAAATGCAAAAATAATTTGAAAATAGCAACTCAGTTATTAAGACAAATCCCGCCTCTTATGAAGTGTCCCAATAACAGAAACTTGATCTCTCAGTCTTTTGCACATGTAACACTTTTCTGTCTCAAAAGACAGAGAATCTATAAGCATAGCTATCAGAAATAGCAGATGGCTGATAGTTAGGACATCAGTCCCCTTTGCTATGTCATTGGACTCTGATCTAAATCGATGGGGAAATGTCCCTAATATGTCTACTTGTCCCTTTATTGTATAATCTTTTGCCCTGTGTCAGATGCCAGGATCAATGGATTCTCATGTTTTCTGTTGAATTCACTGACTTCATATTACAAAGGAGCTACTTAGGATGGTGACAGTAATAGCAGGGGACTGCACTTGATGAACTGAAAGCGCCTTCCACCGTAAGTCTGGCTGTGGATTACCGTAAGCAAACACCAAGAAACATTGTAAGTGAAAGCAATTTGGGGAGAGGCTCTGGGAGCTTCTGAAAGGCATGCATTTTTAAACATATGGCTTTTCACTCTGAATATCTGTTTTGTCGAAATGCTATTGTCAGACTTCATTAGACCGCTCTAACCCTCATAGATCTGCTTCGATGCTGAGGAACACATCTAGCAAACCCATGGGGGCATGGTACCAATGTAAGCCAAGTGGCTTGGAAAGAGTCTCTTTTGATCAGGTCTTTTCTGAAAGAAAATCTGGGTGCTCCTCTCGATAAAAACGATAAGAAAACCATGGCTTAATTTACTGGGAGAAAGACCTGAGATGTGTCATACATCAGGCTCTTAGAAATGGCTAAGGAAAATGAGAAGCCCTTTCATCTTGTGAAAGACTATGTGCGCTGATTTTCTAATACTGTTTTTGCTTTCGGCTGCAAGGCCTGGAGGAATATACTGTTTATATTCTCAGCGTGTTTTATATACTCAGACTATTTCAATGCTTTTTTATGAACATGCAAAAAACTATGATGAAATGTCAGATTCACAAATCAAACATAACTCACTCCCAATATGAATGAAATGAAGGGCCTGGGACTTAACTTCAGCAGACTTCAGGTCAAGTCCTTTTCCAGTGTCAGACAAATTCAACCTTGCAAAAATTAATATTAATGTAACAATATATAGGTCTGAGAAATGGAGTTGAGTCACATTCCTAAATAGAATATACAGGGCTTTTGGCTATGTTTGAGGGTATGTACATTTCAGTTCAATTTTTAATAAAATTAATAATTGCACGTGGCACCACTGTTTTCTAGTGGTGGTGAAACAGATCTATAATTGCAATTATTCTCCTCCTGGGTGATTTAGTTCAACTCCCTGCGCCATGCAGGATATTCCCCTACATTATTTCTACTACTTATCTAATCCATTATTGAATAGTTCTGGTGATGGTGCCTCAATTACCTCCATTACCTCTCTCCCAACGCTTAACTGCTTTGTCCGATATGATTCCCTCCTGTCCTGCAATGAATGGTTTGGTTGTTCAACATGTAGTTTTAGGCTGTATTTCTTGGTTTGATCACTTTCACATTGTTTGAGACCTCCACTTTGAAGAGATTTACAGTGTCTTTGGGACTTGTGTAATCTCTTCCATCCCCAGCCTTATACACCGAGATGCTGTCCAATCCTTCAACCATTGATATGGCTTTTCTTTACCCTTTCCCAAAGTCTTTACTGTGTGTGTTCTGCTTTGTTTTCTTCCCAAATGCATAGACCAGAAATGCTTATAGTACAGTGAAGTAATACCTAAGGTGGTGGTGTAAAATAAAAGTTCAAAAAGTTTGCTATATCCCCTTTTTCTCATATTTCAGTGACATAATACACTGCATTACAATGACAATTTTCTGTGTTATTTTTTGTTTAAGGTCAGTGTTTTAATACGTTGTTTAGTTTTATTTATAGAATGAATCCTTTTATCTACCCACCTACCCACCTGTCTGTCTGTCAATATATCTACCTCACTTGCACTTCCACTGTGCAATCTAACCACGATATATCAATAACACCACATATTTTGCTCACAGAAGCAGATTGATGGCTCCTGCCCTTATTTTCAAGTGAGCAGCACCCCTCTTGAGCATTTTCCAGTGACCCTACTGCCCTAAATACTATGTCCAAAGCAACATGGTAAAGCAGAGATAGAATTTATTATTAGCATAGCAAAATGGGACTCATCTTGAGAGTGTTCTTAAGGCTGATAAATACAAGCGTGTCACATATCAGCGATGGTCCTGAAGGTGTGGTTAGAGATCCTCTGCTGAGTAAATATGAAGCAACTTGAAATCTACTCCAGTTTTCCCACTCTGTGCATGCTGGAGAACAGAGTTCATCTAGGGAGAGCCTGGATGTCACCTAACAGAGATAAGCAAAACAGGAACACCTATCAGTGAAGATTTCCACGGTTACATATGTAGTGTCTATTACACCTGCATGTGACACATGCATGAGCATTTTGCCTGTGCATCTTTGTTATGTGTGAACAGATGGGAATGACTGGAAAAGTAGCATTAATTCTTAGGGCAGAAGGTGGAAGATAGATGTGAGGGGGACATGTGTACCACAAGAGCTGTCTAAACTCTAGGAAAGCTGTAGTGTGGACTCAGTTTTGTGCCAGTTTCCTTATATCGCTGTTCTCGAAGAAATGGGCTATCAAATGAGAAGACCACAACCTGCTCACCACTCACCAGGTTTTCAGAGCTGGTGCTGGTGTTCTCCGACCACTGTTGCTTCTGACCAGCAGATCTAATTGTCCTTGCTGGAACCCGAGGGTACTTTAGTAGCTCAATGGTCTAATTTGGTCCTAAATAATACATCTTGCTTTGCTATGCATTTGGTAGGTAATACTGACCCTGGGCAGGGATGAAAAAATTGGAATTAAAGGAATTGAATTAAAGGAGAGGGATGACTAATCAAGCTGTTCAGGAATATGTCGTTAATCTGTGACACAGCGAGGATGAGACGCCAGGTCTACAGAAATTTGTTATCCTCACAGGTGAAAGACAATCTTAGTGGCTATTGTAACTTGAATCTCAAAGTTTATGTTTTCATTTTGTGATTTCCTCTCAGACAGGAATACTGGCTATAGATCTGGTAAGTAATTTTTCAGCAAAACATTTATTGAATTGTAAATGCTGATTCATCTGACACCCATCACGGGAAAGGGAGTATTTGGCTGAAATACTTGGCTCTTGAGCATTCTGGAAACACTGCAAAAGCATCAGAAATCTTAGATGTAACATTTTCAAAATGACGAGTGCTAAATTTGTGATTTGAAATAATGCTTTGTTTTTCCTGAAAGAGGAAAAAGAATTACAGATAAACTGAATACATTTTCAAATGTCTGAAGTAGAAGTGAAATATTGACAAAATAGAGAAACTGATTTTCAAATATTTATTATTTTTTCCCCATTTTTGACAGCTTTATTTGGAATAGAAACATTTTAAAAATCACAATATTTGTGGGACTGTAAAATTATTTCATTACCAGATTAAAAAGATCAACAAGGATTAGGGAGGAGTAAAATTGAGATCCTTTTGAGTATTTTTCACTAATTTCGCCATTCAAAGCTGTATTCAATTCTTGGATTTAAGGTTGGTTTCTTGTCCTGTTAGAGGCCATCCCAACCCAAAGTCATGTTTTGGGCTCTGAAGACACCCGGATGTTCACAAAATCCAGACCCCCCAGCCGCATTCTATTGCACAAGTCAATGCATGCTGGCTGTTCAAGCAGTATTTCCAATGACAATGTGGTGAAATTAATATTGATTTTGATTATATTTTTGAAGTACTCCATGGATTAGTTAACA
>VZSC01002046.1:211303-267749 GCA_013398225.1 Steatornis caripensis | reverse complement strand
GGATTAGTTAACAAGCAAGAAGTTGAGGAAGAGTGCAACATTACATGTGCAAGTATAAAAAATGGAGTCTGACACAACCACCAAGAATTACCTCCGAAAACCCCAGCTTTGTGCACTTTGACAGACTTCCATGACTGCTTTCTGGAGCATGAAATAAAAGTCTAAAGTGTGACTGCGACTCTGCTAACAGTGTGCATGTTTTGCCATACTTTCGTCATCATTACCTGAAAAGAGTGAGAAATCATGCCCTTTCTCCACGACTTACGCAACCCTGTTGAAGAAGTAACACACATGCATTTTTTATACATACTTGAGGTACTACAAACTCTTGAGAACTTGGAATATGGAAACTGAATCAAGCCAAAGTTGTCATGCTCCTGGGGAGGAGACTGAAGTCTGTTTCGAAATGTTTTGGCCTCTATAAATATCAGATTGAGCATAATCTACGTTCAATCTGTAGATCCTGAGAAGACAACACATTGCCATTGGAAATCAGATTCCTTTAATAATTAACGGCTCAATTCTGCAAGCTCTCCAGAAGGAAAACTCCTCTTGGAGTCATTCTGAGAAAAATCTTCCAGAATCGGGATCCCTCTTGCCTATAAAGCAAAATAAGATGTAACAATGACACAAAAAGTTACTATCAACAGTAAAGTAGTGATTACACCCTGGACCAAGGAAATAATTGAGCCCTGAAAAAGGAGTCAGAAATTCACATTTCTGATTGGATCTGTAAGAAAGGAAAGCGAACCCAAAGCTGGGCAAGAGAACAGTGTAGTTGCAGCCTTTGGAGAATAAGGATTCAGCGAATGTTACCAGTCTGAAGAATTATCAGTGACCTTTGTTTCTTGTTAGATTAAAATGTGCTTAATTTACATTATAACCTATGTATTGGATATTACCAATGGTGAGATTCTGGTTTTAAATCAATGATGTGATCAAAATGAGTTAATTAAACCACCATCAGAACAGATCTTTATACAGAAAGTGTGGAGCAGGTCAAGCTGGCTGAAAATGCATGAAGTGGATTAAAGCTGATCTCTTCTCAGTGTAGTGGGTGACCACTTAGGATCAGATGCAAGGATATACAGCTGTGATAACTTCAGTTTAGCCAATGTGTCTGGTCCTGAGTTATGGCAGAAGGATTTGCACCAGAGTTGCAGAGGACTCAAACTTCATTTCTTCAGTCTTCATGAACAAACGGCAGAGTCATGAACTGGATCCTGTGTAAATAATTAAGCTTTCCTGATAGCTTAGAAAATGTGTGACAATAGTCACAGATAATTTAGTGTCTGTAATCTAATCTGATATACTAATGAACTCTTAATTCAATGTCTCTAGGGATTTGATATGTCTGTGTATTTTTAAGATTTCTGCTGAAGGAAGGACCAATACAAAAAATTCAGACAGTTGTTCATACTTACCTGCTTATTTTACAGGCCAAACGATACAATCAGCCCCTAGACTCAGAGCTAATTTTTGCTGTATAAAAAAGACATTAAAGGTAATTTCATTGTCTGTCTGGGGACTTTCTGGTGAAAGAAGAAGATGTGGTCTGACTTTGTCCTTCAACAGGAGTGCCTCTTTGAAGTCTGAACTCAACAGTAAAACAGTTAGTCTTGAGGCTGCTCTAAGTAACACTGCTGGAGAACTGGTCCTTGGTCACTTCTTGACTGAAGTCAGTGAAGGCATAAGATTGACTAACACAGGTCCTGTTCTGCACAGGACTTGTCTATGTCCAAAAACGTAGTTCTGTGAAAATATGTGTGATAAGATTCCTATCTGAACCTTGCATTTGTTCAATTTGTTCATAAATCAACCAAGGAATACACATACGCATTTCTACGATTTATTGTTATAGAAGTATTCAGTAAGTACTTACAGGGAAGAAAACCCTGCTGAGCTAGTTAATCATTATTTTGAGAGCAAAGAAAAAAAGAGTGCTGAACTATAATTATAACCTTGGTGATAATGTATGTAGGAATCTCTCTTAATCCAGGCTAATCTTGTTCCATGTTCTTACCTACTATAAAAATCTGAACAATTTTTGACAAGATCCGAAGTTTTGTCAGTTGTTAAGAATTAATTGAAAAAATTACTAGAGCACAGCAGCCATTTCAAAGGGACTGACCCAGAACCAATTAGAATTTTGTAACAATTGACCATTCACCACAAAACAGTTATCATGAGCTTTGGCCTCTGAAGTGTGATGTTGGGGGTGGGGGAGAATCAGATTAAAGAAACTTTAATTTTTTTCCCCCTTTAACTAAAATATCGTTAGTAGCAGCTTTCTCAACACAACTATCAATCAACTTATCTGGGTTTTAAAGGCTATGCTCAGCTTGCAGGAACAGTAGTACAGAGTATAATGGATGATTATCCCCTGGCTTTAGATGATACACAATATAGGTTACTATCTTGAAAAAACAGGTCAGACATAGGAACATTCTTTATCAAATTGCTGTTGACAGCCCAAACAAGAGATTGAAGAATACCACAAAAAGGTTCTTTCATCTAAAGACAACGGAGTTTATAATTGGTCATTCTTTCCTCCTTCATCCTCTCCTTCTCAGCAGAAAAAAGAAAATTCCTAGTGCAGTTTCTTGAACACGGTCAGCACGAGGGTAGGCTAGTGTACGCTGAGAAATCGACTCGGTGTTCAGTCTTTCCTCTTAATGTTCAAACTGCTGAGGGGGGAGGAAAAGCCAACAGTGGTCTCAAATGTTAAAAAGGAACGAGAGCAAGGTAGAACTTTCTGCTGGATTATCAATATTTTGGGACAGCAAAAATGTAATTGTTTTGAAAGAGGAAAGAAAAATCAAAGGCATAAGTATTTACCAGATTATTCTCTAATATGTGCAATATTCTGTCTCTTACTTGCAGCCCAAAGCAAATATACACAGTAGATAACATTACTACGTAGAAATATATTTCATTGTGTACTGCATATATGTGCACATGTAGTATAAAGAGATATTAGATAGATTGAAAAGGATAGTATAGAGATATATTTAGTGATAAAGACATTTTCCACAGGATAACTATGTTTAAGATGAAAAAAACTACTCTGCTAGTCTGATTTTTCTGCCTGTTTCAGGCTGTTATAGTTCACTCAGTTACCTCTTAGTTAAGGTGTCTTGGGCTGGTTAAAGCATATTTCCAGGAGACTTGCAAACTTAATCTGAAAAATACCAGAGCTGGAAAATTTACTGTCTCCTTTGATGGTTTCCTTTAGCAGTCAATCCTTCACAAAGCATAGCTAAAAAAAGAAATGGAGTAATTAAATCACTGTCCCACAAACACTTATGCTTTTGCTTACCCTGACACATGTGAGTAGCTCCACTGAACTCAATATAAAGGGAAATCAATAGAACTGCTCATGTGTAATAAGTTAAATATATAAATAAGTGGTTTTAGGTTTGCAGCCTGAAATTGGCTTGGAAAAAGTCTACAATAAGATTATTACAGATTTTATAAATGAACTTCATGATGAAGAAGAAGATTCATTCAGGAGATTCATAGCATGCATGAACTGATCCAACCATTATCCTGCAAAAATACTCAGCTCTGTTCATGTTTCTTTAGCTCTGGCTCAGTGTTCTGACTGGCAATAGTAGAAAAAAGCCCCAAATTGCACAAGATAAAGCTTCCTGTGGTTCCTCTATGCATGCAACCCGAAAGAAGAAGCAACCATAATTGCTAAATATCTGCAAGAAAAGCAAAGCTCCTACAAATTGGTTATGCATCTAAATAATCATAAACTACCTCTCCAGGGACTGAGTAGCATTTGTAGTAGCCATATAATAAAAATACTTGTTCCAAGATTTAAAGAGGTGAAAAGGCTCTTGTGTGCTTTTTGGTGAAGTGTAAAGGCCTTTGATGACAGGGGTCTCTGTGGGGAAGCTTCCCAGGTAGGATACAGCCTTGCTGTTTTTGAGATGTGAGCAAGGCCAGGTTGTGGACGACGGAAAGTTTGCTGATGTAGAGCCTTGTTGAGCGTGAGTTATAGTGTGACGTCTTGGCTGGAGGGTCCTTCGTGCACATACGTTGGTAGCTGCTACTTTGAAACAGCTAAAGGGAGAAAGATTGTGACAAAGCAAGGAGTGCAAAGGTGCTTTACTTCTTTGGGTTTCCTGCATAAGACTTGGAAAGTGTGTGGTCTATGTTCTATGTTGTTTTACTGTACATGGCTTTGAGTAAAAACTGTTCTGAGAGCGCAACAAATCCCATCATCTCCTTCCTGTGAAATTCAGTGTTCAAAGGCAGGAGAGGAGGTGAATTCCCCTTTGAAGAATATGCTTTGGTTATTCTTAGTGGCATAGCACCACCCAAAACCCCTAAAGGAGCTGGGAAAAAGGAGATCTGCAGAACAAAGATCCCTTACCTTCCCTGCTGATGCAAAGACACTGTGTGGGAGTCTCACTCAAGCTTCTTTCTAGATGAATGTTAATTCTAGTCACTTCAGTGGATTTATTTCCAATTCATTTAATGTCATTGTGAAAAGAAACAGACACAAAGTTTGCTTTGGCGCTGCACATCTTGTTGCGTCACTGTCTAGCAAGCTTCCCATTGCACATTTTTTCAAATGGATGCATCTGCCAGCCCAATACAAATACAAATAACTTGCATGTGTCTTATGTTAAAGCTGAATGAGAAACGTGATGCCACATCCGTGTTGTTCATTCATCAGTTAAAGCCCTAATGTCTCATTAAGGACATCAGAGAAAGCGTATGCATATTTTTTTGTTTGCAAACAAATTGATGCATAAAGGATGGGATCAAGTCCTAAACATTTCCTATTCACATAGCTTTTAGAACTCTCTTTATTTTTGCATGGCATCAAGATAATTTTGCGCCATTTTGTCATATTCCTCTGCATAGCATGATCAGTCTTGGGATCGTTTCTGACCTGATTTTCATGGTCTCAAGTCAGTGGTAGCTAATACGACAAATCCTGAAAATCTCAGTTTGCATGGTATCTGCGATACTCCAGACATTGCACAGACTCTCTAGAGGTCTTGCTATGCTTTAGACACTCGTTTCCCCTTCTCTTTCTTTCTAATCTTGTTCCCTCATTTATTCACTGGCTAAATGTTCATTTTCATGTTGCTCTGCTCTTCCTTTGTCTTAAAGCCATTAGATGCTCTCCACATCGACTCCCAGTCTAGCTTCCTAGAAAATGTTCTTTTGTGTTTTGATGCCGAAAGCAGAATGCAGTTTACAGGATCCCCTGGTTTGGCTCTCAGGGTGCAGCCCTGTTAGTCTTGTCTTGAGTTCACCCTCCCTCCGTGTGCACTGGGCTGTGCCCTGCGAGGCAGGCCAGTAGTTGCTTCCGTATAAGTGTTTCAACTGGAAAATTGATTCAAAACTCAACCTATCACAATAAAGTTTGTTTTGTTTGGTTAATTTGTCTTCTGTGGTGATGTCAATGAAGTGATAGTTGGCACCACCTCTGTCTATCTTTCTCTTTCTTTTTAATATTTTGTTCTTTGTACAATGAAAATAACACAAATAACTAAAACACCCCAGCTCATCAAAATGGTTGCTATGGCTTACAGGCCTGCTATTGCTCATGGAAGATGTTTCAGTCAACAGCTACTATTGCTGAGTTTTGTTTTTTTTTTTCCCCCCACAATTGAATATAAGTGATTGACTTCTTTTTTTTTAAATGCAGCGATGTATTTGTATTATAGCATATCTAAAGGCACTAGTCAGCCCAAGGGATTCATTGTGTGGCTTTGTGCTCACAGTATAAAACAGATTTTACTGCTCATCACTGTCGATCTGAATAAGTGAGACAAAGACTGTGTTTTCCTTAATCTGTAGGGGAGTGGGGAACAAAACAGATGTCCGCCAAAACTAAGAGTTGAAACAAACTCAGTGAATACCAAGCTGTGCCTTAATTCCCAGCCCACTCTCATGCTCATGTTTGTCATTTGTAGGTGGTGTTTTGCTCTTCACGAATGCAGGAGAATAGTCTTCATTGGATGCCTCATCCTCTCTCATCTACTTTTTGCTGTGATTTATTATTTGCCAGAAAGCTGTGGTAGTCTGCATAATGCACATTTCAGCTGATGTTGTTCTGGCCTATCACTATGTCACACTTTGAGTCAAGGAGAAGATATGGGTGTGAAGGAACATCAGACAGTTTATTCACAACAGAAAAGTTATAGTCTATGTCTCAAATTATCATGTCCTTATCCACCTAGCAGCTTTTCCTAGTGCTAGTTTTTTACTGGGGATAGATGAGTCAAGCTATTACCAGAGTTGTTCAATAAAAGGTCGTTTTTTTCTCATGTTTGCAACCAAGACTGGTATTTTACCACCTTCATCAACTTTGTTCAATGACAGACCTACTATCTGTAAGCTGACCATAATAGCAATAGCAGCAGTGAAAGAAATACATATTTCTTACTGTGTTATGCTAACGAAGTTACAAAATAGACCAGGCTTGTGGGCTGATGCAACTTGTAGCTGCCATTACTACTTTCCCTTTTATAGTGTTCTCTTTTATTGTGATTAATACTGAGTTTATACATGATAGCGCATGATAGAAAATTTTCCCATCTGGCTCTGCTTCTGCAGGTTTAAATTATGGAATGAAGATGTAATGTGCTTTTATCACAACGTCCTCTTGATGTACTTCCAATTGTAACACAGAGCAACTCACAAAAAACTCGAGACAATTTACCATCTTTTTCCTTTAAGAGGAATGTCTAGAAATAGACCATAATTTCCTCAATATGCTTTGTAAAAACCCTGCAATTCCCATCTAAATAAACAGTGGAAGTTTTTGGTTCGTGTGTTGTGTTCAATCCACATGCACACAATAATTCTTCACAGAGCTGCGCTGAGCAGTGGTAATTGCTCAGGTGAGTAAGGTAATACTGAGCCCATGGTTGTGTAAGCCAGTGAAGATTTATGAATTCAATTAGAAAACTTGGCTCTCACAAGCACTCATGGTGAGTCTCAGCGTTCATTTCCCCAGAGTGTCTCTGCTCATGGAACCTGAAGGTATAGATAAATTCTGAAGTAGCTGGATGTGAGCATATATGAATTTCTCACACTGAGAGTGAATTCAGTGCAGTGACAGGAGTCATATTAGAGCAATGAAGATCCAGCTTGAGCGGTGAAATGCAGAGGAAGCATTACTGCTGGAGAGATGATAGCCAGACGCAAATCTTTTGATCATACCGATACTCCGGTGAACTCCAAGCCCATTCAGAACCAAAGGAAATGATAGGAGAAAAAAGATGAAATACTACCACAAGGAAAGGAAATATAAAACCAAGCAGAAAGAGAGCTAACAGATCAGCGCACAGATACCCAGAATACGAAACATTCTGAGGCTGCAGGATAACAGTAAAGCTGTGGTGTGAAGCTGGATGCTGCTAAGAATAGCTTGAAATAGCTGAAATTGGAAATAAAAAATGAGAAGGCTAAATTTGACAGCATGCTGGGATCCCTGCAAAGGTGCCGAGCACTCTTAGCTTGACTTACCGAAACAGCCCCAGGGCCATTTACAGCCTCACTGCCTCATGTTCCCTACATTCAACTTGTCATCACCAAGTGTGTAGTAGAGGTACGGGCAGAGGACAAAAGAGCAAGTTTGGATATAAGAAACCAATCTGAGGGGTTTTCATCTCAATCATTTTTCTTTGCCCATGGTAAATATGAATACTGAGCAATTTGAAGACCGTTTGTGTCACCAGGGAGAAAGGCATGATTTTGACGGCTGGCAGAGAGCTCTGGAGGTGAGAGGCTGGACACAAGTTCTGGCTTTGCT
Source organism: Steatornis caripensis (assembly GCA_013398225.1). Taxonomy (NCBI): domain Eukaryota; kingdom Metazoa; phylum Chordata; class Aves; order Caprimulgiformes; family Steatornithidae; genus Steatornis; species Steatornis caripensis. The sequence continues at coordinate 259,963 of VZSC01002046.1, read as the reverse complement.
GCTGACTTGCTGCCCGCTGTGGGCAAAGGGAACAAATTGCTCGGCTCCTCACTTGCCTGTCCATGAGTGAATACGTGCCTCATGTCAGTCCCCTGAAACTGAATTATTATTCCTTGTACTCTCCCTCAAAAAAGTGAGTTTTCTGCACTGTAAAGAAGAGGAGAGGGATCTGTAATTCCTTTTTATTTTTGATAAAAATAAAATGAGGAAGTTTGGGGTGAATGACTTCAGGAAAAGTATTTTTCCATTCAACCTGGATTTCTGCAGAAAGAAAAAGAAAATTAACACTTTTTCCTGAGAAACACTTGCTTCAGTCAAGAAAACTGAAATCAAAAGTTTGGCATGTTACTGACATAAACCAATAAATTGTTATCTTGGAAACTCAATTTCAGAAGGTGACTGAGCTGATTTCCCACATCCAAACTAAAATCTTCTGTGGCATCTTTGTTTCTTTCTTTACTTGGCGCAAAGGGTATAACTTTAAGTGCTATGACAATGTAAATAAATTGCAAATTTGTCATGTCATAGTTAGGAAATCTGCCTCTCCGTACAGTCAGGCCAATTGGCATTAAATGTAGGCTGAAGGATTTGGTGAGAATCGGGAGAATTTTGAAAAGACCAGGTTGCCTTGGATGATGCAGCAGTTTAAGAAAGCAAAACATTTTATTAATACCATGAGAAAAATAAAAAGCAACCCAGGATTTTAGTTATGTAAAAGAAAACTCGGCTTTGTAATAAGAAGTTGATCCTCTACCAATTATTTCTTTGTGTAAAGAGTTCAGAGATTTGTATAGGTGCAGTTCTGGCTGCTGCCGGGGCAGCTCTCCAACATGAGGCGGCAGCAGGAGCGTCTCTCATAGCCCGTTCTCCGCGGAGAGCTGCTGAAACAAACGTGCTGCATCTCTGACTTGCAATCAAATGTTGAGCAGTTATAAACGCCTTTGATGTGCTCTCCAAGTCTTTTGGAACTTGTGGCTTTCTGGAAGCTCAGACAACCATGTCCCTGGAGCCTGTGCTGACTCCGAAGGGGCCGGGGCCTTCGTTCCAGAGGAATGTCCATTGCTGTGCTGCTCCTCTCAACAGCCCCAGAAACCTGTCCCTTGGGGTGCTCTGGGAGTTAGAAAGGCTTTTCGTACTGTATTACAGCTGTTTTCTCCAGTTTCTCCTTCATCAGAAATATGTTAAAAGGCACATATATGGATACCAAGTTGCAAAAAAATGATAAAAAAAGTACAAATGATTGTTAGGACCAATTTTACAGACTGCGAAGTGAGTTTTCCTGTCACTTCCCCAGCTTTGTGTTATCTGCTACTTCTTCCTTTTACACTTTTTTTTCTATTTAGCTGGTGTATGGCCAGGCACGATGAGTTCAAGCAGAGATGAAGGCAATGCAAAATACCCAATTATATAGTTACATGATATTACTAGTTTCCAGTTTCTTGAATGTGTCAGAGTTGAATGTGTCATGAAAGTTTGAACTCCCAAACCGATGTGCCAATAGGTACCAGCAAAGAGAGCTTCAGGAAGCAAAGGCTCTCTACAGTACTGTCGTTTGAACTAACACCAATATGTTCTGGATTTATCTTCCTTTTCTAAATAAAATAGTTTAATCTCAATAAACCTTAATGTATTCTTTTCACTTTTAAAAAAGATTTAGCTAAATTATTGATACGGAAGAAATATTTGGATTCCTCATGTTAGGAAAATAGCTTATTAAGATTATCTACTTCCCCTTTTACCTTAGTTGGCTCGATCTACATAAAAAGCCATCTGATACTCGAATCTATGAACTTTGGCTACTGTTTGCTTTTCTGGTGCAATTAGTAGGCACCTCAGAGATCTGAGAAAGGATTCAGTAAAATCAGCAGAATTAAATATGCTCTGGTATTTTAATCCAGCTGTGGTGACCAGTTTGGGGATTTCAAGCTCCAAATTCTGTTTCTTGGGGGCAACTGATTTAGGTAATTCTTGACTGAACAAGGAGGAAGAATGTTGTCCTGGTGAACTCTCTCCTTTTCAAAGAGAAATGTCCAGATCAGCTTCATTCCTGCTAGAAGCTTATAAAGCAGGTGAGTAGTCTGCTATGACCTATTTCTTATCTTCCTCCTGTGCCTAAAGGAAAGAGAAAAAGAGCTCTAGCTGCTCCTTTGCTTTCTTCCCTTCTTGCTTTCTGAAGACCTGGACCAGGAGGATTCCTGGCTGTACCTGAGGAGAACGTTCTCCACAAAACCATACAGCCTGCAGTGCCAGCTGTGAGCCCACAGCAACACTCAGAGGTGCAGGGAGAAAAAGATGGTGCCTTTCCTAATGAGCTTCCATCAATGGATAATTTATAGTGCAGATAATGAAAGTATTGATCGAGGCTTTTTAACTTTGAAATATTACATTTAGCTCGAGGCCATAAAGATTGTTTATTATAGCAGTGATAATGACACTCTGAGAACCAGCAATGCTTGTTGACACCTATGAGTTTTAAAAAAAATAAGGAAAAATATTTTCAAAGGCCATCAAGGTACGAAGGACAGGAGACTGATTTTCACAGGAGAGTAGCAATGGTATTTCTACAGAAATTTCCTACTCAGTCCCACTTAGGGACAGGAATAGCATCTGATACACATGGCAGACCTGAGCATCCAGGTCGTAGGTGATGATACAGATATCCTCTGGCGAAGGCTGGCCTCCTATTTGGAAGAATCATTTCCATTTGTAGACTAGCCCAATTTGGAAATGAACATTAGGATCTGAGGAATCTCAAGAGCCCCAGCCTTGCACCTGCAAGCAGACAGCTGGCTCTGCCAGGCACTTCACTGTTTGATTGGTACAAAACCGAGGGGTTCCATAAGCTCAAATGCATGCTGCTGTCTTTGGCAAAATGAATCCTTCTGGTTGTGTTTGCCAAAGAGTCATAAATATAACTCTGATTTATCCCCAAAGGCTGCGGGGAAAGTGCATCCACTGATATCTGTAAAATAATATGAAATGAAAGCAGCTATGTTATTGCTATAGTTTGCATTGAACAAAAATACTTCTACTAAACTTGCTGGTGTTTCCAGAAGGCATATCTGAATTCTCAATATTTTCCCTACGTAACATATAACCTAGTGATCAGCCTTTTTCTGTCATCTTCAAAGGCCTGCGTATGAAATGCCGCAGCATCCGACACACTACTATGCTTCCACATCGGTGGAGAATGCTGAAGCAGGCTGTGAGCAGATAGCAATAGTGCTAGCTATTAAATGGGAATTGCTAGATTTATTGCCATCATTCAGTCTCCTAAAGTTTTGACAGCTTGGTCAAGCTACTGAACACAAATGTGACAGACATATTGGTTCACTAATATTAGGTTACCAATCTTTGCCTTAAACCCCCATTAACGCTTCTTCCTTTGCCTGCTAATGCTAGGATAACAGATAGCAGCCAGACTTTCTGGCTCTATCCATGTGCAAAACTTCTAAACATTGGGCCATTTTTGTCTCCCACTGCACTTTGCTATAAAACCACAAGGTTAACATGACCTTCTGGCCCATTCCATTTTGGGTTCTTGGTTTGAGTTGAGCTTTGTTAGGGACAAAAATCTTTGTTGTATTCCATCTGATCAAAGTACTTCAGATGAAGACATGCCATCTGTATTCATTTAGCGATATCTAAGACTATAGAGCATTACAGTGGTATTTCGTACATAGTATTGATTGCCTTGATTTGTAGCTATTATAGACACCGGACACTGTTCACTTTTAAACCTGAGCGTCAGATTTCCCATCTGCAATCTCCAGGCGCTCTCTTCCCACCCCCCTGCTTCCACAGTAGCTTTCAAAGGCTCCGTTTGAACAAGCTTCCTTTAAAACGATTGAAATAATGTCACACATTATACATTGCAGTTATCTTCCACAATTTCACACATTTTTATGTTGTTTAAGTGTCCCAACCCACCTAGTGGACAAAAGGTGTTTAAATCTATAATTTTATTCATGTGTCCCAGATAAATCTGCTAGCGCTTTGTTGCTGTTATTATTAGTAACTGTACATTGTTCATCACTGTAGAGTGTTGTTACGGAGCAGATCTCTACTAGTTAAGCACTGTATTTTTTTCTACTCTTGCTCAGCTCCTGCATCAGAGTTGGCAGCATGGTAACAGACCTGTCTACTTGCATCTTGGTATGAGTAGGTGCTCAAAGCCAGTCTAACTGACAAGTATTTAGATGAGTTCTGGCCATGGAAATACATGTCAGAGGAAATGGAAAAGATAATAATTGATACACAAAGTATTTTCAGCAGACATGGATTTTGCGCTTAAGCATATCAGCTAAAAATGTAAACTGGTTAAGCTTAAGAAGATGAAACCACCTGGTTTTCACAGAAATTGTTCAAAAAGAAAAAATTATGAAATTAATGACAGTTTATTAATGGATTTTATTTTTGCTGTCTGTCACCATTTAGCAGAACTTTCTGCAAGGGCTAATCAGAACTTGGCCCAGCAAAGTATTTTAAAAACTCAGGTTATGTCTGTGGATGGGTTCATTTCTGTTCCAAGAAGCAGGCCATCACCCGCACTGAGAGAAAACAGGTGTTATGTTCTTTAGGATCTATTTAAATTTACAATATATTGAGACAAAAAAATCTAGCATGATGGTTGTGAATGGCAGTGTCCACATGATCACAGACAGGATTTCTATCATTGACATCGGGAGTGAGACAGTGCCTGAATCAGCAAAGACCTGGGAGGTGCCACTGTGAGAGGTGCTTTGCAAAACCAGGGGAAAACCTAAACAATTCCCAATAGTAATAGGAACTAATGGATGTCCCCAATGCACTTCAGAACACTAACAACCCTGTGCTTCCACACCAGTGAATGGAATATAGGTTTCCACTCCACGGTCTCTAGCCTTACTTTGGGGTAGCAGCTTTTTATGCGTCTGCCTATTGTCATGCTCATGTACTGGCATGCACGTTGCAAGGTGTAGTGCTCTATATCTGGGGTGTGGAGGCAGGCAATAATGCAGGGAAGAGAGAACAGTTCAGAAAACTCTTTGATAATGGTAAGCTCATGCACCAATACGTGCAATAGGTTGGAGTTTGTTGAAGCAACTGGAGTAAATGAAAACTTGCCGTGTGGTGACAGTGGAAGTGGAAGGTGTCTGTCTCTTGGTGTCCCTGGGAGAAGTGAGAGCTCAACCATGTCCCTAAATCTGCTGCCTCTGATGTGACTCTGGGCAGTCAGTTCCAGAGCATCCATAGAAGACCCCATCCAAAAATGAAGAGCTGATGTTGTGCAGAAAGTCTGCATCTAGCACTGGCTCCTCGCTGCTGTTCATGGATGATTAAAAACCTGTTGGCGTATGAAGTAGAAATGGCAAGTCCTTCGTTTTAATGGCTTGAATGAACATTAGGCTTAAACAGCTTAGTTTTCAGAAAAAGATGAAAAATCAACTGAAAGATTCAGTGAATATTTGATCTATTAATTATCAGGCACCTGGCCTGTAAAATGAAATTGAGTGCAGGCAGCAACCAGATGCTTCAGCCGGGTGGGCTATTTGAGTAAAAGCTGTATCTGCATAACAGAGAGCAGATTTTGTTCTCATAGCTGCTCTTTAAAAGCGGATAGATGGTAGGAGAGTGAATTTACAACAATGACTCATTGCTACCAGTATGAATTTTAATAACCTTTAACAGAGTAACAACAAAACCAAGAAACAGATCTTCAAATACCAACGAAAAGTTTTTCCTGTAGGTGTGCTGCATCATTCTGTGACAAACAAAAATGCATAGCAAAAGTTTGCAAGAGGTTATTCTCAGCAAAAATATAAAATTTATCAAGGAATGCCCAAAGACAGTCAAGCATCTATTTTGATACTGTTGATTTAAATAAGGCTGAAGACATTGCAGAGATGCGAAAGTCTTCCTGGACAGATACTGCAGACTTGAGTGTCAACTGAAAATAGTACTCAACATGTTGCTTGACACTGAAAGAATAAATCTGCGTGCATATAATCTATTCCATAGTGATATTTTGCAGGCAGGTGTCTTTTGGATTCGTACAAGCTATAGACAGCTGTGAAATTAGCCTTATTTCCATTTTCAGTTCTATCCCCCCTTTTTCCTGAATAAAGAAGTCTACATTTCTATTAAGTTATGTTTCGCACTAGAATAAATCTTCTAGCAAAAAATCTGGTGGAGTTGATAGTAAACGCCTGGGAGAAAAAAAAAAAACCCTTACACAAGCATGCCCTTTCAAATGGGAGTCCACACTGGCAAATAAAGCATGGAGAGAAAAAAACTTGTCCATCAGAGTAGGTATTTGTAACAAAAGCCCAGTACTCCATTCAAAACACGTGATGTCTAGCGTATGACTGTCCATACAAGGTCTGGCACAAGCACAATTCCCATATGCAGGGGAGTACTGAAATAACGATGCGATTGCACACTGCTTGGACTTGTACTTCCCTTTGCTGACCACCAGGAAAAGATCACTTAAAAAAGCATTAAAAAGAAATGGCTGGTTCATTCAGCAAAACGGAGGAGTTGAACGTGATAGAAAAGCTATACTGCAAAAGAAAAAGAGCTCTAAGCTGTCTCACAAACATCACTGCTTTGCTGAACATAAGTCTTTGACTTATGGCGGTGGAGTTGTTCTGTTTTGTCATAAGAAGGGTATACTGTGATGAGCAAGATCTGGGCAGTGACATGGAGCAAGAGTAAGAATAATACCTCAGTTCTGCAGGTGATATGGAAAAAAAAAGTGTGTAAGCTCACCGGCCAACTTCCACAATCTCAGACTTTGTGTTAAAGGACTTCGTGACTTCTGGCAGGCTTGAAAAATAACATTATCAAACTACTTTTTCTTTTTTTTAACATGGAACTATGTGAAGATGCAAATTAGAAAATAGCTTGTGAACAACTTAAAAAAAAATACAGGTGTTACATGGGAAAGTTATCTGTGGAATGAGTTGCATGCACCGTTGTGTGGTAAATCATGTGTAATATGAATGAAGCAGATATATTGTATATTATGTGATTGCAATAGGTGTGGTCCAAAAAAGGACCTGAGAGAACCAGGATTGGAGAAAATAATTGCTGGAAATTGTGTAGTTCTGTTAAAATTTGGAGAGGTAGTTAATATTCTATAATTCTATCGATACCAGCTGAGAGTCTTGGCGTTGGAATCAGACCCAAGTCTCCTGGTTCTCAGTGGTAAAACCTAATGGCCTTGTTTGCAATGGATTTTACATGGCTCTTAAGAGACATGGAATCGGGCCACAAGTGCTTCGTTTATTGTGGTAGATACGTTGTTATGGCAAGACGTGGTATTTCTGTTTCTGTGGTCTGAGATACATGTGAGTAGATACTAAAGTGCCAGACAAATAGCAAATCTCTGTCTCCCGTGGCTCCTGTATGTTTGTACAAAACATTAGTGCACAATGTGAGGAACAATGCTGCACAGACCCTGAACCTTTAAGAGCTTATCACGTCTTGGATGGTAGTTTTTGGCTTGAAATACCTTGAGTCTGATTCTCATCTTTATCTGGTTCCCACAATGAGACTTCAGTGCCTTGATTATAATCACTCTACATCCACGTTAATGTCAAATTAGGGAGGACTTCTTTGCAGTGTGCCCAGAACCGAACAGCATGATTGCATGCTTCATCATCCAGCCTACAAGAGGGAGCGGCAGATGTTTAAAAATATGGGCAGTTAGAACGGATGGAAATGCTAATGTGTAACTCTGGGAAGAAAACAGGGGTGAAAACTAAAGGCACAAGTTAGTTCATTGTTGTTGACCTACCTGAAAATTTAGTTGCACACAGCAGTAGAATAAGCCCAAAGAAAATAGCATTCATCCACCATCTAATGCTGTTTAGGTAATGGAAAGAGGTCATCTGCTTTCACTTCACTGTTACTTGTTTGTCATCATTGAGGGATCTTTAAGGGTCCATCTGAGAGCAAGTTTTCCAACAAAATGAGAAATGAGAGCAATTAAAAAATGGAAGCAGATGATTGCCTGTATGTTAAAAATCAAAAGGAAATGGAGAACCTTGTCTTTGAGTAATAACAAATATTTTGGCCGGGAGCATGGTATTTAACTTGGAGGAGACAGAAAGCCACTTCATCAGTATTAGCTCAGTACCGTGCTTTTGGCAAAGACCTAACGAGTCATCAGCTGTTATCCTCTGTGGAGCTGGGAGGAAGGAAAAATTCCTCTCAGGATACAAGTTCATTTCTACATTGCCATAATACCTCCTCTGTTTCTGAGCTGGTTTCTGTCTTTTCTGCTATTGACTGGTTAGAAATTGAGATGTGTGTAATAGAGTAAAACACAGCATTGAACTTCAGGCCTTTTCACCAGTTGCTTCCACTATTTGCATTCTGAGCCTGGTTCTTAGAGGCACTTTTTTGTACTGACTCATGTATATAAATGACCCTCAGCACTGGAGGGAAGGGGGTTACAAACAGTGCTCTTTAAAAATCTGACCACACACTCATTATATTCACTGTACTTGGCATCATGTCACTTGTGATCTAGTGGGCTCCATTCAACTTCCATCCTAAGGCCTCTGCGTAAAGAGTCACTGTGATTGTTTTTAATGCTGTGGCAGGAACAGATGGTAAACATATTTTAAAGAGCTAAAAATGTGGAAGGGCAGTTGTAATCTACATGGCAGACATCTATTAAGCTCCCACAGCTGCGACCAATTTTTTTTTTCGTAATAGTAAATATATTATATGGAAGCCCAGTCCCTAGAAGGAAAGTTTCTGCTGAAATCAGTTGGCATTTTGAATTTGCCTGGGCTACAGCAAAGGACAGAATAAACTTTCACTTGTAGTTTCCAGTTTGTCTCAGTCACACTAATGAAAAGAAACAAGTAAGGGTGGAGAGGGGCAGCTGAACCCCGGCTTGCTGCGCCAGAGCAGCGTGTAGAGGGCAGCCCCTATAGATCACTGTCACACGGACACTGTGTTTCATCACTCTGAATGGGCACCTAACATGGGGTTTTTATAGCCTTCGCACATGTTTCAAGTTTCGGTCCATCTATCACGCTCTGTGAGGATGATTTCTTTCGGAAGATGCCCTGTGGCTCAAGCAGCAATCTGTACGCGTAGCTGTCAGGCTGAAAAGGCTAACGCCCATCCGCTCTGTCACATGCTGTAATCTTACAAGTGCCGAGACAAGAACCTACAGAAAAAATACAGAATATTTCTTAATGAGTTGCTTGTCACTGGCTAATGACAAAGCCCAAGGAGGAGCCTGAAGGCCAGGGTATGTTTCTTAACTTTGCTGAAGAGCTCTTTGCTAGAATCCTGATACATTCAGGAAGAGGAGCATCTTGCCAGCGAGAGGCTGTTCTCAATGAAGAGGTGATGTAGGGATGCTGCTTCTGTTTGCCCCTATGCAAGTGACGGGTGGCTGGTGACTCATTTCTGAGCGGCACTGGCACACAGATGAGCCCAGCTACGGTCCCATGCCCTTGGATCTGGGGGGTGCTGGCTTTTCTGCCCCTGCCGTGGCACGGCTACCAGGGCAGCAGTGACAGTGCAAAAGCGGAGCAGCCCGGAGTGCTGGGCGGGTTGGCCTGCCTGCAGGACTGCGGGGTAGGCAGGGCACTTCCCACAGGGGCAGGCGTTGTCTCATTAAGCGTCTTAATCCTAATAAGCCAGGAGCACTCCCTACTCCATAGGGCACAGTGCCCTGCTCCATGTGCACAACCCAAAAAGTCCTCCTAAAGCTGCGCCTCCACGGCAGTGCTGGCTCCTGGCTCTGTGACAGGCGACACAGAGTGGAGCTCCAATGACCATGGCTTTGTGCTGGCAGCTTTTGGCGTCCTGGTTGTTTAAGCAGCTGAGGAACATCTGTACCCGAATTGTCTTCTCCCAAAGCGGGACGGGGGGGCGACTGTCTCCACAGGTGGTGTACCGCCCCAGGGTGATGCAGCCCACAAGTTTTCAGGGCCTAATGCTGGCACGTGGTGTTTGCTGCAGCCCAGTCTGTGCTCTCAGAAAGGCCTGTGCTGAAAATGGTTTTGGAAAAGATCCCATGGAGGCCTTTGCTCCGACTTGTACAGCCACCCAGGTCAGCCCCATGCTGCCTAAAGGTAATGACTTCCTCACAGCCAGGGGTGCTGCTCAGTGCTCTCCCCCAGCCGCATGGCAGAGTGCACCATACTCCCTGCACATGAGCGTTGGGGAGCTGAGACTATGGACCCTTTCGGTGCAGCCCCCTCACTGGGGCAAGACTGGATGTGTTTGTGTTAGTACTCTTAAAAACTGGAGTATCAAAAAGCCTTCAAAATTCTGGCCTTTTTGGTCTTTAATGTCACATTCAGAGTTTCCTTCGTGTTACATGCAATCCGGGGGGAACCAACAGCCACTTCTAATTAATTTCCCCTGTAGGAAATTGAGTCAGGAAGAAATTTTTTTCCATGCGAGAAATGAAGAGGACAGGATTCAAAAAGGAGGCAGACTTCCAGGGGAAACTGGTCTGAACAGGGCGTGCCAGATTGGGGCTTTAAACTGCTGCTGCCTGTTGCACATGCACACACATCGAGAGCTTGATTTAGTTTGGCTCAGCCAGTAGATCCCAACATGTACTTGAAGAACTCTCTCCAAACAAAACCATGCTCCTATCAAAGCGGAAAGCAGAACGCCTAGCCCAGGAAAAACTTTACAGCTATTAACATGTTATTTATAAGCAGCCTGAGCTAACAGCTAACATGTGGCTGGGCTTTGGCCCAGGGATGCTCGCTGGTCTCAGGGAAGGAATAGTATGAGCTAGACCTCATCATTCTCTGACATCTGGGGGCAGGAGGCTTGCTGCGCCCGGTGACACAGTGGGTGACGATGGACAGGACGGGCAGAACGCCAATGTGCTGTATGTGATGGCTGGAATGTCAATGGTAGTTGGAGGGCTGTGACTTTTGTCACAACAAACCTGGGCCATACTCAGAACCACAGAGTAATATGATAATGTAATTAATAGGTATGCTACACTAAGTCTTCAGTGGTATAGTTAAGATGAAAAAATAATGATAATAGAGACATGCTGCACTAGCTAAAGGCAAAATATAAACAATTTATGTCACACCTATTTCCAGTATAAGCTTTTCTTCTACATTTAGGCTCTGTTCTGCAAACACTTGACATAGGTATTTAATTTTGCATAGATACATAGTTCCACTGAAACTGGGGAAATGTTTAAAATGAGCATGTGAGTAAGGTTTTGACTGTACTAAGAATGCTGTACTGTACAGGACCACAAAATCACTGGCCTGGCAGAGCTCATTTTCTGCAGATGCAGCTCTAGTGGAGTACGCCAGTTAGTGTAGAAACACTGGCAGAGTGAAAACACTGCTAAAAGCCGAGCAAGCTCAATCACAAAGGCAGTTTGTCTAAGCTATGAGGAGAAACTTAGAGAGACATTCTGGTCCCTGCTGCCTTTTAGTTGTCTCCTTTTGCCTGCAGGCCCAAAGGCAGCAGAGCTGGGACACTATTCCCTTCCTCTCTTGCCCCTGTGCTATGGCCCTGGTGATGGTGTTTCAGGGACACAGCACTGCTTCTGGCAGCTCTGACCCATAGAGCAAAGCGGCCTGAAGTCTGCAAAAGTCTTGGTTATGGCTTTGCATATATACAGTATAGCCCCTTCATCCCACTACAGAAATGGCAAATAGCTATATTGTCTTTACTGAAATCTCAGATAGGCACTCTCAGGTTTTAGGATATCTTTACCCTAGATTTTTAGGGCTGCAATTGCCAGGTCTGGCTCTGGTCTATGCAGTTCACAGAGTGAATTAGCTTTATAGTTTTCTGCTGTGCTAACTGCTAACCCATGTTGTTGCTTACATTTAGAGCGCTATCAAACCCTCATGCAGCATCTTAACACAAACTGACAATGGCTTCAGTTCCGATGGGTTGTGTGACATCTATTGATTAATTTAACCTAATGAAATGGTTTCTGCATCTTAGAAATTTCATAACTGAAGTCAGACACAGTCTTCAGATTGTGGTATGGTCCCTTCTTCAGCTGCAATACTCAGCATTTACGTAGTATTTTTTTTTTCTGCCAGTGAACCTATTGGGAACAGCATGTGGGTAGCGTAGCCAAGGCAGTGCTCAGACTTTAAACAATATGGCTGAAATCCAGACCCTGTTGAAGTGATGGCAGCACTCCCATTGACTTCACCAGGATCAGAATTTCATGGCTGTTGTGTGAAAAAGTTTTCCCAGCACCCAGTATCTGCAGATTTAATTTATGATACAGCTTGAAAACTGCATCAAAAATACTGGGATCTTGTGCTGCTTGGCTCAGACAAGGTGTTTAAAAATAGCTTTAAACTTAATTGAAGACAAGATGAATCTCCCTTGTCTCCTCATTCAGGGTCAAAAGGCATGAATTTCATTCACTAAATTATCAACACTTAAAACTTTTTCTGCATGATTAAACTATTACTAAGAGTCAGGACAGCAGAGATCCTCCCACTGCATTGACCTGTGAACTTTGTTAAATCTTTTGACAGGGGTCATTGTCTATAGCATGATAGGGAATGACTTTCCAAAACGGAGCCATTCTTTCAGTTGTAACATGAAGCTGGTGCTCTTTTCTAATGGATTGAAAACGTTAATTTACATTGATGACATTTCTTGTCAATTTATGTGCCAGCTGAATTTGCTGATTAGTCACAAATGATGATGTGTTGCTTACGGACTGTTATTATTGTACCTTTACAAAAAACTTCAGATACTTAAAATACTTTCGGACTCAGGAATCACTTCTTCTCTTCATGTGTGCAAGACTTTAATCAGAAACTAACACTTAGAAGCCTGTATTTACGGAATGAATCCTCTGCAGGGTACAGAGTAAGTGGGAAGTTACCTAGGAAGAACCTGTTTACATCTTTCAATATGGCTAAAGGTTACCTAGGAAGAACCTGTTTATACCTTTCCTCAGAACAGGTACGCCACATTTCTAAATGTCTTCATATAAATTAAATCTGTTTTATATTATTTTTATGGAAAATTAATTTTGTCAGGGGTCCCGTTGTTATGGTCTCCAAGGCCTTTAGTCTGAGCTGACAATTTTAAGATGTTCTCATCTCCAAACTCTTTCCCCAGTCTCAGTTTCCTTTCTTCTGTGGCATATATTTCCAGTTTCCTGAAAGTGTTTTGCAACTCTGATGGCAAAGGATGTGACAGCAAACACTGGCGAAATTAAACCTCTTCTGGATTCTACGGTCCTTCTGTAAAATATGCGCTCAGTTACTGTCCTCTATATCAGCCTTCCTTAAAACATTTATTTTCAATGATGCATTCAGGTAAAACACTGCCACTGATTAGGTGGCTGATATGCTGGGACCCTTTCTTTCCATGATCTTTCATCACGGTCTCAGTGGTCCCTTTAGTCAGTTGTGTCTTAATTGGTACACTGACGGTATTTGTGTGCTTCAGTCACAAATATAAAAAGTGTGATCTTAGCTTGTGACTTAGCTCTGCAATGATTTAAATGTGCCTGTTCTTACAGGCTGAAACTTGAAGGCAATCTTAACAAGCCAAATTCTGCTTTTACATATATATATATATGTATATATACATATATATGGCTGAGAATCTGAGAAAATTTATACCTTTCCCAAGGTGTGAGGGCTGTTCTAGAGCACGAGCCGCTGTCCTTCTCTCAAACAAAAGGATAGGTTACAGCCAGCCATGCTTTTTTGATATGTTAGTGGATGTTCATGCTCCTTACTTACCCCGAGATTCCTGGCAGTTTTGTAATGAATTACTATGGTCTCTTCCTTTGTCAATTCAGCTATACATGGGACTTAGTAGTATTATTTTGTAGTTAGCCTCATTTAAATTATAGATGATTGCTATGTATTATTGAAGACTTGACTGTCTTACGTTGTTATTGCTGACACAAGTAATAACTGGCAATTTTGCTGATAAATGACAACAGGGCAACCAGGTTGTGGCTCGAACTGCGTGTGGTGTGCAGTTTGCAACAACTTCTGTGCCAGAATATGTAATGTGACCCAGAAAAAATCAGCCTGGAAGGCCACAGGGTTTTCTTCTGCTCTCCACGTCTTCACACTTTTGTGGAAACTTTTCTCCATGAGGGCTGGGAATGTAGAAATTTCATCCCTGCTGGTGTACACAGAGCCCCAGCACGACCAGTGGGCAGTGCTAGCACGGCTTTCTTGGATAACTGGTATCCCTGACGAGCCTGCCATGGGACACAGCAATGCCTCAGCTTAGCTGCATCCTGCAGTGGCAACAAGCGTCTCCTTCTGACTGCCTGAGGTGCGAGGCATGGGTTTCATGGCCCTCAAACATATGTGAATAGTTTTGATGGTGGTGTCAAGAAATGTGGTTGTTTTTTCCCTAGGAGATTTAGAAACAGAGGTGTTAAAGTCTCTGTTATAATAAGCTAAATAATGGAAAAATCTTCCCTCAGATAACCTACAGTAGATTATGTTTGTGAAGTATTCTGTAGATCTTAACATTTGTAAACCTATGAATTAAAAGCTAGTGGTCTTGTGCTTTTGCTGTACCTAGCGAAAGCCACTGACTTTAATGCCTGAGATGGGCATCTGGGCACCAGAATGAAAAGGTAGGTTAGTAAGTTGTTAAAACGTCCCGTTCCACTCCCTGGGCACATGATTTATGTGCCAGCATATTTGTACATAAGTATTATTTTTTATCAGGATTTTTATAATCTGATTCCTATGGCTTCCAACTCTGACTATAGATAGAAACCTAAGTGTAGGAGAGGGGCTCAATTCTCTCAGCAGCATTTCCTATATCCACTTGGGACTGCAGTTCCAGCTCCAGGTCCTTCAGCTGTGATTCAGGGTACTCAATGGGGATTATTTTCCTGCTGCAGAGACCTGTGCTTATTAGCTCTACTTAAATTGGTATAGTGTTACAGAAAGACTGGATACATCAAAATGAAGGACAATATAAGAGTCACTGATGATACCAGCAGTTAGCTTACAGTGTAGTGTTAAACGTGGTACAAGAAACTGAACCTGTACTGTTTGCAAAGTGAAGGGAATGTTCAGTTCACCGTGATCTGGAGAACCAACAGGACTGTGGCTTAAGCATTTTGTTCCAAGACTAGAAGTGGTGATTGGGCAATCACAGATGAAGAGGATCTTGGCTGAAGTTGATGGAAATTACACCTACTAGGGAACAGATGCTCCACCAATCTGGGTTGAATAATGTTTTCAAATGTTGATGGTTTTGGATGTGGGTAGTAAACTTAATGCCAAAATGAAAACTGATGACATCCAGACCAACCTGACGCTAGTTCTCTTTCTTCAACTTCCTCTGTTGTTTCTCAAGATCTGTTTTGGACTTTTGGACTCACATAAATCTCCCAAATTCGTTTCTCAGTTGACACTCTCTAGTTTCACTTGGAAAGCTTTGAAAAACTAAATATTTTTATCTGGCTTCAATGTACAATAATAAGTCAGGTTGACTTCATTCAGAATTGAACCTACTGTTGTCCAAATTTTCTTACGGACATCAGTAACATTTTTGCCGAGGTTGTTCTGATAATTAGATTAATATTCTTTCTCAAATTTTAATAAAGATAATACTGAGCATGAAGGAGAGGTTAATGGATAACTAGAATGGAGGAACAGATGTGGAAATTATTTTGAGAGATTAAAAAAGCCTCAGTAAATATACCCATGTAGATGGAAACAAGCTTTATTTTCAGAATATAGAAGGGACTGGAATGTTAAATTACTAGTCCAGTAAGAAGGACAGTAACTGAATCTATTAAATGGGATGACTGGAAATACATAAGCATAAAGTAAAAAAGGGCAATTTTTGTGTGATCTCAATAGCGTACAGATTTTGGAAAGCATTTTAAAGAACTGCAAATATGGGAAGCCAAATGGAAGGTGATTTAAATACAACATGAGTTTACAAGGAGATCAGTAGCCTAGATTGCCAGGCAACTTCATTTTTAGACAAGATTAATGCCGTAGATCTTATTCAGTTAGACTAATATGATGCTTATGCACAAAACTATCCAAATTGGAGGAAACTGGTACTACGTTGGGAAAACCTTGCTAAAACTAAGCTGATTACAGACAGCCAGCCGTGTTTAGGCCCTCGTCTTTGTCAAGGAATGATCTTAAAATTGACTTCTTGATTTTTAATTAATTAAAACAGTTTAATTAACTTTGCTGATACTAAAAGAAATTTGATTGTAACCAAAATTTGGGAGTTCTTATAAAAACTGGAGGAGAACAGGATTAATGGAATAAGAGCTGTAGAAATAAAAATGAGACGCAGTATACCGTAGAAATTACGTAGTCTGAGTAGGTTATGAAGTTGTCTTATCTATCAGACAGGAATTTATCAGCTGGAGGAAGATTTTTCTCCATTAGCTCATTAGAGTCACCTATGAACAAGCACGATGGGCTAAGGAAAGGACAAATATTACCTCAGTAAAGGCATTTCTAGCAGAAACAAGGATATTTTACAACATTTCTACAAAGTTGCTTGAACACTTCATCTGGCTTATTGTGCACAGTTATCTCTTCTTCTGAATCATATTCACAGAAACATTACCAAGGTGATCATGGGAGAGGTGCTTGGCTTATTTCCCATCATAAAACAAAGGTTGAGAGAGGATGCGCTTGTTCTGAGCAAACACAGCCAAAGAGGGGTAAAGGAACAACTAAAAAGCAGTCTTGGCACAAGAAGAAATGGGTATAAAATGACTGCTAGTATGTTCAAACTGGAAATATGAGAAGGTTTCTAAGGCCTGGAGGGGTCACCCACCAGTAGAAGAGCCTCGGCCAGGAGTCTTTTTCATTTCAGTTCAGGACTTCTTGCATCTATTATCTGTATTATGCAATTTTCTTTAGCAGCACGGGTGAAACTTCATGGTGCAGGATGTTTTTGTTTAGTATACCCTTTACACTAAGAGTAGATGAACCAATCTCTTCAGAGTATTATTTTAGTATAATATTTATATTAAATTTAATTGTTTTCAGTCTTCCCAGGGAAGATAATAACACAACCAAATTCTGATGTTTGGAAAAAAAACAACTTCAGCATGTATCCAAATCTCATTATCGTGTTCCAAAACAGGTATTAGACCTCTTTGAAGAAAAGATCACACAAATTTGCTGAAGAAGGACAAATGCTAAATTTGCTCCTATGTATTTTCTCTTAGCCTTCTTCTCAGTCTGAACTGCTTTGATTCGTTATTTTTCTTAAAATATTCGGGCTTCTGATGACATGTGACATCAAAAATCTTGGCTTTAGGCATTGAAACCTGTTCAAGTTGTAAGCAAATAAAAAGAAAGTCTTGGAATCTTGGAATAGAAGACATTAATCATAAGTGGTATTCCCAGCTCCTTCCTTCAATGCACTTATCCACCTCTATGGATATAACTATTTATATAATATTTTTAGAGATAGGCATTTTATATAAAAATACCAAGAATCCATGCACAGTGTTCACATAAAGGAAAACACGCTGAATGCAGGAATGGGTGCGGTATGACTTATTTTGAATTGAAAAATTTTCTTATCATTTTATAAACTAAAGCTTCGGAGAACACTTTACAAAGGACTGAGAGTTCATTGGATGATAGGTAATTAAAAGGTTTTTCTTTATGAATAGCTATATTCAAATAATAAAAGAGATAACTAGGATTTTCTTTTAAAAGAACAATAGAAAAAAAAGAACAAGATGAGCATTTTGGCTTGCTCAGATTTTGATTTTCTTAGATCAATTTATTCATTGGTTATGTGTGGACTGTGGCCAGGAATTATTAACATGTTGGCAAATCATGATGTTTTGTGAACTTCAGAGTTAATCTGAGACCTCGTAAGCAAGCAGATAACATGTGAGAAAATCCACTATCAATTTCCCAGAAACTAAACTGGGAAAGTGAATGGGGAAAACTGAAATCTGGAAAATATTCATTCTCTAAAGTGTATAGATAGTGCAATCTTAATTTCAGAATGCGCAGTTCTTAACGATCTATTATTCATTATCTTCCTATTCTAAAATGCATTCATGAAGCAGCAACAATAATATATGCCTCCTGGGCAATCCTAGCTATGAGTGCTGGAATATATGGGGCAGGTTAACAGTCCGAAGGATGAAAAAGTAGGGCAACTGGATCAGACCTTTACTTCTAACCGTAACATTTTTAGGGTTCAGATTTTGCACTGTAAATATTGTAGAAGGTATTTTGGACAATGCTCCAGTGCTTGTAATGAGCATTATCCATGCTTGACCAGTTTTGATGTTAAAATAACCAGTTTGCCTTCAGAAATCCCAACAACACTACTCTACCCTCTGTTTGGATATGGATACTCATTTTTGTGAACTCATTGTTTCCCTGGTGCTCTGCTTATCTACCCCACTGGGGGATCTAGAACGCGGTGTTTCATCTCAAAGAGTTGCTTCCACAGATAATATGGCATTGCTTTATATATATTTTTAAAAGAAGAGTGTTAGGCGTATTTTAACTAATGATAATTTTTGGCTTGTAGATTGGGAATAGCTTTTGTGCACAGCCTCTTACAGACACACATGCCCAGACTGTTAATTGGTCTCATTAATAATAATAGTAATACAGAAATCATCAGCTTTTGAAGTGATATGTGCAGCCCATTTTGATGCCACACGGTAAGGAAAATGGTTATCATAAACTCTTGTTCAATATAGAGAAAGAAATTAGTAAACTTTTAAAATTCTTTATACATCTTTAAATAATAATAATAATAAATGGACTTTGTACATACTATGTTCAGTCTGCAACATAAAAAAATCTGTTTTTCTCATCATACTGTAATTAAAATGTTGGCTATGCACTTGCAAGACATCTGGGAAGTTATTAGACAGATCTTGTTTTTTATGGGTGACATAGATGCTTTACCAGCACAGCTGATGTGACAACAGTGGGATGATTTCCTCACATGAAGTGATTGGCAACTGGGGAGAATCAGTTCAAATCCTGATTCACAGCTTTCCTGTGTGACTCTGAATAAATCATTTAGTCAGGTATGGTCTCCCTGCTTGGGCCAGAAGTCAGGAATACCTCTCATCACGTTGTGTCTGTCCTTCAGATCTGCTGAGAATGTAGATTCCTGTGTAGGTAGGGAATGAAGGGAATTCTCCAAATGATCTCCTCAATCCACAAGATCAGTGGGAGATTAACCTTTAAGGTATCCATAAGAACCATGTCACAAATTCAGGTGAGCAATCATTCTAACGCAAACACTCGGCAGAAAATAAAGGGATTGTATATATTTACTTATTTTATAGCTCAGTTCTCTATAGTTTGGCAGCTCAGATGAGTAAGAATTTTTCCTATAGATAAGCATCTGCCTCCCAGTCCCTCGTTTATACCCTTACCGTGATAGTGCTACAAAGACAACCTTTCCAACACATGTGAATGCCTCCTGTCAAATGAATCTTAAATACGATAATGATGCCCCTTATCTGAAAAGGAGAGCTAAAAACAAACAGCAATGAGTATTTCAGGAATGCATGTTCCACATCTCAACTTAATTTCAATGAAATCTTTAGGAGAAAACATCAACAATCGAACTTGGAAAAACATACAGACTAAATTTACCCTTACCTGTGCCAAAAATAACAATTTAAAAGTTAACTAGGGCAAGCATTCAGCCCTATTTGTTAAAAACAAAATTATTCTTAAGCATGATTAGAGCATCATTTGCTAACTTTCAGTAGAAATAACTCAAAGCAGCTATTTTATGAAAAGTTAATCAATTCCAAACATTCATATGTGGCCTATCAAAATATGTGCATAAACATCTTTATTCCAGAAATGAAGTTTCTATTTCTCATTATTATATCTGACAAGTTTTGGAAACACAGATCATGCATTCTCTCACATTTAATATAAAAAAATCACTGCTCTGTTTTCCTGTCAGATTAATTTTTTCGCTCCTAATAGCTCATGCACTTATGGGCTCTTCTGACAGCTATTTTTTGCAGCAGAGCTGCTCTCTCCCCTGACCACTGACATTTATTAATCAATTGATCAATAAGTCATGTGAACCCCCCTTAGGAATGTTGAAATAGCCGTTGTCCCTCTCATATTGCAGAACTAAATGATTGTGGTGTTGTTTGTGTTGTAACGGGGAGTGTTATGGAGCTCTTGTTACAAATGGAGTATGAAATCTAAAGCACACTGGAGGGCTATCAGTCGCTTTCCTGCTGATGCAGAAAAGATGATTTGTTTTTGAGAAACTGCCTCTTCTTGCAAATGCATCTGTATGAACTTAACTTACGCATACCAATAGCTCAAGAGATCTCAGAGGGTGTGAAACTCACGTGTGAAAATTTAGGCACATGAAAAACTGTTTTTAAGATGGGTCCCAGAATGATGCTATCTATTTATTCTATTTCTTCCTGTCCGACCTTTATCTTACTTGCAAAAGCCCACAAAAGGGCTGCTCAAGGAAAAGCAAGTTGAGCTTCTTTTTGCTTTGAAGTTTTGGCATGAGTTGCTATTGAGTATGAGCTCATTTAGCTCCATGGAGGTTGCTCATTCGCCCCACAATGAATATCTGGCCTTTATATTTTCTGAAGTATAATGCCTCTCCATTTAAGTAAAAACTCTATTCTTCCTACAGAGAAGACTTAGTTGCTATTTTATTGCAAGAAGTGGCAGATGCCAGATAAGCCCACACTGTAAGTATCGTAACATAGACAAGAGGGATATGTTTATGGTAGAAACTCCAACAGAGAGACAGAAACATCACAGATTCCTGATCCAAAATGAAATTCATGCACTATTTGGAATGGTGCTGTGTTACTCTTACATTTTGAATCATAGTGGCGAGATTAAAATTGTTACTTCTTTTTCTAACAAGAAATGGTTAGATCTGCAACCAGACACAAAGCAAGAGCACTGATCTGCCTGGCTTGCTTCTCCTGAAGTTTGGTGTGGATAATGTATGAATGGAGCAAAGGCACATGTGAGAGTCTCCATGTTGTTCCTGGGACAGAAATTCAGAAGTTCATCAGCTTAGTGGCATTGCGTTGCTAAGTGCCACTCTTGACTTTGCCACCGTCATAACGGGCAGAACACTTCAAATACAGCAGTGGCAGGAATATCGACAGATGCAGACAAGACTCTGATCTTGCACTCAGTGATAGGTTCTTGCTGCTTTTAGTGGGAATAGAGACGGAACTGCAAGAAATTTAAGGGAACATCTGACCTACAGATGAAGCTGGAGCATGGAAAGAAGGTGCTTAGGTAGATTAGAGGACTAGGAAGTGTGAATAGTCACAAGTCCTTGGATGACTGATCCCTAGGCAAGTCCCTCACATCTGTAAATAACGTGTACCACGGCTAATGACCAAGGAATTATGCGTCCTGGTGCAGCACAAAGAGAAGCTCTAAAACAAGGAGGAAACGAGCACTGAAAAAAAGTTGTAGGAGGAAAAAACTAGCAGTAGATACTCCTTAGGAGATTTCTCTGGAGTCTGCAAATAGCAAAGTCTGTCTCAGGTGACACCCCAAAAGATGTAACACAATATATTCCCTCTGAGTGGCAGAAGTGTCTAGAAGCTGAGATATTGGAGAAATTTCTTCTCTTGCTGTTAGTAAGATCTTAGATAGAAAGATTGTATACCCAGAACTTTAATGTTTTCCACCAAAAGGGTAAAAAAGGAGGAAGATCAGGGTGAAGGTTTCTTAACAGCCAGAAACTGGCTGTGAAACCTCCTTCTTGGCAGCAGTGTAATTACTGACCTCAGTATTTCAGTCAAATGTAAAATCCACCTCTAATGCTGGCTTCCATTTAATTAAAAAAAAAAAGAAAAAAGTGTGGGCAGGGGTTATCTCAGTCATGTAAAAACTTCAATTTTTGTTGCTGGAGCTATTTGTATTCTTTGATCATAAAGTATGTACAAGTCTGTAAGGACTGAGACTCAGACTGTTGCTTTGCTTCCATTTGTTTCAGTATGCCAATTAACAGTCTCTTCCTTCCAAAAAAGCACAGGCAGCTGAGATGTCTGGCAATTGCATCAGGAAAAGCGCAACCTGGAGAAACATATTTCTGGGACTGCACTCTCTCTGTTTAGACTTGTTTTGTAAAAAAGCCTCACAAATGAACCCTTAAAAATCAGATGGCAAGAATATCTAGTGATCCTTCAGTTATGCATTAAAATAATCTTGTCCAGAAGGAAAGATGATAAAAATCATCGGGAAGCCTGATGTCTGGGCCTCTATCAGAAATCACATGTTAGTGTCCTCTGGTGACCTTTGCAAATACATGTGTGCAAATTGACCGTACGCATTCTTTAAAATCAATAGTACTGGCTGATAATACAGAAATGTGAGACTAATGGATGAAGAATTAAAATGCCAAACCAAAGGGTTAAAATTCATATTAATATGGACAGCTAAGGCCAAGTCATTCTGCAGAAATGAGGGCAGCAGGTCGCTTTGACAGTTTGTCTGTAGTTAATGGGAGTCTATTGACCCAACTGTGTGAAACCACAGTGAATATTGCGTATCACTTTATCATGTGGAAAAGCTGTGTTTATGGATTTCTGTTTCATCAGCAAGAGTGAAAAATCTTTTTTGAACCCTGTCCTTTTTATTTTTTCAGATCAATGTTTTCTCTTCATAAACTCGTATGGCAAGCATCTCAGTATATTTTTTAGTCTTCGAGATTTGGAGGTTTTGCTTGTGTAAAGAGGCTCACATCATGAGACCACCTCCAAAGGACCTCGTGTAAGTCAGCCCAGCAAGGAGCTGAGTCTGTGCAATACAAAATGTAGCTCCAAATATTGCCTGGGGGCACCTTCCATTGCTGCCACCCCAGCCCACCAATGTATTATTTGGCTGCGTTCAGTGCTTTTGTACACTGCAACCTGTTATCTTTCATACGTTAGCACCCTCGTGCTTGGTGAAACACAAAAGACCAATAGTTCATCTCTGCTGGTGAACTTCCATTGTATAAGATAAGTAAGAACAGGTGATATATACTGGTTTTATATAAATATCATAATAAGTTTCCATAGTTTGGACATGGTGTCCCTAGTCTCACATATCGCACAAATGTAGCATAAGAGAAAAGTCCTTTGGTGAAAAAATGGTAACAATAATGATTAAACAACAGACAGGAATGTTTTGAATTTCTATATAATTTGGATCAAGATCAGTCTACCTTCAGTTTTTACAGTATCAGTCTGATGTGTAGGAACTTATATTTTAACTCTATCAACTTGTGTGCAGATTCACTGAAAACAGTTCCGGAAAACCGGAATTTCTGACATGATTTTTTTTTTTAATTTTCAGCTTTTAAACCAGCCAAACCAGGAAACTTTGAATAGCCATAATGACCTGTTAAACATCAACAGAACAAGTGAAGTCCCCAAAATGTTCCAGTTAAACTTTACAGCCTATGAATTTAGTTTTAGTTATTTGAAAATAAGTATTTTAAGTATGTCATTAATTTTGGTATATTGTGATAGTGAAAGACAATGAAATGCTTCCACTTTTCCCCATTGAAAATTGCACTACATTCCTGAAAATAATGTTAAATTAAAACACTTATTTTTGGTAAAGAACTCTTCCTCTGAACATTTTTGCCTCTCTTTACTTGGAAGTATTTATAAAATGTTCCAAATTCCCAAGTTTGTTCTGCAAAGGCTAAATATGTGGGGAGGTGCATGGAACAGAAGAGGTTTTTAGTTTAGGAGAATTAGCCTCAGTAGAAAAAGGCTCTGCTCACTTCGACAGCTGCGAGCACTGGCATACACTGAGGTAAACATGTTTAAATTACATAATTTCCAGACCACTGATTTTTTTGCAACTAACTCCAGGGCAGTTCCCTTGAAAGAAAAACTCAAGGACAGATTTGTGATGCAACATTATTATATCTATTAAAAGATGCCAGAAACATTCTGCTCTGGCTCTGTATTAAACATATTGTCCCAATATGTAATTCTGCAAGTCTGCTGCTCCCTCCAACTGGACCAAATCGCAGCAGGCACTAATAACCTGGACTAACAATAGATGCATTTTCTTTGAATTTTGCATGTTTGTTTGTGGCATTTTTCCTACCAGAAATTATCTGAAGTTTTTTGTGTGGTTTATTTCTCTTTCATTTTCTGGTCTGACACCGAGAACAAAACAGTCAGTCAGTGCAGAAACCATTAATCTGCAGTATTGACAAGTACATGAAGTGTCAAAGGAAGTTAAAGATTTTTATCAACTTAAGCATGAAGTCAAATCCCAGCATTTCCGCCTGTGTTTTAAAAGGTGTGTTGACCTACACATGTGCTCCCCTTCCTTCCTTCCCAATTTACGTCTCTTCAAAATGGGGGAAGCGTCTGATTAAAACAAAAGGGGATTATCTCAGGGCCAGCTTCTGGCAGCCTCACTTCTCTTGGAGGGTGTCTTCCTTTTGGGTAGTCCTACAGAAACAAATCGTGTTGATTGAAGAGGAAGAACTACCCTAATTGAGTAAAGGTGTTGGGTTGGTGAGGTGTTTGTGAGGAATGCTTAGCAGATAATTGTTTACAATAGTCAATGTAGAAGAAATGTCAGTGGTCAGTGAGGTGGAAAACAGGATAGGAAAGGACAAAAGGATTTTTAAATTCAAAATTTAGGCAGCACAGAAAGATACATTCCTTGATTGATAGCTGGCATTATTATTTCAATTGTAACTTCAGTTTCTTCAAATAAAAAATGAAATATAGCACAAAAACCTCTTCCGATGTCATTGCGATCCTTACCCCATAAGGTGTGCATAGACAAAATGTACTCCAGGAATATTTGTCTTTGATTATCTGAAACTGGTATCTCTTGAGTTAGAAGTCATAGCGCTACTTGGTGAGGACACATATATCAATGTGCAAAAAAGGTAAGTCAGCGTAAATGGAGGAAACACTTTAGGTTTTCTAAGGTGGTTGAAACTACTCCTTAGTTGAAATATGGAAAACAAAATAATTTTGAGGCTTATTTCACCAGTAGCATTCTCAGAACATGGCATGGTAGCTTTGTTCTTCTTCAATTATATCAGTTTGCCATGGATGTACTCTCTTGACTTTTAAAAGCACAGACCAGTTGCAGTCTCCTGATCTCAAAGAGGGGTAGCTCAGAGGCTGGTGTTGGTGGTAGGCTTATCAGCGAGCTTCCAGGAATGAGAAGGACTGTGGACCTCTCCCCTGCTGCGTCAGGCCAGTGAGCAATCTCCTCCTGGAAGAGACACTTTAGGAGGCAGCAAGGCAGGAGCATTTTTTGGGGCAAGAACAAGATTTCAGGGCTCTGCTTGTCCTCTGTAGCTTCACACACTTTGAGAAGAGTCAGCATTAGCTCAAGCTGATACAATGTTAAGAGATCTTACAAAGCAATTTATTCCCTAACATGTAGCGAGGGCATTCTTTTGTGACTCATCAGTACTTCTGTAAGTACTGCTTGGCTATAGCAGAGACATGCACAAGATAATAAGAAAGGATTGAAAGAATTGCCACTCTTTCCCTCTAATAACTTGTTCTTAAGCTGGTGGGTGATCACATTCTTTGTTTCAGAGGGAGAGTACCAGAATGAACTTACAATTAATGAGAAAACATTATGGGACTCCTTCAAGAAAGCAACTTTAAGTTTCACACTTCTGTTATTTTATAAAGTATTAGCTTAAATAAGGATTTAGCAGAAAATCAAGATGCACTGCTCAGGGCCGCAGAAGATATGGGCAATAATGGAAGAATATTGGAGTATTGAATGAAATGAAACATCAATTCCAGAACTTTTCTTTTTCCTATCAGCTCAATTAGTGGTGAAGATGAAAATACCAATGGCAATAGTGAGACAAGAGCTGCCCTTGTGGAGGCTTATGTAGTCTAATGTTTCTTGCCAAGAGGACATTTCCAGTCCCATTTTCACATGGTAAAGCTTGTCAAAACGGTCTGAATAATTCCCCAAAGACGCTTCATTTCCCTGTAAGTGTCATGACAGCTTTGTGATAGATGCCTTCATTTTCATATAATAGTCAAAAGGGCAAGAATATTTTTTATTTCTTCTCAATGATCATAAGATTTTCAAAAGTCTTTGGAGTCCTGAAACTTCTCCCATTAAATTCAAGATGTTTTCTGACTCGCTTAAATGGAAGAAAGAAGTTAGGGCCACATAAAGCACTTTGGGAAATCCTACACTTCTTTTCATGCATTATTCAATCCCTTTTTGTGCTTATGCAAGCTCAAAGGGTGCAATACAAAATGCTCATATCCACACCCTTGTCAAAGAGTACTTAACAGCTAACCACCCTCTGCCAAAAAAATCTGAACTATGGCTTAATTTAAGAACCATTCAATTTTGTCATATTTCCTTATGGTAATTTTTAACAAAAGTAAATCACTACCGACAAACACCCCTTTAACAATGGTATATTAATTGAATTAAGATGGAGAATAAAGGAGACATTACTGGCAGTTAAGTGTGAGAAAGCATGTTCAACACTGAATAATTAATTTTCATTCCAAGATAAAAATGTTGCCCATCGATTTACAACCCCTTCTGGCTATAATGCCTTTTGGTGGAAACCTGATTCTTAATTATTGTCACAGGAATGCTAAGCTTGTCAAAAAGCTATTTCCATCGTGATGATCAGCCTTAACTGCTTGGAGCAATTTTTGTGCCATACTTAACAGCTGCTTCATCATTTGTTAGCTTTACAATTAAGCACTCTATTCCTACATGGCTCATAATCTCTACCGAAGAAAGAAACACGCATGCAAACACACACGTGCTTACATACAAGTGCATTCTCTCCTCAGAATAAAAGCAAAACAGCTGCCTGTCTGTCATCTTCTTTACTGTGCAGCAGAGTTCAAACATTTCTATGAAACGCTAGTGGAATATTTGAAGTGTTACACAGCATGTACAGATACTCTCAAAATAACACAGAACAAGGCTTCAAAGCATCACATCGGCATTTTCAGTTTATACAGTTCTGTCTGTCTCACCATATTTCTGTCAGCTAAATTCACTCTGCTCAGTGACGGAACTGAAAATAGATTGATTACACTATTAAAAAGAGAAATCGGAAACATGCTTCTCCCCAAAAACATTGCAGTGGTGTATTTATTATTCTGAAATGAGATGTTTGTAAATTTACCTTTCCTTGGTATAGATTTTGGTTTTCCCATGCAGCTGTTTTGTTCGGAGATTTTGTGAGAATGAGTGCTTTTTGCCTGGATGAGTTTAGCAGAAAGTAAAGAGGGAGGGATGTCAGCCGTCTCTTTCTTCTACAAAATAAGAAGGGAAAACAAATGAGGAAATTGGTCTTCCTCACCTGATGGCCTTAATTGCCAGGATGCCATTATCTCCTGTAAGTATTTTAGTTCTGTACATGCAAAAGCACACAAGAAAATTTGCTGGTTCATTGGTTCATGATGTAAATCAATTCAAACTTAATTTGAGATACTTCATTTAGACTTCTTGTTTGAACCAGTGATCTGTGGTAAATCTTGTTTGTGCAAAAGCAGAAACAGAAGTTAATAGATATAGAGTGCCAAATTCTGTTGCCAGACCAACCACTTTAACAAAGCTTTTACCTGCATATTTGACTAGTAATAAAGGATGTTTATAGAAAGGTATCTTGACAAGATATTTCAATACTATTTGCTGTCAAGTGAAAACCAGAATGTGTCTTTGTGAATTTGCTAAATTGAGAGTTGGGTGCATGTGTGAAATAACTCTGTTATCCAAGTGCAGTTTGGAAGCTTTTCAGGGGATACTTATTTATTACCAACAGGAACTGGCATTTATGATAAGATATTATGAACAACTATTCTTCATTAGAAACCTGATCTAGCAATGAAGCACTTGGTTAGCTCTATTGCTGAAACTATTCAATTTTTTGTTGTTTTGGAATATAAATACATTTTTATGTAGGATTTATATTGTATGTCTACCTTCTAAAATTAAAATACTGTCATCAGGTTTATTTGGGCAGGACACGATGGTGGAATGGAACAGGATAATTCAAGTCCCTTTTGCATGTATTGTATATATGAATGTCCTTCTTTACAGTTATAATGATGATAGGCTAACCGCAAAAGAATTTGTATTGTATTTTTAGGTTTTAAGAACTCCAGATGGAGAAAAGCATCCTTTAGAGCTAGGCAGTTTAAAAACATATAGCTTCACAAGAACCTGAATGGTACTTCTAACAATGTAGGCACTCTTGTTAATTTTTACTTTAACGTCATCAGCCTGCATGCAGAAAGAAACACATTTTCTACAGCCCTTCTGATGATTCACTGTACAGGGATACCAGCTGTGTCTAACAGTCCGGAGTTTCTCCACCACAAATTCAAAACAGACATATCTAAATTATTTTACTTCAGCTTACTTGACCTAAATAACTTAATTCTAAATGTATTTGAAGAATCTGAATGCTCTTGAACATTAAAATATCCAGTACTGAATATTGAAAGGATAAAGAATTCAAATAAAATCAATATGTTTTTGATTAGCCTTTTGTGCGCACCACTGAGACAGAAGGTGTCTAAGGCTAGCCGGTGGGATTCGCTAGTGGAAAACTGGGATTGCACGAAGGCCACAACTGTTTTGTGTTGGCCTAGAGGTTCAGTGAGCCTAAAGCATTTGCAAGACTTCTTCAAGGCCATTTCACAACCTGCACTGAGTCACTGGCTGAAGAGAAAGCTGCTATGTGTGCTCAGCCGCCTTTGCCCTGGATGGCAACAGGAGGTCCCACCTCAAGCACTCGAATGAGGGATGAACCCGGGCTGGTCTCAGCCTTGCCAGCAACTGCTGTTGCAGGGGAAAGAGATCATCCATAGCAGTGGAGTGGAAGGGAAATACCAGAGAGATGTACAGAGACAAACATCTACAAGGGCAGAAGATACTCCATAGAGCCATTGTATTTTTTTCTGTTGCTTTCTTTTTTCTTTTTTTTTCCTGTGAAATGATCTAAGGGAGAGAATGGGTTTGGTTTGACGCTGGGGCCAGGCAAACAGTGTGGCACCGTGGGAGGACCTCAGGGCTCTGCTTCCAGGTGCAGACTCGCTGGCATTTTCTGTAGTTACAGACTAGATGGGTTGAGCTCTGCATGCCTCTTGTTCTGTGTTTCCTGTCAAGAGGTTACTTTACCTGGGACAAGCTGCACCGGGTGCTGGTCACTACGCTTGTTGTAAGGGGTGGAATGGTCCGGGAACTACTCTCTGACTCTGGCACAAGCTAACCAGGCTCCTCTCCCAAGCTCTGTCTGGGCACGTTCTCTGTCTTGCCCTTCCAGGTTGTTACTCTTCAGACATGCTCTTCCTTTTGCTAAATAGAAAAGCTTTCCCCATTCTTTAGGATAACTGGCAAGAGGATTAAGGTCTTGGTTCTCTGGTCAGAAGAAAAGTTTTCCACACCTTTTTTAACAATTTTACATTAATCTCCAGTTTTGTAACTGAGTGCTATGATCACCTGTAGTCCTGAGTTCAACTTTCAGTCTGTCTTTGATTGTTCCTATCAGGTTTGATTACTAAATGCACTGCTTCTTTAAAGGGTTTAATGTTATTACCTTGCAAAAGATAGCAAGTTGTATGTGAGTTATTTACAGAATTGGGGCACGAGGCTAAAAACATTCTTATTGATTTGGTCAAAGCTGAGTCTATTCATATACTTGAGCCACAGAGGACTCCATCATATAATGTATTTGTACACGTCACATGGGCTGCTGTAAGCCATAAAAAAAAAAAAGAAAAAGAGAAAAGGTTTTATTTAGAGGGCTCATCTGACTTAAAGCATTTCTGTCATGCTTTGAAATGCTGAACCTGAGGCTCATGTGTGAGTCCAGCTGAGGATCTGGACCAGCATTTGGAATCTGTGGGACATGGTAGAAAAAGCAGTGAGTGAGAGTTTCTAGTTCTTGAATGCCTCTAGTCAGACACTGCTGTCAGCTATTACGGATGTAACATACTGAAATACATGGATTTACCTGCTAGCCCCAAAGAACAGAGGCATTCAGGTGTTGCTGTATATGGGCAAAAAGCATAGCCCACACCTCTAGTTGTAGGTGTAAACACATAAATGTTTTCTGTGTGTTTCTCCACAATGCACAGGTAAGTGCTATTATTCAGTAGTACTTTTCACTCAATATGAAAATAAAACATAAAATAGAATTCTAGAATACAAATAATTTCTACTCATGTGAGATTGAGAGCACAAAAAACCATTTACGGCATCAAGAAGTCAAGGAGTTCAAACACGAAGTGCTGCAGTATTGAAGTAACAGATGTGTTGAGATAATCCATACTCATGTAAAGGGATTTAGCTTGTCCTGAGATATTAGGCAGGGAAATATGGAAGAAGATGTTGCCTTGTACATCTCTTTTTTTCAACATATGTGAACATAAAATCGTTTGGGGTGAGTGCATAGGCAGAGATAAAGGGAGAAGGGAGGAAGATGTTACCTCTCTTTTTTTAGGATTTACAATAAGATAACAAATGTGAAGTTCAGGTGGATGGGACTCTGGGAAGTCTCTATCAATCAATCAGAGTCATCTCAAGCACAGAAGCTGGTAAGAAGGGACTTTAGCTGTGTAGGCATCTGCCAGGTAAGTAATGTGTCAGTATGCACTGAATGTCTGCCAGGTTCTTGGAAAGCATTTTGTCAATATTTTGATAAGGCAACCAGAGATATGTGTCTAGATTTGGGAGGAACAGCTAAAGGGTTGCTGAGAAGGGAGAAACTGTGAAATTATAAAGATTACAAGTTGTAGTAAAGGAGCATAAAGTCACAGCAAGAAAAGAAAAATGATTTTGGGAAGGAAAAGTCAATATTGCAGAGAGTTGGAAGGCTGGTATAAAGGAAAAAAAGGAATTGAAGATTGAAAAATGATTTTCAAAAAACAAGTGCGAATCATTCCTTGTGGAGGAAAGGTAGTGAATTTAGTGACAGGATGAGTGTATTAACATGTTGCTTATGAGATAAAAGATGTGGGTAATTTGGAGAGACTTCCCTAAGAAAAACACGTCAGAGGTGGGAGGAATAACAAAGCTGACGCACAGTAATTTCTGAGACTTTTCCAGGTAAATCTATGAGCACGTTTCTATCTGTGTCCTTAAGTTTCATTTCTAGCAGTGTTCTTTGTCTAGGCTCCAATCCTGGCAAAAAATAATTGAAATAAAATCTTACATTATATAATAAGAAAATTTTTAGCTGGAGGTTATGGCTTTTCCTCATAGGACTTCTTCTCTTGACTGACCCAGAGCTGACATTGCCCTTGGCATCAGAGTGCTACATACTACATCACCTTCAGATCTGTTTTCAGGCCACCTTCTTTCACTGACTTACTCTAATACAAATACAGAACCACTTAGTTCTGCCCAGGCACGTGCTGCTTTTCTGCCTTTTAGAGTCCCAGCTGGGAAGATGTTTTATAAATTTAGCTCAGGCTGGGGTGGTGGAAATCGCTGTCAACAGCCATCCTGCTGCTTCTCCTTCACGAAGGCAGCCTGCGTGGGAAAGGGCTGGCATTACCATGGCAAAACCAGAGGCTGAGACCTGCAGCACTCAAGCAGAGTTTTGTCATTGTGTGGGACAACCAAGCACCACCACTTAGTTGTTCCTTTCTTTCTGCTGGAAATATGAGACAGCATATCTATAAAGTTTGTCAAAACTGAACGTTAAAGTGTACATGTTTCTTCCTCGAGGAGAGATAAGGAGGAGGCTGAAAGACTCATGAAAGGTTTTGCTCACATTATCTAATACACTCCTGGAAAGGGCTTATATACCTCAGTAATGAAGAAAGCAGAATTGTTATTTCTTAGGTTTGTATTATGTCCTTACTTATTTGTTCTTATTTTGACTTTTTATGAGAACTCAGTTTGTCTTCCAAATTTTGCCCACAATCTCTCATGTCTCCCCTTCTGTTCTAATTGCTAAGACCTTTATGCTGCTGCGATCTTTCTTTAAACAGCCTTTGTTTGATGTAATGTAACCTGAGAGCTCAGCCACCATGTTCAGTGGTAAGGAATTTTTTGCAGCAAAGGTGACAAGCTGTTGCTTCTTTTGGATTTCTCTCTTCCTCTTCTTTATTTAATTGTAGGGTGAAGTATCATACTTGCAGAAGTGGAAATAAAAGACCTAGGATTGTACGTGGCTTGATTATGTGTCTTTTTCTGCACTACAGAACGTATCATCTGCTAATACAAAGGGTGAATTTACCTCAGTCAAAGGAATGTGATTTCTGGGATCTCAACTCAATTTACTGCTGTCTTTTGGCTCCCATCCAGGGAAGCATTAAGGAATATGCTTAATTGTAAGCATGTGAACAAATGAGAAGTCCTATTGATTTGCTTATCGTTCTAGTTGTGCCTAAGTGCTGTGCTTGGTCAGTGCTCTAATTCTACTTTTAAAAAGGACAATTTCTTCTTTCTGCCGAGTCTTAGACACAATAGAGAAAATCCTCAGTACAAAGAAAATGTTTGCTGGCCTCAGAGAGAGGTGGTGAGTGCTGAATTGGGCTGACAGAAAGAACTGCAGAGGCAGAAAGTAGAAAATTATTAAAAAATACAAGGACTAATAGGAGGTCAGGGAGAAAGCGAAGAGGGAGATGGAGTAATGAACAGTCACCTACTACCTGAGTCTGTCAGGACACTCTGGCAGGTCTCATTGCAGGGGGATTGTATAACAGTGATCGTGGAAGTCCTGGAAGTCCCCGATGTACAAGAGAAATAGAAAGGCAACAGCATCCTTTGGAAGGGAATCAGGTGTTTTTAAGGCTCACTATCTGAGAGTTGCCACAGGGCTGCAATGGGCTCTGTCAGGCTTGCCTTGAGTATCCGGTGTTGGAGGATTTAGTTGTTTTTGTCATAATGTTTGAAAACCCTGATAAACAGAGGGTTAGGGCAAGAGGCCCACAATAGGTGTAATTTAATAAATTGCACATATTTTGGGGGCCCTATAGGGTCCTCCTATACCTGAAAGAGGTTAACCAGACATCTATACAGACAGTCAGGAACCATGCATACTGTAATCTATGCAGGTCCTATGCACTTCTGCTCAGCTGCATGACCTCAGTGGCATGCACCGCAAAAGGATATTAGCAATTTCAAGAAACTAAGCTCAGACCATCCAAAACTGATACAGAATATTCGCCACTACTGCAGTCTAGTTGGGATTGTCCCTTGTACAGCTGAATTAACTCCTTATTGGTGTATGGTGTTATTAAGAGCTACACAGAATAAGCTTTTGCTGTGATTGCCTTCAGCATTTAGAAAAATGAAACAGTGTGCAAAGCCGATAATCAAGATGCTAGGACTGTTAAACAAGAATAAATAGAGTATAATAAACAACAGAAGTCATTCTCATGGGCAAACATCACAGGAAATTTCCTCTCCATGTCCCCCTCATTTTATAACCCAAACCCAAACCCAAACAGCTACTATACTTTTTCATAAGCAAGTGACGTCTTGTTATCTTCCCAGGCATTTCTTTTAATATTATCCTTATATAAGGCCATTACTCCCTTGACTCTAAGGTGTATTCAAACAGAATAATAAGCAGTTTAATTATACACTCCCATTCTCTACCTAGGTGAAAATAATTTTTAATATTTCAGGAGTGTATGAAAGTGTTAGCTAACACCAGCAGCACCATATTTCTGAGTTATACATGAACACATCCAGATGCAGATTCATTGTTTTTGAGTGATTACATGCACACACACACAAAAAACATGGGAGAGAGGACAGAAACATAAAAATGTGAAGTGAAGCCACAAATAAATGCATTACTTTGCACAACTGCAAGTGGACAGCAGAGTCAGGAATGGGTTCTCTTAGAAATTTTGACTGAAAGGGTTTTGAAGATTTGGCTGAAGAAACCCTAGTTACAGGCATTCGTTTTTAATGAATCTTGCAATACTGTTGAAACTTCAGAAAATGAGAAAAATGTTGATTTTGAGCTAATATTTTAAAAGAGTAAGCGGGGAATCTTGATCACTAATGGGTGTTTAGCCCAGAGTTACTTGCAGGGAAAACAGTGTAAATGCTGATGTAAAATACAATCAATGAATGAATAAAAGAAAGGAGTATAATCAATGTTAGTCAACACTGCTTTGTGGAAATAGGTCCTGAGAGGTGTACCATTTTGCCAAGTTCAAATGTATATGTATGATCAACCTCTGCTAAGATGAGTATACTCTGATTTTTAAAGGCATTTGATCTACTAAAGCATGATGGTCTGATGAAAGACCAAATACTCTTTAGAAATGATAAAATGTGAACTAAATGGACTGTGAACTAACAGGTCACAAAAAGGAAGTGTCAATTGAAAAGGAGAAACAATTAGATTGAGTATCTAAAACCAGAAGAAGTTTTAATTCAGTTTAACATTTTGTCAGGGTAAATATAGATATAGAATGATTGTTGAAAACTTCTGTGGATCATGCAAAGATTTACAAAATGGAAAAGAAATTAATTAGAAGAGAGAGATGTAGCCTGGTAGTTTGCCCTGCATCACTTGGTAAAATGACTCATACCAAAGACCTCTAAATAAAGTCAAAAGCAAAACTAGGAACTGGAATGCAAGATACAGGACAGGAGGCTGTGTCCTAGAAAGGCATGACTATTAAGATTAGAGGGCAAAGTTAGTCCGAAACAAGAGGAAAGATCCAAAGATGGTGAGCAGGCGTTGGGAGATGGCTTCCCCGTGTGATTTCGATGAGACTAGTCCTGGTGGAATACCACATCTTGCTCCAGGATCATCACTTTAAAGAAGATGTGGGCATCTGAAAAATGTGGGTGGGTTTTAAAAGAAAAAAAGGACCATAAAAATGATTCTAGGGCTGAAAAGATTGTGTTACAATGAAAGCCTTATAAGATACTGCCAAAAATAAAATTTAGAAGGGACATGACGGCAATTTCTAAGAAACTGCATGAATTGGTATTGGTGCTTGCTAAGCAATTTTCTTATTTGGTAACAAGATCAGAAGCAAACAAATCAAAAGAACTAAGGAATATTTTTTAACAGTAAAGAAAAATGAACCATTAAGCAAACTGACCACAGAAAGCAACGACCATGGCAAAAACATGAGAGTCCACAGCTCTGAGTATTCAAGATGAGATCTGTCCTAAAATGCTGAGTTCTTTAACCAAATGTGAATAATTGGATAACTAATTACAAATTGGGTAGCTAAATGCAAACAATCACATGGAATCAAGTGATACGTTATATATGGTCCAAATTGTGTCCTTGTAGTGGCTTTGGCCTCTGCCATGAGTGCTAGTGCAATGGTACTATTTCACTTGGATATGACAATTGACCTGTTTTTAAATTTGGAAATAAATTTAGAAGAAAATTTAGAAAGGGACTCATTTCTGTTTTCACTGAAATTTAAAATACTCTGGGAATATTTGTGAAGAGCCCTATTTCAGTGTTTATTCTTCACATCAAATTTCTAGTCTCTTCTATTAGTTGATATTGATATTTTTATTGATATTTATGTTATTTTGTGTATAGTTAGGAACCTAAGGACAAATGTCCGAATTCTTTTGGGCTATATTGCTTTAAGATGAAATATTTTTTCTAAGAGCAGCTTCCTTTCAACTGTGTAATCTCTTAATCAAGGAGACAGACTCCTCTTAAATTAGAGTGTCTGATTTGCAGGGTGAAGTTTCTGTTGTCTGTAGAAGATATGGCAAGTAATCAGTACCTCTATAACTGGCCTGGAGATAGAACTAATACAATAATTTGCCTTTCTTTGGTCTTTTAAATGGTATCTTAATGCTAGCGCAGGCACCACAAACACAACCTCTGGGCTTGTGATTACTAGCAGTGTTTTGAAAACCAGATATTTTTCATTCTGAACAGCTATCGAACTTTAGTCCGAGGTCTATTTGCCCAGCTGAAGATTTTGCTTTTTTATCAGAAGGATAAACCTTGTGTCAGTGTAATGGACTGTGTCAAATGTGGTCTGACACACACTAAGTAAGGAATAATACTCTCCAGGGCATGCCTCCAGTACCTGAGAAATAAGATATATTGTAGGAAACATGCCCTGAAGTATAGGATTTTAATCACAGACAAAAGATAAATTTTCTGGATAAAATCAAAGGTGAATGAAATGGTTCAATGTTTTTAAAATCCTCCTTTGGGATAAATGAAAACATCTTTCATCCTTTTCAGGTCAGAGACTCATTTGGTTGAGAATCAGCTTAACTTAAATCAGTAAGACTGTGCCAGTTTTCATCAGTTGATAACCTTGTTTGTCTTTTTCATTGATTGAATTTGGTTTCACGTATGAAAGGAGCCAAACTGGTAACAATTCATCTCTTTTTGGTCCTGACTTTTGTATTAATTTACAAGAAGATTAAAAATCTTCAATTTGAATTAAATTTTTAACTCAGGAATGTAGTTCTGCATGTCTCAGTCTAAGGGCCAGATTGCCCAAGGTTGATTGCTCAAGATGACCAAAATTTGTGAATTTTGAAAGAACCTTAACAAACTCTTCTCCAGAGGACTGAGATACTTACCTTGCCATAACAACTTTCTCTGTCCTACTGGCTGGATATTTGTATCTTGTCCTACTTGCTGGGTATCCATATCTTAATTTTCCTGAATACCTTTGAAAAGTGTTGTCCCAAGGATATTTCTCAAAAGGATTTAAGTACCCACTTCTTCATGTTTTTTATTTCTGTGTTGTTTACCATTCTAAAATAAAAATGTGTAGTTCAACAGTTAGGGGCTGAGAATAAATATTTAGGGCACAAAGTTTTAACTATGCTTTAGGACTTAGATAGGCACCTATGTTCTGAAGACTTTCATGAGGTTTGGCACCTTACTTATCTAGGCTCCACTGAAAATCTTTGCCCCAGGAAAACAGTATTAAATAATGTTATGTTTAATCAGGAAACTACCAGCTGGAGAATGGGCTGAAATCACAATGCATCTCACCTCTTCAGGATGCTGAAGGAATACCAGTTAAAGCTTTCAACAGCACCTTGGTTGCTAAACAACCTTTTTTTCTGCTGTCCTGACCTGCTGCCTTCAACTACTAAGTTTGACTATAACCTTCTTCTTGAAATATAAATATCCTTTATTTCCATACAGTCTTCTAAAGAAAAATATTTTTTTCCTCTATCAAATTCTTGTTTCATACCTTGTAGCAGATTTAAATTAAATCTGTCAATAACTTTATTATACTTTCATTGGTGTTAATTTACATGGTGGATAGCTAGTTACAGCTATACAGCTATTAGGACAAATGAGCATCATGCTGCGTGTGCTGTACTTGGAGATGCCTTTGACGGTGCTGGGAATTGCAGATCTGTGTGTGAAGCAGAATTCTCTCTTGGAGATATTGATTAGTTTGCTGTGAAACCTCCTAAATTGCTAAATGCAAGGTGCTTATAACCACAGAGCCAGAAGTAACCCTGATTTTCTACCTGTTGATATGGCAATACCTGTTCCTGTGAAGATCATGTGTCACAGGTCACCTCAGACAGCCTTGCAGCACTCCTTTCACTTAAATTCTCTCATACAGCAGAGCACAATCTTTCTTTGATGCATTTTCAACACATTATCCTTCTGTTGGGGTAGTTCATGGCCAAGATATGTGTGTGTGAAGCGTTGCTTTTAAGCACCAACCCTGAAATACAAGAGTCTGGTTGCTGAAATTCACAAACCTGAATGTTGAGTGTCTGGCAGTGTCCCTATGTGGTGGTGACTTGACCAGTTATTTTAACTCTGAACTGACCCCAAGTTTACAGCTTCTGCTTTCAGTTGGGCTGTTCTGGCCAGAGCGTACCGGTACAGTCCTACAGAGGAGGAATGGGCTGGTGTTCCCAGCCCAGGACTGTGGAGCAGGCCATGAGAGGAAGCCCTGGAGACCTCAAGGCTGCTCTGAGCTGCCCAGTGATTTCCCAACCCTGTGCTGCTGCCGTGGCACTGGGCAATTCTGGCTTGGTGAGAACCTGTGTAGCTCCAGTGCTGCACTGGAACAGTGGATGATGGGAACTAGGGGAGAAAGTGCAAAAGTGTCCTAAAGCTTCTTCTCCTTTCTCCTCCCACAGATTCCTTTCCTGACCTTGAAAATGATTTAGCAGCTTTTTAGATCAGTAATTAACACTATGAATCCAAGAATTTGCATCTTATTTCTCAGTGGCCAATACATACCTCACGCTAACGTTTGTTTTCACTCCTCAAAGTATGTCTCACAAGACCCAAAAATCTGTTACTTCTTTCCAGTTATCCTGTTTTACCAAATGAGGGGCAGAAACATCTATACAAGGGGCACTGCCAGCACAGAAAGAGACAGGTATGGAGGTAATGAGGCCCTTTTCATCTAAGCCTTTCCTTGGATGGTGTTAGAGACACAAGTTGCCTGATGCGTTCTAAAATAATGCTCCAAATGACATCATGAAGAACTCAAAAGGATCTGTACGTATCATCTGCGTTCAGGAAAATCTTCAGTGAAAATCACTTACAGCTCTCTCTCTCTTTGAGCAGCACACTCACATGATCCGAAAGGAGTGTCTTAATTATGGTAATTATAGGATTTAAAATTCATTAAATAAAATATTGAGGCTATTCAAACTCAGATTTTTGAAGGATTATAGTGTTTGACAACACTATGAAAGGTTTAAGTGCGTAGTTTAACTGCCAGAATTGGTTTGTGTTTTGCCCTCATTACTCAGCATGAAAAACATGTTTTAAGTGGAATCTGCAGCCCACTTTCAACTGTCAGTCCAAATATGTCTGTTTGCAAGCTGAGAAATTAGCACAGCACATGATGCTCTGGTGACACCCATCAAGCAAGAACAACTCGTTGGTTTTGGCATAACTATTTTCACTCCATCTCACATCCAGTTCATGGATTTCTATGGTTTGCTTTAAAAAAAAAAACAACAAAAAGGAGCCCTGTTCTGAAGGCTGGACAAGTCAGATGAAGTCAGAAGTAAAAGATGACACCTGGCTTTCAGACTCTGTCTTTCTGGCCACTGACTGTGTCACAGTGCCGTGGGGCTGGTAGGAGGCAGATATTGGCTTTTCCTCACCTCCATCCCCAGGCAGCCTCTAGCCAGTACAGTGCTATTGTATTTTCATAGCTCCTGCTGTTTGTTAGGCAAAATCGAAGGACAGAGAGAAAAAGCAAAATCCGTCTGTGCTTAAATGTTTTCCCAGAACAGTTTCTTGTTCATGGAGAAAATAACCCTCAGAGGTGGGTCATACGCTCCCAGAGGGTCAGCCTGGTGCTGAGGATTGGTTTATCCTTAATGTCACAGGTGTGCACTGAGTAGTCCAGGGAAATGCTCAGCTGTCCCGATACTCCTGTAAGGCAAAGAGGCTCTGTTCATGGCCTTGTACAAACTGCATGCTTCTCCCCTTAATATTTCAGCCTCTCCCCTCCACTCAGTGCTGCTCTTTCATGCCTCAGCTCTGACTCACTGTAAAATACTCACATTCAGCTTGCAAAGGGAAAGTTTGACCTTGGTGGCACTGGTATTCCACTGCCTAGGGACCTTTTCAATTAGTCCTGCTACTCTATGCCTCATTTCATTGAAGTGTATATGATGTCCATGTACATCAGGAAGCCAGTGACTGAGTCCATTGATGTAAATGAATCCATACTGATATAAAACTGGTGCACGTAAGACCAGAATTAGGTTCTTAACTGTCAAAAATAGAACATTAGACTTACTTACATTTATCATAGATATCTTTGTGGCTAAGGAGGTTTTATTTCTTTGCAGTACTCATCCATCACAATAGCCAGACAGAGTGAGGCTAGATCTGGTTTATGACCACTATATTTAAGATCAACCCATCTTTCTTAAGCAGAGCGTAAGAAGAAAATGTTTAATACCTACCTACAGGTTACTTTGCAACACAAAGCTAAGGACGGTTCAGATTCAGAAGAGTGCTTTAAAATGCTTTGTGTCCTCCCATCAAAGTCTTTTCATTTGAGTCTTGAGTATTACAACTTGGGTCCTGGACCTCCACGAATTCTAGACCCACACTCAGGACCAGAGCCCTATTTGATGCTGCATGGATATAAAAAGCAATGGGTTTGAAATGTGCAGCAAAGCCTCTGATAATGCTAATGCCCACAAGAAAGCCACTCCTGGGAACTAACCTTATGTTAGCAATGTATGGCACTAGTTGCTTAGGTGTGGCACAACTGTGTACATACAAACTGAGCATGCTTGGAAAATGTGACTTATCACAAGAATGGTATGGCATGTCAACACAGCGCCAAAGCATGGCATTGGCTAGACAATAAGTAGCAGAAAGCATTCTTGAATATTTTTACAGATTTTTAGACAAGTATACTATCAAACTTATTGAAAAAGAACTTATTTCTTCTAGAAAAACCCAAGAGAGTGATGAATTTCACTAGGGATATGCAGAACAGCTCTTCAAACTGAACACTGCATTATCACTTTTATGTAGGCTGATGAACTTTCCTGAAATCGTCTGTCATGTATATAATGCTGTGCTTATTTCTATGAAAGCGTATAGAGAAAGGAAGCTGCTCATCAGATTATTATCTCACCACTTTTCCAAAGAGGAGTCCACATAAGAAGAAAGAAAATTGATGTTCTGTCTATAACGATCCCATAGTTCACAGGTGAACATGAGCTCAAGTTTGCAGCACTGTGTCTTGGTCCAACTATGCCCATCCCCTCTGTTGGTAGCATTTGGGTTCCCTCCCCTATTCCTGGATCTCTTTGGGTAACAGACTCAACTCTGCCCTTATCCAGGGGCTGACCAACACAAAAGTGATGTGAGGGATCAGGGAGTGTGGTCAAGGTATGAGCCCAGCTTTGGGGCTGCCAGAGCACCAGGAGGCATGGAAGAAATGGGAAATAATTTTCTCCAACCAGGAGAGGGCAGAAACTTCATTGTGCAGTAGCATGAAATCATATGTGTGTATCCACAGGCAAAACTCATGCCTGATTTCCTGAAACACTTAACATTTACTGCATATATAAGTAATGGAGAACCATTTTTTTGGTAATCCTCATGTTCAATTGAATACTTTCTTGAAAGACTGCAACCACAGATCCATTCTCCTGCTCTTCATTTTTACATCTATTCCATGCCAGGTACCTTTTATAACCCATCTGCTTCCTACCAGATCGGTAATTTTGTTTTATTTTCTGGCAGACAGGTCCTCAGAAGCATTGCCAAAAATATCCTAAGTCCCAAGTTATTTTTAAAAGGTGCAAAAGTGGAGAAAAATCAAAGTGAATCCAAGGTAAGTAGTTTGCATTCCTTTCTAATTTCAAATTCTGTAATAGCTCAATAGTAGGGTAAAAATACTGAAAGCTAATCAGAGTTCAGAGCAGATATTTTCCATTTGAAAAGAAATAAAAAAATTAAACTATTGGAAATTGCCTCATTTCAGGAAAGAGCAGAAGGCCCACCTTCTTTCAAAAATATCAAGGATAGTCCTTCATTGTATTGGCATCTTAAGGAGGATTGAGAGAGCATATGAGCTTTTGTAACTGGTATTGAAATACTAGTTTAGGTTTATAAGTTGTCATGCTGAACTCAAACCCAACTGAATTGCTGCTAATGGGTGAAATGACGGTCTCTTCAGTTTGCAGTAGACAGATGTCAACATTGCAGCTGGAGCTAATCAGAAGTTGTCATCATGACTGGAAGTAACTGAAAATTTTCTTGAAGGTAGATAGTTCTGAACGGACACAAAAACTAATTCATTCTCTCACACTTAATATCTCATTTCTCCAAGCTAATGAGAAAGAGAGCAGAAGTTCCATTTCACAGGACATTGGGCAATTTTGGCATTTGTCTTCATGTGGATTCCAAACAGAACTTGAAAATGTCAACATTTTCAGTGTAAACAAAATAAATAATTTACTCTCAGTGGAAATGTTTCATTTTGACAAAATCTAAACGTACAAATTCTTTTTCACTCCTTTTCAGTTATACTGGAAAAGTATTGGGATACAGTATCATTCCTATATTTCATTCCTATGACAAAAACCAGAACTACTTCATTCTAAGGCTGTTGAAAAATGAACTTCCTCCGTCTTCCTGCCCTCAAATAAACCTCTGCTGGAGTTAATGCAACTTCAGGGAGAGGGTTGACTTAACCAAGTAGAATTCTCTTGTTAGAAAATGTCTCTGTCAATATTTTCCAGACTGCAAATCTCCTTTGAGAAACTTTAGCAATGCTCCATGGGCAGGTATGTAAGGATGTTATTTATAGCACCATTTATGCTACTTTGAGACCTGTGGGTAGGTCACCACTTTGGTTTCAAGTTCTTGTAAACGAACGGACGACTCAAACACATTAAAAAATCCTTCCCAAAAGCCAGGTTACAGTTATGAGTCATAGATTTTTTAAGCCACCCAAACAAATAATATGGTTAGTTATTTTAAATTTTAATTATCTTTAATATGCTTGGGATAATTTGGATAGGTTGTATACTTCTTACACTCCACCTGCTCACTCTATACAAGCATGGACTACACGCGTGCCTTTCAGTGTTTCTTGTACTTGCTTTTAAAGATTACTCCTTGAAAAAATGAAAGCTTTAAGAAACAACTAAAACTTGCCCTCACTGGAAAAGAAAGTAAATTTTATGAGTATTAGAAATATTAGACCTTCAAATAACAAAGAAATACTCTCTAAAACAAATTTCTGTGGGAATAATTTTCAAATTTACTCAGTCTAACTAGCTTTGAGACCTGACTAAGAACTGTGAAGTGGACAGAGGGATTCTGCTCCACGTACTGCTTAGTGATCGCAAAATCAAACATGATCACATAATTTCAGTGGTGTATCTATTAGGGTTCGTGTCATTAAAACGTGTTTTAGCCATGATGGTCTAAGGACATAAATAAGAGAAGTTCCTTCAGGAATGTTCACACTTTCATTAGTCTAATTGCTATTGTTGGGAAAAGGATGCTTGTTGAAACTGAAGACAAATCTTTGGGAACTGAAGGAGGGACAGTATGTTTTGCAACTTGTCTGTTTTTTTCCATCTGCGTTTGGTAAAATAAAAAGCAAGCCTCTCTCCCTACAGACCTAACTTACCAACCTCCTTTATATGACTTTAACCAAAATCTAATTTTTTAAGAACTAAGTTTAACTAGTTGCATTTATGGACACTATTCAGATGAAAATGAGAACATATTTTGATTTAAGGAATAATTTGTGATGGTGATCACTATGAGCTTTATATCACCATTGGTACCAAAGAATACGACCTCTTTGTTTGAAAGTATAATTCAGAATAAAAAGTGCATGAGAAATTTTTTTTTGTCTTCTTTCTGGCTCCTGTTCTGTGTTGTAACTTGGGGAGCTCTGCAGAAAATCATAAATGAAAGTTTGATTTTATCAGAGGAATGGGAGATTTGTCATGTACATCCCCAAGGATAAAATTCCATCTCACTTAAAAGAAAATTAATTTCTTTCCTGGGTTTTTTAAAAAACATTATTGCCTACTCAAGCTTCTGTTCAGGCAACAATAAAAGGTGGCTAAATATTGTCTAGAGTCTTCAAATCTAAGTGCTGCAATGTCTCTTCTCTCAAGCTGCCTTTCAATAAGTGGCATTTCTACCACTTTGCCAAGCAAACCAGTGCAGAGAGGGTCTGCAGATACATAAAAATATTGTACACTTGCCAGGTGGCTCGATTTTGTTGTTAGAACCACAGCCCCTCTCTATTTAAACTCCTGGGATCTAATAGCATGGAATAACACAATCCATTTTGGTAATGATATCAGAATTTGACCTGGAATCTGCTCAGGGACTACACATTCACGTATCTTCATAAGTCTGTGGGTTTTTATTTCAGTCTCACACTAATTCTTTGTATCTCTTACAACGATAAGCAAAAAGACAGAAATATCAAATAGCTCTCCATGAGCAGATTTATGTGACTTCTATGGCCTCAAAGTCTTTTCTCTGTCCATGTGTAACAAGTTAAATAAGAAATTTAAAAGGAAAAGGAACACTTACAAATGCCCTGTTGAGGCTCAGTCTAGTTTTTCCCCTCTATCATCTGCCTTTTCCAGAATGATTCCTGAGGGGGGAAAAAAGCACTTAAAATACACTCTTGGTCCTGACCCAAGTCCCACTGCTTCCTCATTCTGCAGATAATCAAGACAAAACCCACTTAAATAGGCTTTTTGGGACAATTCATGCATCTCCTTTCTCTCATGTACCTTTATGCTCCAAGAGGTAAAGGTGCTTGAAAGGAACGTTTTTTTTTTTATCCTCAGCTCAGTTTCCCTCTCTCTCTGCCGCTCGTGTTTTCAGTTGGTTGGGGGGTTTCCGCAAGTCTCCTCCTCCCTGACAAAATAAATCTCACAGCGTATGATATCATGCTAAAGATCCTGAACTGAATGTTACCTTATGGCTTCCATTGCATTAACGATTGCTGCATGGAGGACATACAGACTTTGCAATGACCTGGTAAAGCAGATGGCACGTAATATTCTGTTTCCTCTTTACAGCAAAGATATATCAGGATTTTCAAAATATTTAGATTACTCTTCACTATACACTGAACCAGTGGCCAGGAGCAAGTTCAAATTTGTGAAATCATATAAAGGTCGAGATTTTCTAAGTGCTCTCCTGTAGTGATGGTGAAAGGTGAGGCAAACAGCACAACACAGAGGCTGGTTGCAGCACTCTGGAATTCCCTTCAGT
Source organism: Steatornis caripensis (assembly GCA_013398225.1). NCBI lineage: Eukaryota > Metazoa > Chordata > Aves > Caprimulgiformes > Steatornithidae > Steatornis > Steatornis caripensis. The sequence continues at coordinate 215,305 of VZSC01002046.1, read as the reverse complement.
TGCTGTAGCAAAGGCATCTGCCATCGCTGAAGTGCCTTCAGGTATTCTGCACCCCCTCCAGCTGCCATTCCAAAAGAGTCCAAGACTCTGTAGGTTGTCTGCATCCCATCTGCCGGCACATTGCTTGTCCCAAATACTCTTGGGGCATTTAGGGGCATAAGATATTTGGGCAACCTCACAGAGCTCTGAGCTGTTTCCATCTGTCTCTGGAGCATCAAACTCTTCTTTGCAAAGGGGAGCTCAGATAAATATGGCTAAGAAGTAAGAAGAAATCCCACTTTCTCCTGCTTATGGTTACTTAAGAAAAAAGGGAGAGAAAATTAGGAAGTACCACCAGAAATAAAGCTTTGCAGAAAAATTGGATCGTCAGCCATTGGTGTTAGGAAGAAAATTGAATATGTTCAGTCAATTTTGTCCTTTCCATCACAGTATTTTTAAGCAAAATTCTTTTTTTAACTTAAAAAAACAGTTGCAGACAATTTCCAATCTAATCAAAACCATAATCAATCTAATCCAATCTAACCAATAAGCAGAAATGCTCCATACCAAATTCACAGACCCAAGAATTCCTGTTTTATTAGAGTTTCCACTGAAAACAGTGCTTTAGAACCAGCAGTACCAAAGGGAGCATGTCCGTGCTAGTCTGCCTCACTGGAAGGAGGCAGATCTGAAGGAAACTGTATGTGAGAGAAACATCTCTATGGCGGGGAAAGACTAGGCAGCAGTGAACCATGCTGTGGGAGTGAGACTTAAACAGCCATGAGCCCTTGCTTTGAGAGACGTGCAAAGTGGCACTGTCATCAACACAGGACCAGGGTGGTTTAACACCAAACTATCCTCACTTATGGCTTCAATTAAGGAATTGCTAGCTGATTGGAAGGGTAGGTGTTTGTTCTCAGTATAAAGCAGCTCTAACAGAAGAACACAAGGACACAAGGAGCTTGCTAAAGCTGCAAGGAAAACTGTCGCCACAGTCACGTATTCCTTTTTCTCATGGGTGCCCAGAGCAATCTTTGGGACATATGTCCAGGTAAGATATGTGCACGGAGTGCTTAGCAGAGCCACTGTATCCCAGATTTCTATTGCTACAACAGGCAGAACAAAACAGCTCCCATTGATTTTAACAGAGGCGGTTGGGGTCCTAATGAGTATATCTTGCACAGCAGCTCTGGCTCTGTACCAGCAATGTGAATGTTAAGAATTATGTGTATGTGAAAGGGGGTAGTTTGTCATGTATTTCTGGAAAGTAGTTTAAAAACTTGGCTTTAATAATGGGCACGTTGACAGCAACTGGGCTTTGCTGGCCAAGACCCTCAGATATCAACCACTCTAGCATCAGAACTATTTTGACGTCAAAACAAAACAGGCTATTTACTTTTTGAAGTTAAATTAAATCCAGAGAGTATGATGCTGTTACAGAGCTGGAGTCCTAGGCCATTTCATCCAAATGAGCTGAGCAAGGTATAAGTTAAGAACAACTCCATAAAATGCAGGGGTCAGGTTTCATTTCTGTGGAAATCAAGAGCAATATCAGTTAAAAAAAAGTGTGTATCAGACCAGCGATGCTAAAGAAGAGCAACATTGGAGAATTTAAAATGCAGAATACATTTCAAACTTATTTACTTTTCACTTCTCATCATTGCAAATGAGATTGTTGGCAACTAATTAATTATTCATATATTGGTGTCATAAAATATTATTCTTTACAGTGATTTAAATCGGTTAAATAATGCCACTTCAAGTTTAGGTGGGAGGATTCTCCTGCCCTGTGGTGGGCTCAGAAGGTTTCCTTGGGGATTGCCAAGAGATCTGGGGAAAAGAAAGTACCCTGGAGAGGAAGAGCCAGGGCAGATGTCCTGCTGCTTCTGTTCCCCTTCCCAGAACATCTTTATCTTCCTCATCTGATGGAGGCATCATCCTGCCTGTCCCTATGCTGTTTGCTTTTTCCCCTTCCAGGTGCTCTCCCCGCTTGCTTTGATGAAGTTGTCCCTGATCTCCTGTGTCCTCAAGTGTTCGCGCATCCCCTGGCACACAGACTTCCGCTGGACTGCCTGCCAGGGCCCTTGCCTTCCCTGCAGTCTGTTCTTCCTGGAGAAACATGCTGGGTTTATACAAGGTGATCGTTGGGCCACTCGATCTTCTCACTTGGCCTGATCTTGGCATGCAGGCAGTGAGTGCACAGTGGTCAACTGCATTGACTGAGCATATCTACTCTGGGGGCCCATGTGGTGGGAACCAGAAGAGCTCTGGACCCGAGCTGGCTCCAGGAACGTGCTGTTTGTGCCGTTGCTCCTCCGCTCAGGCAGAGTGACTCCCCTCAGACATCCCCTGGGATCCACTTCTCGCCCTTCCCATGGGCAGAAATTTCTCCTCCAGACTCGCTCCCCTCTCGAGATGGGCAAAATTTCCTCTGAGGGCTCTGAGACCCCATCTTGAACCAGTGCCCCTGGAAACAGAGGGCTGTCTTCTTGCTGGAGACTGAGGAGGGGGCTCCCCCTGCCAACCCTGGCATTGCCTTAGCACTGGGCAGACACTGCCAATGGGGATTTTTTATCCTGGGATTTGGACTGGCTTGAATCCACCCTGAAAAGCTGTCTCTAATACAGATCATTTGTGAATTACTGTGTGCTAAGTATGTATCAACTTAGACACTAGAAGAGGCCAACCCTTTCCTTAAAGAATTAAATTTAAGAGAAAATCATAATCTTTATGTCCTTCAGAAAGGGTAAAATAAGCAATTTAAAAATTAGTGTAAATGAATCTTCTTGGTCTTCTCTGAGGTCTATAGAGAGTCGTAACAACTCCCAGTATTAGGTTCCTTTGCGCAGAGTGTGCTTACTTTAGTTGGTACACAAAGTAAAGGAGAAAAGTAGCTAAATTAGCAGGCAGACCAAACTCTGCTAGCTTGGTCTGTGCCACAAAAAATTCAAATTGTAACAGCTGCTGAAAAAGCCTCCTTCCATCTGCAGCTGTCCAGGAGAGTTAACAGTCCCTCCTGCAAACTGCAGGCTTGAACACAGTAATTTATGCTTTTTTGATCTCACGCTTGGCTACCGTAGCACAAGCAAGAGCTTTGGGAAAAGTACTGCTCAGCCAGATTAAGAAATTCCCTTGCTAGATAGCTAACTCGCAAGAATTCATGACTTCAAGACTGCATCCAGATCAAAATACTATCTCCATAGCAGTGTGTACAGGCACAGTGCAGGATATTATGAGAATATACACTTACAGAAGAATTTAATCCTCTCCTGCCTAAAGTAATGGACACCAATCGGCCTTGAAACCAAAAACACTTGCATACTCAGGCCAAAGGTATTTTAAGACAGTTTTCCCAGAATTAAAAACACTAGTGTAAGTCTTCCTAAATATGTGCTTTTGGAAAGAGACAAAAAGAACAAATGACGGAAACTAGAGAATATGCACTGACTTCACAGAAATGTTATAGAGTGCTCATGTACCATTCAGCATCAGGAAGTGTGAGTACCAAGTTTATTTATTTCGTATGGTATCTGTATCACTGTGCTGGTCACTGGAGTCACTGAACAATGACAGCTGAATGACATTTCATGTTTTGAATTGGCGATAGATGCCACCAGACTGAGGACTCAGAAGATGGGCTCTCCGGACCCGGGTGACTACCGATGGCCCCTTGCAGGGCTACTGCTCTTCTCTCGTCTGCCCTATGTCGTCTGTGCAGAATGGGAAATCTCAGACTTGCTTTATGTTTCTGCCCTGGAGTTGCCAGTGTTACCTGGGATTGGTAAATGCTAATCAGTGGATCCTTGTGCGCCCCTCCAGGGAAACCTGCGTGCTCGACTACCTCCCTGAAGTGCCTGTACACCAATGCACGCAGTATGGGGAATAAACAGGAGGAGCTGGAGATCTGTGGTGGTCACAGGGCCACGATCTCATTGTAATCACAGAGACGTGGTGGGACAGCTCGCATGACTGGAATGCAGTCATGGATGGCTATGTACTTTTTAGGAAGGACAGGCCAGCAAG